>CM053035.1:18869961-18963227 GCA_028564925.1 Lithobates sylvaticus
CGAGGTCCTGGCTCTTGATTGGATAGACAGCAGCGCAGCCATTGGCTCCCTCTGCTGTCGATCAAATACAATGATGTGGGCATCAGGGGCGGGGCCAAGTCCAGAATTCGTGTCTATGGATGCAAATGCTGGACTTGGGAGCGTGCCCGCAAGGTAACCCCCCGGGAGAACGCTTCTCCTAGGGGGTTATCAGATGTGGGGAGGAGCCGCCGGGGGACCCCAGAAGTCGAGGATCGGGGCCACTATGTGCAAAACGAGCTGCACAGTGGAGGTAAGTTTGTTATTTAAAAAGGGAAAAAAAAAAAAAAAAAAAAAAAAACGAGCCTTTAAAATCATTTTAATGTAATTTCAAAAGTTACTTTCAATGATTTTGAAACTGCTGTTTTCAGTCAGTCCTTAGTGATACTACTGCCCTTGTGCAGGGGGACAACAGTCTGTCTCTGTTTCCCAATTTTGCACCGCGTTGTCACCCTGACACAAAGACTTCCCCTGGAGACTACAAGTGGCATAGCTCCCAACTGTCCCTGATTTCAAGGGACTGTCCCTGATTTGGAACAATGTCCCTCTGTCCCTCATTCCCCCTCACTTGTCCCTCATTTTGGTCTGATCTATATAGTTGTATAATTAATGCAATATTTATCTTTCAAAAAGTGTTTCCCAGTGTTTTCCCTTTCATCCAATTTGTAAATTGCTGCATTTGTAAATTTTGAAGCCAGTATACAGGAATAGTAGTTGTTAAAAAAAGTTAACTTGTGGGTTTAGCTATTTTATTGGTGTAATCCTCCTTTGAGTGGGCGTGACAGGGAGTGTGTCGTATGCCTATATCCTTTTGCTAATAGGTGTCCCTCGTTCCCATCCCAAAAAGTTGGGAGGTATACAAGTGGCCTGACAAAAACTGGTTGGTGTACAAAGAAGCCCCATAAAGATATGATTTAATGAGTTTGGTGTGGAGGATCTCGAGTGTCCTGCACAGAGCCCTGACCTCAACCCTACTGAACACCTTTGGGATGAATTGGAATGAGCCAGGTCTTCTCAGCCTCCATCTCCATAAAGATATGGTTTGACCAGTTTGGTTTGGTGGAACTTACAGTAAGTGTCCTGCACAGAGCTAGCTCTGACCTCAACCCTACTGAACCCCTTTGGGATGAATTGGAATGAGCCAGGTCTTCTCAGCCAACAGGTCCATATAGACATGGTTTGACCAGTTTGGTTTGGTGGAATTTAAGTGCCCTGCACAGAGCTCTGACCTCGACCCTACTGAACCCCTATGGGATGAATTGGAATGAGCCAGGTCTTCTCAGCCAACAGGTCCATATAGACATGGTTTGACCAGTTTGGTGTGGAGGATCTTGAGTGTCAATTACATGCATTTTTTTTTCACCCAACATAAGCATAGGTCCTCACAAATGGGTACACGTTCCCACAGACACCCCTTCAAAATCTTGTGAACATTTTTACAAGAAGAGTGGAAGCTGTTTTTAGCCATAAAGGTATGTGTAGCGCCGACACTTTTTCAAAGTGCCCCGCTATGTGTAAATTTAGTTTTTGCCCAAAACTACAACTGAGTTTTGGGGTTAATTATTCTAGGTTATGCTTTGGCATCAGTTTGACTGGGCTGTATTAAGATTCTGCCTGGTTATAGGTGAGGTGAGCACCTGGGACAGGCCTGAGAACGCAGTCTAGTTTGACGCATTAGGTACCAATCTTTCCCAGAGCCAATCAGTGGGCGCGTCTTGCCTCGCTGTGTATTCTTGGGGGGGGGGGGGTGCTTAAGGTGCTAAAGTCACGTGTTCCGGGTCCGTCCCTGTGCTGGTTCAGGTCCTGACCAGCCCCGTGAGGGGTCTCGGTCCAGGAATGTCTGCTGATTCCAGGGTCCTGTTTCTACTGACCAGCCCCAGAGGCCCTCATGGTCTGGAGTGCGGATCAGTTCCGTTTCCGAGCCTCGGAACTGGCTAGTTTGAGGCGCAGTAACTGAAGGAGGATTCCGAAGTGTTCCGGTGCCGTCTCAGGATTGGAGAGGCCCAGCAACTCTACATGCGACCAGGGGAGGACTCTTCAGAGGAGGGCCACGCACTAGGCTGGCTGCTCGGTAAGAACCTGGAAGCTGAGATGTATGGACACTAGTTGAATCCGCATTTCCTACGGTATCGCCGGATCGGCTGAAAGATACTGGTACCGTAGGAAAAGTTCCTAACCCATCCTTCAGTTACAACTAAGTTCCTGTGAAAGACTTTGGTGTGTTCATTCTATAGTCCTAATCAACTCTGTGGCAGAGACTTTGCTAAGCTAGAAATCACTTGTTGGCTGCTAGATCTACAAACAAGGGTTTATCCAACAGTGAGCGATCCAGTTGCGAGTGGCTACTCCCTGGATCAACTAAAGAGAGAGACATTTATTATGCCGCATCGGCATACAGTGTGAACCGAGCCTCACTCTACTAATTGTGAGTGCATGTGTTGCTGTTTGATCTGTAAATTACTCAACTTGCTGCACTTAGATGCGCCCTCTGGTGGTCATTTACTATCTTACAGATATCCTTTTGTCTGCTGAAGAGCTGCTTTGAGGACAAGCAATAAACTGTCATGAAAGAAATATGTAGGGTACCATTGTTAACTTCTCCATCTCAAAATAATAGTTTTATTGCTATTCAACTAGGAGTCAAGCAATGGCAGCCACATTTTTCCCTAGATGTCCCTGTACCAGTAAGAGATGAAGGGGTAACTACATAACGCACTCTACACCAGTCATACTCTGGGTAGGTGATGTCAATGCAGCTGTATACATACAAACAGGAGCGGGCGGTGTGCAGTAGTCTGATTCACAGCAGGTGGCGCTGAATTTCTCTTTTCGGAATCCCAAATCAAACACTCCAGATTTTCCACAGATGCTCCTTTCTCCACAACCTCTGACAAAATAAGTCATTGTATTTGGTTCTGTAAAAAACAAATGCAAAGAAAAGTTTTAGTTTTTTTAACTTTTAGAAGGTCTTTAACCCTTTCCCGCCTAAGCCTATTTTTGACATTTGTTGCTTACAAGTTCAAATCCATATTTTTTGCCAGAAAATTACTTAGCACCCCCAAACATATATATATATATATATATATATATATATATATATATATATATATATATATATATATACACACAGTGGGGAGAACAAGTATTTGATACACAGCCAATTTTGCAGGTTTTCCTACTTACAAAGCTTGTAGAGGTCTGTAATTACTTACCACGTGATCAGCTGTCAGCCAATGACAGCTGATCATGTGATGTCAACACAGCCTGACAGCGCGACAGCCTGACAGCGCGAGGAGAAAAAAAAAAGCCGATCACCGGCGACAGTGAGAGGGACATTAGTCCCGATCACTGCGATGTGCTCCAGCTCCTCAGTGCCCATCTTTGCCCCCTACAAGTGCCGCCTACCAGTGCCACCTGTCAGTGCCCACCAGTGCCACCTGTCAGTGCCCACAGTGCCCCCAATCAGTGCCTATCAGTGCCCACAATCAGTGCCTGAACAGTGCTGCACATCAGTGCCACCTATCAGTGCCCATCAGTGTCACCTACCAGTGCCCATCAGTGCCATCTATCAGTGCCATCTATCAGTGCCCATCAGTGCCATCTATTAGTGGTACCTATCAGTGCCCATCCGTGCCACCTTATCAGTGGCCATCAGTGCCGCCTTATCACTGCCCATCAGTACCGACTTATCTGTCCCCATCAGTTCCACCTTATCTGTGCCTATCAGTGCCGCCTTAACTGTGCCTATTAGTGCCCATCAGTGCAGCCTATTCAGTGCCCACCAGTGCAGCCTATCAGTGCCCAACCAGTGCCGCCTATCAGCGCATATCAATGAAGCCGAAAAATTACCTGTTTGCAAAACTATTAAACATGATTTTTTTTTCCAAATTTTCCATCTTTTTTTGTTTGTTTAGCAAAAAATAAAAATCCCAGCTGTGATTAAATACCACCAAAAGAAAGCTCTATTTGTGGGAAAAAAATGATAAAAATGTAATTTGGGTACAGTGTTGTATGACCGCGCAATTGTCATTCAAAATGCATCAGCGCCGAAAGCTGAAAATTGGTCTGGGCAGGAGGGGGGTTTAAGTGCCCAGTAAGCAGGGCTCAAGTCCTGCGGGAACGCATAGGAACGGAGTTCCTGTACTTTTTCCACAACAGGAACTCAGTTCCCGTTAGCAGCCGTGTCCTGCAAGACTTTGAAGTATGCGAGCTGTGTGGCAGGTGCTACACCAGCAGCTGCCGACACAGCTTGCAATAGTAAGTGACGCACACCAGGGGTGGACTGACCATTCAGGCATTGCCAGTAGGGGGACCCATGACAGCTTCCGCTTCGATCTACCTGTCAATCACAGCTAGCTGACGGGTAGATCAGGTCCCTGCTGCTAAGAGATTGTATTTAGTCAGACCTCTCGTGATGCTCTCCTCCCCGCCGGCCCCTCCTAATTTTCTGTCTCCTCATCCCCCCCCCCCACTGTCTCCTGCATACTTGCTCTGTGTGCCCCGCTGAATCCCCCCTCCTCCTCTATCTTCAGTGCCATATGATGAGAGAACCCAGAGGAGGAGCACAGGTATTCTGCTCACAGGACATGCAGGGAGAGAGGTGAGCTGAGGGAGGAACATCAGTTTGGGGTGGTAAGCTGAGCACAATACCTGGCAAAGTTTAATGCCAGGAGGGAAGTTTATGTGGAAATATGTGAAGGGTTGGAATAGCAGCGAGTGTGTGTTGGAGCCCTGCAGAGTTTGCAGCCCCCCCAAGCTAACATACATCTCCTAAGCAGGAACACATCACTATCTCCCCAAGCATTCTGTCCAGATAATGTGCAGTTCATTTATGACCTTTCCATTTAACCCTGTGTTATCCAAACTCTGTTCAATGAGAAGTGTAAACTCACCACATAAACACTCTATATACAAAATAACATTCCCAATAAAGATCAGAACATGATGTTCACATTTGCATGGAAGCACAATTGAATGAATGCTGATTATTCAGAGAATTACCGTATTTATGTTTATTGAGGATTGTTTTGTTTTTTTTTATGTACTACCAGTTAAGCTTCATATATAAACCAATAATACACACGATCCCTCTGTGTATCACCACTGCGCTTGTGTGTATGACTCAAAAAAAAATAAAAATAAAAATATATAATTCGCTGCCACTCTTAAATAAATAAATCGTGTACAGTATTCCTAGTGTGTGGAATGAGCGGCGCTGAGTAGACATGTGCAATTCGTTTTATTTTTTTTTCGTTTTTTTTCATTTTTCGTTTGTTCGTTTTCGTACGAACGAACGAATCGTTCGAATCGAACGAATCCGAATAACGAATCGTTCGAATCGTACAAATCCGATTAACGAATCGTTCGAATCAAACAAATCCGAAAAACAACGAAAATCCGAAAAACCAAATTAGAAACAACTAAAGTACGAATGAAGAAAATCCGAAAAACGAAAAAAGGAACAACGAAAATGAACGAAAAAATTCGTCCATTCGTAACTTTTTTTTTGTTGAATTGGTAATTTTCAGTGTCCCTTACAATGGTGCTGCTTAACGTGCTTCGAATAGATTGAACGAAAAAATTCGTACATTCGTAACTTTTTTTTTTCGATTCGTAACTTTTTTTTTTCGATTCGTAAATTATTAAAATGTAATAATAGCACACATTACATAAAATTATGAATTATGAATCTATGAATGTTACGAATGTTACGAATGTACGAATAACTACGAATGCGTCCGAATTTCGAATAAACGAATAAACGAAAACTAAACTAAAGAAAAAACGATTCAACGAAAAAAATAACTCTTACGAATGTACGAATCGTTACGAATACGAACACCGACGACTCACGAATCGTTACAAATCAACGGAAACGGAAAAAAAGAAACAAAAAAAAACAAAATTTTTTCGGAAACAAAAAAAACGAAACGAAAATAAACAAATTTTTTTTGTTGTGCACATGTCTAGCGCTGAGTGCTAACTATGTACAATCAAACTTTACAATGAAGTGAAATTTGATGTATCAAAATAAATTAACAAAGTGATACAAATAGCACACTTTTATGCACTGTAACAGCTTAAATTGAAAACAAAACCACCCTGTGACATAAGTGATTAGAAACAATAAATAGCTCGGTACACAAAAGTGAATATTAAGTGGAATGTGAAAAAAAATAAAGAAAAATAAACATAAAAATATATATAAAAATAAAAAAAAATGTTGAATATGAAAAATATATAATAAAGTGTCCAATTCAGATGACCCCAAAAAAAAGTCCACTTCAAATAAAGTTCATAATAATAAACCTATAAATGGTGACCAGTGAATCACTCAAAGTGATATTCCACAAAGAATATTTTCCAGGTACACTCCTCCACCACACCGCCGTGTCTGTGACTTCAATCCCCTTATGTTCACAAACTCACCAGCTGTTTAACCACTTCAGCCCCGGACCAATTTGCAGCCAAAGGACCAGGCCCCTTTTTGCGATTCGGCGCTGCGTCGCTTCAACTGACAATTGCGCGGTCGTGCGACGTGGCTCCCAAACAAAATTGGCGTCCTTTTTTTTCCCCACAAATAGAGCTTTCTTTTGGTGGTATTTGATCGCCCTTGCGGTTTTTATTTTTTGCGCTATAAACAAAAATAGAGTGACAATTTTGAAAAAAATTCAATATTTTTTACTTTTTGCTATAATAAATATCCCCAAAAAATATATAAGAAAAAAAAAAAATTTTTTTTCCTCAGTTTAGGCCGATACGTATTCTTCTACATATTTTTGGTAAAAAAAATCACAATTAGCGATTATTGATTTGTTTGCGCAAAAGTTATAGCGTTTACAAAATAGGGGATAGTTTTATAGCATTTTTAGTAATATTTTTTTTTTTTACTAGTAATGGCGGCGATCAGCGATTTTTATTGTGACTGCGAGATTATGGCGAACACATCGGACATTTTTGACACATTTTTGGGACCATTGTCATTTATATAGAAATCAGTGCTATTTAAATGCACTGATCCCTATGTAAATGACAGTGGCAGTGAAGGAGTTAACCACTAGGGGGAGTTAGTGTGACGTGTTGTTTTTTACAGTAGGGGGGCGTGGCTGTACGTCTGACGTCATTGATCGGCTTCCCGATGACAGGGAACAGCCGATCAATGACAGGCAGTGTAGGAAGCGCGGGGAGAGGTTTGTTTACACAGACCTCTCCCCGTTCTTCAGCTCTGTGACCCGATCGTGGGACACCAGCTGGGATCGGGCCTGCTGGTCCCGCGGCCGTGGTCACGGAGCTCCCGACCGGGCCGCGAGGGCGCCAGCGGCGGCGTGCGCGACCCACGGCTAGGCAATTAAAGGGGACGTATATATATACATGCCTTTGCCTAGCCGTGCCATTCTGTAGACGTAAATCTACAGGAGGCGGTCGGGAAGCGGTCTCGTGCTTGGCTGAAAGCGTTTTTTACCCTCTTTAAATAAGGGTGATAAGTAGAGACCTCCAAATTTCAGTATAGGGATGATTAAGCACTGCACAGGTGGTCCTGTTTAAAAAAAACTGCTGCCATACTCTATATACATCCTCAGCCCCCATTCAGTGAAAAGACAGGAAAGTAACCACATGACTTCAGCATGCCCAATTATGCTGAGGTGGGGACCATCCAATCCTGGCAGAGCAGCAAAAGAAAAGGAGTGGGAGGGAATTACAAAATAATGCATGTCTCTCAGGCTAGTGCACGAGATATGCAAATCACCTGTCACTCACAGCAAGGGGAGTTTTTGACAAAGTTTTCAGCACTTTGTCAAGATTTTTCTAAGTGAACAATAAAAGTTGATTGCTCAGGGCTGGAGTAACTCTGTGTGGCAAGACTGGGTTCAAATGAAAGGAAATCTTATTCTCTACATTATGACATTAAAAAAATATATAAGCTTCAGCTGCTATAGGAGTGGGAGACCTGTGGTGTTTTTGTCAAGTGGTGCTAGGAACCCCAAATTTGGTATTGAAACCCAGTGGAGCTATCATACAATATATACAAATTTGGTGTTCCTATCAACAAGTGGCCCCGAGATACGGGGCCCCAAATTCGGGTCGGAAAATGTCATTCTCTGGGTCTCTTTTTTTTGGGTTTACATCCACTTTAAAGCCCCATACACACGGTCGGAAAATCCGACCACCAAATCCATCGGATTTGGTCGGACGGATTTAGTCCGACACTGGTGTTGCATACACACGGTCGGACAAAGTTGTCGGAAAATCCGATCATTCTGAACGTGGTGACGTTTGTTGCCTACGACGGGACTACGTAGAGGCTAGTAGCCAATAGCTTTGATCTTGTAATGTGATCTGAGCATGCGTAGCACTTTGTCCGTCGGAATTCGCTACACACGATCGGAATTGGTGTGATCGGACTTTGTTGTCGGAAAATTTTTAGAGCAGGAAATACAACTTTGTCCGTCGGACAATCCGATGGAAAATGTCCGATGGTGCCTACATACGGTCGGAATTTCCGACAACATTGTCCGATAGGACAGAATCCATCGGAAAATCCGACCGTGTGTATGGGGCTTAACTCAGTGTTGTCAGGCGTTACTTGCGTAGGAACTCATAAAAACAAAGCAAAGATACAGATCATTGCGCAATACCTGAAGTTCTTTCCCTTATCTTTCCCTTATCGTCAGGTTTTGTGAGTGGAATCTTTGCCGTTCAAATTCCCTGGTGTTTTTATTGTATTGCGCAATGATCTGTATCTTTGCTTTGTTTTTTATGAGCTCATATGCAAGTGACGCCTGACAACACTGAGTTAACGATCCCAGTTCCTAATGGAGATAAGCTTCAGCTGCTATAGGAGTGGGAGACCTGTGGTGTTTTTGTGTGGTGGAGGAAAATTGAAAGTTTTTTGAGCTCTGCCAGCATTTGTTTTTTGAAAGAGAACTTTGGAAATCATACCATTACTGTGCATTTATATGCTGGATGTATATGCTGGATGGTTATTTATGATATATATATATTTACAACCACATATTTATGAATTCTTAACCGTATATATTTACTATTTAATATACATTCACATACTCTTTTTTTTATAGGCTATTTACTAACCTATGCATCCTGTTTTTCAATTATTTTATCATTAATTATATATGACATTTATACCCATTATTTATATAATTTTTTTGCTTATGCACCCCGTTTCTCAAACTAATTTTTTATACACGTATGGCTTTTTAGCTCCTGTTTTCCGTTTAACAGATATTTTTACACATTTATTTATTTATTTGTGGCTACATTCAGACATTTTATTACAGTCTGTGTATTCTCAAGAAGTGGCATTACTGGCTTGAATTTTTTTTCTCAGAGGAGTATGCGAGGTTGACGACATGAGCTATGGGGGTCCAGACCCCCCTAATCAAGCTGGACAACCGGGCTGGAGGACGGGCACTACCCCCCCCTTTTTTTTTTTTCTTCCCCCCCCCCCCCCCTCTCTCCCCACTCTACCCTCCCCTTCCATTTTTCCTAACCATGAAAAAATTCAAAAATAAACGATTGCCTACCCATGGGTGGACATTAAAGCAGGCCGATCTGACCATTACACAGATTAACACCACGGGGGTTGCAAGGAGTCCCTTGACCCCCTCAATATCTGGATTGGTAACAGGGATACCTCGACCCAAGGCCTAACTGGTTGTAATTTTATATAAGTACGATTGAAGTCGAGTGATACTGATACTGAAATCAACGTATGGAATATGTCCTTTGTATCAAAGTGTATCTATGGTTGTTATCTTGTTATCTCACAAATAAAGAATTAAAAAAAAAAAAAAGTTTAAAGCAGGGTTAGGTTATAAAAAAAATATCCCAAGCTTTGAACATCTCACTGAGCTCTGTTCAATCCATCATCCGAAAATGGAAAAAGAGTATGGCACAACTGCGAACCTACCAAGACATGGCCGTCCACCTAAACTGACCGGCCGGGCAAGGAGAGGCATGGGCATGTGGGGGACACAGCAAACATGTGGAAGAAGGTGAGACCAAGATTATACTTTTTGGCCTAAAAGCAAAACGCTATGTGTGGCGGAAATCTAACACTGCACATCACCCTGAACACACCATCCCCACCGTGAAACATGGTGGTGGCAGCATCATGTGGTGGGGATGCTTTTCTTCAGCAGGGACAGGGAAGCTGGTCAGAGTTGATGGGAATATGGATGGAGCCAAATACAGGGCAATCTTAGAAGAAAACCTGTTATGCATGACGTACACACGTACACACGACCTGACTTTTCGTCAGAATAAACTCTGACGGTCTTTCCGACTGAGTTTCCGACGGAGTTCCGACAGAACGGACTTGCCTACACACGATCACACCAAAGTCTGTTTGTTTTGAACGTGATGACATACGACGGGACTAGAAAAGGAAGTTCAATAGCCAGTAGCCAATAGCTGCCCTTGCGTCATATTTGGTCTGTCGGACCAGCATACAGACGAACCGTTTACCCTATAGGAATTGATTCCGTTGGAAAGATTTAAAACATTTCTAGGTCCATCAGCTGAAGCCCACACATGATCGGAATATCCGATGAAATGATTCCGTCTGACCTTTTCTGCCGGAAAGTCCGGTCGTGTGTACGCGGCATCAGGGTCTGCAAAAGACTTGAGACTGCGGAGGAGGTTCACCTTCCAGCAGGGCAACGACCCAAAACATAGCTACAATGGAGCTACAATGGAGCTACAATGGAATGGTTTAGATCAAAGCATATTCATGTGTTAGAATGACCCACCCAAAGTCCAGACCTAAATCCAATTGAGAATCTGTGGCAAGATTTGAAAATTGCTGTTCACAGACACTCTCCATCCAATCTGACAGAACTTGAGATTAGACATGTGCACAATAGAAAAAAATGTTTATTTTATTTTCATTTTGTTTCTTTCGTTTCCGTTGATTCGTAACGATTCGTAATTTCGTAAGTCGTCGGTGTTCGTATTCGTAAATTCGTCGGTGTTCGTATTCGTAACGATTCGTATTTTCGTAAGAGTTATTTTTTCGTTGATTCGTTTTTCTGTTAGTTTAATTTTCTTTTATCCGAAATTCGGACGCATTCGTATTTTCGTAGATTTAGTTACATTCGTACTTTCGTTAGATTGATTTATTCGTACTTTCGTAACATTGTTTTCGTAGATTCGTAATCGGAGCATAATTCATAATTTTATGTAACGTGTATGCTATTATTACATTTTAAGAGACACGGAAAATTACGAATCGAATAAAAAAGTTCAGAATGTACGAATTTTTTAAGTAGCGCCATTGTAAGAGACACGGAAAATTACGAATCGAATAATAAAAAAAAAAAGTTACGAATGTACAAATTTTTTCGTTCCACCCATTCGAAGCACATTAAGCAGCGCCTTTGTAAGGGACACGGAAAATTACCAATTTAACAAAAAAAAAAAAAGTTACGAATGTACGAATTTTTTCGTTCATTTTGATTTTCGTTTTGTTCCTGTTTTCGTTTTTCGGATTTTCTTCTTTCGTAGTTTCGTTGTTTCTAATTTGGTTATTTCGGATTTTCGTTGTTTTTCGTATTCGTTCGATTCGAACATTCGTTATTCGTTAAAATTTTAAGCGAATCGTTCGTTCATTCGTACGATAACGAATGGACGAAATATGGCAAATATGTCCCTCTCTAGATGTGCAAAGCTGGTAGAGACATCCCCAAAAAGACTTGCAGCTGTAAATGCAGTGAAAGGAGGTTCTACAAAGTTCTGATGGTTGTAACATGACAAAATGTGGAAAATTTCAAGGGGTATGAATACTTTTTTCAAAGCACTGTTGACTGTTCTACTCAGGCTGCAGTTACTTGCTACAGAAAAGGATCTGTGAATGAACACCTCTTGTTTTTGCTGCACCTGGTTGATGGTTGACCTGTTTTTTGCTGAACAGATTGAAAAAGCTCAGTTAAGTTTTTATTTTTATTTTATTTTATAGAATAAATCAGAAATTCTCATACAATGTCTTTCCACGTAGCTTACCTGGATATGTACTTTGAAATGTAGATATACAAACAAAGTTTGAAGAGCAGGTTACGTTGTTACCGATGCATGAGGGATCTGAATTTGCACACTCCGTGCAGATGATGGCGGAACCTGCAACGTGAGAAGATACATTGTTACCGACATTCGGAGTATTAACCCTTTTCTGACCAGAGCAAATGTAACAGCCTCTGGGAGCATCAGTTAAGATGTACCCAAACCCAAAAACAAAGATGTTATATATCGCAGCTTACCAGTCCCTAAATGTGCCGTAGTTTTTTTTTTCAGGCGTTTTTTTCCCTTTACGCTCACCTGATGAGCCTGACAGTAATGCCCGGTATACACAGTCGGACATTCCGACCACAAAATCCGTCTGATTTTTCCCGACTGATTTTGTCAGCCTAGCAGCCAGATATGCCATAGGGAAGTCCCCATGACGTCCCTGTGCGTCAAAGGGGACGGGGTCACCAGGTGCCCTCCGTTATAAAAGACCTGTCAGCCGGGGGGGAAGCCTCACACAGCGGGAGCCTCCCATTGCGCGGAGCGGCCCGAGAAGAGATGCTGACGCCATGGAAGAAGATGCCTGATGAGAAGGACGAGAAGACCGGAGGAAGAAGAAGCGGATCGGAGGAAGAAGAAGATGGAAGAAGATGCCCGAAGGAGAAGATGAAGAAACCAAAGGATGAAGAAAGGAAGACGGAAGACCAGAAGAAAGAAGATTTTAATAAAGGAATTGTCAAAGACCGTCTCCTGTCATTTTTAAAATTTTTGACACTATTTTGGTGAAATGGTAGGGGTACTTTTGTACCCCCTTACCATTTCACACAGGGGGGGGCGGGATCTGGGGGTCCCCTTGTTAAAGGGGGCTTCCAGATTCCGATAAGCACCCCGCCCGCAGACCCCCACAACCAATGGCCAGGGTTGTGGGGATGAGGCCCTTGTACCCATCAACATGGGGACAAGGTGCTTTGGGGGTTTTAGACCCCCAAAGCACCCTCCCAATGTTGAGAGCATGTGGCCTGGTACGGTTCAGGAGGGAGGGGGGGGCGCTCTTGTCCCCCCTCTTTTCCTGCGGCCTGCCAGGTTGCGTGCTCGGATAAGGGTCTGGTATGGATTTTGAGGGGGACCCCACGCCATTTTTTTTTTGTCCGGGGTTCCCCTTAAAATCCATCCCAGACCTGAAGGGTCTGGTATGGATATTTAGGGGGGACCCCACGCCATTTTTTTTATTTTTTTGGCTGGGGTTCCCTTAATATCCATACCAGACCTTTTTTTTTTATCAATGAATGACTGTTCTCTGTGTTACAGAGCCGACAATTCATTAGCCGCGAGAGATTTTAAATAGCTTTTTTTCCTGCAAAAATTACACTTTGTGCAGGAACAGTTCTCAATATTACATATACTGAATCTCGAATTCATTCGAATCATTCGAAGCATTCGTTATATCCAGCGCTATAATAATTTCTTTCGTATTAGTTGAAATTCGATATTTGTAGTTGGATTCGAATTGTTCTCTGTGTTACGGGAACCGACAATTCCTTAGCCACGTTAACGATTCGTAACGATTCGTAACGATTCGTAACGATTCGTAACTTGAAATTGAAATTCGATATTTGTAGTTGGATTAGAATTGTTCTCTGTGTTACGGGAACCGACAATTCATTAGCCACGTTAACGATTCGTAACGATTCGTAACTTTACTAACGATTCGTAACAATTCGAAAAAAAAATTACGATTCGTACGAAATTCGTATTTCGTACGAATTCGAACGGAATTTCGTACACGAATTACGAATTACGAATTTTTTTATATACGAAACGGAACGAAATTTTTTTTTGACAGTTCCCATGTCTAGTTTGAGCTTCAGGGTGCACACCCTATTACAATGGGCTGTGCACACCTATGTTGGGGATCTTCTTCCCACACCCACGGTCACAATTCAAAAACAGCCCCACACGGCCGGGTCACTCATTCCCATTTTACGGTGAATGAATGAACTACAAGTACCTCCACAGCCGATGGCTTGTAGTTCTGAATGAACTGCGAGGGTGCTGATGCCGCCCTACAGCTGAGAGCTGCAGGGCCGGTCTGCAGAAGCCTGACATTGGACCCCTGGTCCACTGATCACGGGTGCAATGCTATTTTTTTTTTCAGAAAAAATATGTGCATGTGTTATTTTTTTCTAAAAAGGTGAACTTACCCTTTAACCACTTCCCGCCTGGTCAATAGCGGATTGACTTCTGGGAAGTGGTTCTGTTATCCTGACTGGGCATCATATGACGTCCTTCATGAAAACAGCCGCCGCGCGCCCGTGGGGGCGGGCATCGCTGCGATCAGTGGTGCGGTGTGTCAGTCCGACACACCGATACACCGATCTTGGTAAAGAGCCTCTGGCGGAGGCTCTTTACCCTGTGATCAGCCGTGTCCAATCACGGCTGATCATGGTGTAAACAGGAAAAGCTGTTGATTGGCTTTTCCTCACTTGTGTCTGACAGACGTGAGTAGATGAGAGCCGGCGACTCTCCTGACAGGGGGGGTCTGCGGTGATTGTTTATCAGAGCAGCCCCCCCTCGGATGCCCACACTAGACCACCAGGGAAGCCCCCAGGACCACCAGGGAAGGGGGCAACATGTGGATAGCCAGGTATGTACCTCATGGCCATCCACATGTACAAATGAATGCCCAATCTGTGCCAATCAGCGCCCACAAATGGGCACTGACTGGCACCATCATGTAACAAATGAAATCAGTGATGCCCAGCAATGCCATCAATCAGTGTCATCAGTGCCACCAAGAGCCACCTATCAGTGCCCATCCGTGCCCACCTATCAGTGCCCATCCGTGCCACCCATAAGTACCCATCAGTGCCGCCTATGAGTACCCATCAGTGCTGCCTATGAGTGCCCATCAGTGCCACCTATGAGTGCCCATCAGTGCCACATACCAGTGCCAGCTATCAGTGCCCATCAGTGCCGCCTATCAGTGCCTATCATCAGTGCCACCTCATCAGTACCACTTCATTGGTGCGACCTCATTGGTGCCCATCAGTGCAGCCTTTATTAGTGCCTGTCAGTGCAGCCATATCAGTGCCCGTCATTTAAGAAGAAAACTTACTTATTTACAAAAATTTTGCACAAAAAATAAAAATCGCAGAGGCGATCAAATACCACCAAAAGAAAGCTCTATTTGTGGGAAAAAAATGATAACAAATTTGTTTGGGTACAGTGTAGCACGACCGCGCAATTGTCATTCAAATTGCTACAGCGCTAAAAGCTGAAAATTGATCTGGGCAGGAAGGTGTTTAAGTGCCCTGTATTGAAGTGGTTAATATTAGCTCTCAAATTTGAATTTTTGTTAAATAAAATAACACGTGTATATATATATATAAAAAATTATCTGTGAAACAAGCTGATGAAATGCGATTTAATTCAAAACAGACTCACCTGGTGTCACAAGACCTGAAATAAGGCACACGACTGCAAGGAATGAATTCATGGCGGAGATTAATAGGCGAAGATCAACCAGGAATAATATGGGCTCATATATACCAAGGTGATTAATGATTAACTTCACTGAAAATATGAGAGCATTTCATATCTCTCTCTGCATCCTTTGATAAAGTTGATCACCCCCTCCTCCTACACAAAAAACTCTGACTTTGGTCTCCATGACTGAACTCTTCGCTGGTACTCTTCCTACTTTTCTACCCACACAAGGGACAATGTAAATTTTCGTTATTTTAGTTTGTTCGTTTTCGTACGAATGAACGAACGATTCGCAAAAATTTTTAACGAATCGTTTGAATCGAACGAATCCGATGAACGAATCGTTCGAATCGAACGAATCCGAAAAAAAAACAAATTAGAAACAACGGATGTACGAATGAAGAAAATCCGAAAAAAACGAAAACAGGAACAACGAAAATGAAAATAAACGAAAGAATTCGTACATTCGTAACTTTTTTTTTTGTTGAATTGGTAATTTCCGTGTCCCTTACAATGGCGCTGCTTAACGTGCTTCGAATGGATTGAACGGAAAAATTCGTACATTCGTAACTTTTTTTTTTTTCGAATCGGAATTTTCCGTGTCTCTTACAATGGCGCTGCTTAACGTGCTTCGAATGGATTGAACGGAAAAATTCGTACATTCGTAACTTTTTTTTCGATTCGAATTTTTCCGTGTCTCTTACAATGTAATAATAGCATACACATTACATAAAATTATGAATTATGCTCCGATTACGAATCTACGAATGTACAAATAAATACGAATGCGTCCGAATTTCAAATAAACTAATATACGAAAATTAAACTAACGAAAAAACGAATCAACGAAAAAATAACTCTTACGAATGTACGAATCGTTATGAATACGAACACCGACGACTTACGAATGTACGAATCGTTGCGAATCAACTGAAAAAAACGAAACGAAAATAAACAAATTTTTTTCGGAAACAAAAAAAAAAACGAAAAATAAACAAATTTTTTTGTTGTGCACATGTCTAGTGTGTTTAGTATCGCTTTAACATTGGGACATTTAGCAATATAAAATGCCAGTGATACAAAACCAATCCCCTATAGGTCACCCCCTCTGCTATTTTGGAAGGGAGGGTGTTGTGTGTGTGTGTGAGGGGACGGGGATGCCGAGGTCTATTGGTGGGATCTCTGTGCTGCATTTCTTATGCCGCGTACACACGGTCGGAATTCTCGTCGGAAAAAGCTCTGATGGTTTTCCCGTCGGAATTTCAACGGAATTTCGCTCAAACTGTCTTGCCTACACAAGGTCACACCAAATTCCGACGGTCAATAACACCACGACATAAAACACATTCGACAGCACTATAAAAGGGAAGTTTAATGCTTCTGAGCATGCGTCGAATTGTTTCCGAGCATGCGTCAGAATTTTGCGTGTCGGAATTGCATACACACGATCGGAAAATCCGATAGAAAGGTTTTCCGTCGGAAAATCCAAAGTCCGTCGGAAATTCCGACAGAAAAAGACCGATGGGCATACACACGGTCGGAAAATCCGTTGAAAAGCTCCCATCGGACTGTTTCCATCGGAAATTCCGACTGTGAGTACGCGACATTAGATCTACTTTAGATGTTTCTTAAAGAAATCCAGATACAGCGAGATCACTTGAGCACCTGAATCAAGAAGTGCCTTTGTGCAGATACCTTCTTCTTGGGCTGGCATGATGGGAGAAGTTGGCATCACTACCAGGAAGTCAGGCAAGGAACTGTGATAGTGAAACCCCGAATGCCTCTTTAGTTTAAAAGTAATATTAAACCCAAAAAGAAAACATGTATTATATTGCAGCTTATCAGTTCTTAGATGTGATGCCTGCATTCGTTTTCTTTTTTTATACATATGCCGCGTACACACGACCGGACTTTCTGGCAGACTAGGTCCAACGGACTTTCGGCAGAGTTCCGACGGACTTTCCGAACAAACGGACTTGGCCACACACGAACGGACTAAGCCTATTCAAAAGTCCATTAGTTTTGAACGTGATGACGTAAATGGGACTAAAAAAGGAAGTACAATAGCCAGTAGCCAGTAGTTTCCCTCGCGTCGTATTTGGTGCGTCAGACCAGCATACAGACGGATGGTTTTCCCGATAGGAGTTGAGTCCGTTGGATAGATTTGAAACATGTTCTATTTCTAGGTCTGTTGGACTTTTATAACGAAAAACGATCGGATTAGCCCACACACGATCGGATTGTCCGACGGACTGATTTCGTCGGACCTAGTCTGCCGCGGCATTACTTTCTTGTTTTCATCTGGTGATCCAGCCAGTGTGAGTCTGTTGTTTTTCAAAAGAACAAGCTGTCCTGCAGAATGTACCAGTTATACAGTATGTGTAACATAGGGTAATGCATAGCTCCCAACTGTCCCTGATTTTGAGGGACTGTCCCTGATTTCGAGTCAACAACGAAAGAAGAGAGAAGAGGGAAGAAGGACGGAGGAGACCGGGCTCCTCCGCTGGTAACAGAGCTGCAAGAAGATAGCGGAGGAGCCGGCAGAAGAGCGGGAGATGACGCCGGAGAGCGGGAGAAGAGGGCGGACACCGGGAGAAGAGGCCTAAGAGAGCGGAGAAGTGGGGAGAAGGCCCCCGGAGCTGATTAATAAATTACTTTAAAAACCTGTGTTGTGTTTTTTATTTGAGCTTTTTTTCCCCAGGTGAATGGGTAGGGGTACGATGTACCCCATACTCATTCACATAGGGTGGGGGGCCGGGATCTGGGGCCCCCCTTATTAAAGGGGGCTCCTGGATTCCGATAAGCCCCCCCCCACAGACCCCGACAACCAATGGCCAGGGTTGTCGGGAAGAGGCCCTTGTCCTCATCAACATGGGGACAAGGTGCTTTGGGGTGGGGGGGCCGCAGGGCGCCCCCCTTCCCCAAAGCACCCACCTCCCATGTTGAGGGCATGCGGCCTGGTACAGTTCAGGAGGGGGGGGGCTCGCTCGTCCCCACCCCCTTTCCTGACCGGCCAGGCTGCATGCTCGGATAAGGGTCTGGTATAGATTTTGGGGGGACCACCATGCCGTTTTTTCGGCCTAGGGGGTTCCCTTTAAAATCCATACCAGACCTAAGGGCCTGGTATGCTCCTGGAGGGGGGAACCCATGCCGGTTTTTTAATTAAAATTTGGCGTGGAGTTCCCCCTCGTGAGCTGATTATTCTCTGATTGGCCACGGCCAAAGTCGCCTGGCCTGGGGCGACTTAAAGTCGTGTTGTAAGTCGCCCCAAGTCATGTTAAAGTCGCTCCAAGTCGCGCTGTTATTCATACTCAAGTCGTGTCCAAGTTGCCTCCAAAAGTCGCGCTGGAAGTCGTGTTGCCCCAGTGTGAACCAGCTCTTAGGATCAAAGATCTAGAAGTTGGAGCTGACTGTTTGGGCCACTCCTGACCTCCAGGTTGCTGTTCCAAGAAGTCAAAATTGGATAATACAGGCATGGGCATCCGCAGAACTTTTTTCAGGGGGGGGGGAATCATTTTAAGGTCACCCATGCTCTGACCCTTTTCGACAGTGTCATTATCACGGTCAGAGACTGCAGACGTAGTACAGGGGATGGTCAGAGACTGCAGACATGGCACAAGAGACCGTCAGAGACTGCATACATGGCCCAAGAGACTGTCAGTGACTGCATACATGGCTCAAGAGACTGTAAGAGACTGCGGACATGGCACAAGAGATGACCAGAGACTGTATACATGACCCAAGAGACTGTCAGAAACTGCATACATGGCTCAAGAGACTTTAAGAGACTGCGGACATGGCACATGCGGGGGGTGACAGAGAGAGACAGGGGGGGGTGACAGAGAAAGAGAGGGGGTGTCAGAGAGAGGGGGTGACAGAAAGAGACATAGGGGGTGACAGAAAGAGACAGGGGGGTTGACAGAGAGAGACACAGGGGGGTGACAGAGAGAGGGGGTGACAGAAAGAGACAGAGGGGGGTGACAGAGAGAGACAGAGGGGGTGACAGAGAGAGAGGAGTGTGACAGAGAGAGACAGAGGGGTGGGGTGACAGAGAGTGAGAGGGGGTGGAAAAGACAGAGGGGTGACAGTGAGAGTGAGAGGGGGGGGTGACAGAGAGGGGTGATTAGGGGGCCAGAGAGAGGGAACAAACGCTTGATCCGATCCCTGATTCCAAGGGGGGGCACTTGCCCCCCCCCCCCTGCCCCTACCTGCGGACGCCCATGAATACAGGGATGCTAAGAAGGGGCCCCCCCAAGTGGTTGGGATGGTCTCCGAGGGTGTTAGTAGGCTAATTTTAGCTGAGACACATGATTAGCGAGAGAAGCCATGACACTCTCGGACCTTGCATATGGTTTGTGAAATTATAGTGTTCTTTATAGCTCTAGCTTATCTTCTAGACAATTTTGATGTCAGCAACCTGTTAGCCACTGTTGGGCTTATCATGTATGGAACCTGTATCCCAGTTTGACGTATTTAGCTGTATATTTCATGGAAAACTCTAATAAAATATTTTTTGAAAAAAAAAAAAAGAATATAATGCTGTGCTTGCTCCGCATTTAGCGGACATTTCCATCTCAATTCCACCAGCTTCCATCTTCCAGGATCCCTGGTCACAGAAACCTTTCGTAGCACAAGCACTCAATACTGATAATTCTTTAGCTGATCCAGCTGAAATATAAAAGAATAAACTCTTATCTAAACAGGAAAAAATAAATCACAGGTACATAAAGAGTTTCTGTGTAATACAAAGAATCCTCATCCAGAGGGACAGGGAAGGGGGTGGAGGATATAAACAGAAAGGGAGATAAAGAATGGCCATTTTACATTAACCACTTCCTTCCTGGGCACTTAAACCCCCCTCCTGCCCAGACCTATTTTCAGCTTTCGGTGCTGACGCACTTTGAATGACAATTGTGCGGTCATACAACACTGTACCCAAATTACATTTTTATAATTTTTTTCCCCACAAATAGAGCTTTCTTTTGGTGGTATTTAATCACTGCTGGGGTTTTTATTTTTTGCTAAACAAACAATAAAATATGGAAAATTTTGAAAAAATTTAAAAATCATGTTTAATAGTTTGTTATTAAATTTTGCAAACAGGTCATTTTTCTGCTTCATTGATATGCGCTGATGAAGCGGCACTGGTGGGCACTGATAAACTGCACTGATGGGCACAGATAAGGTGGCACTGATGGGGACAGATAAGTCTGTACTGATGGGCACAGATAAGATGGCACTGATGGGTGGCACGGATAGGTGGCACTGATGGGCACTGATAGATGGCACTGATAGTTGGCACTGATGGGCACTGGTAGGTGACACTGATGGGCACTGGTGGGGGGGTAGGGAGAAGGAGAGGGAAGAGGACCATTGGGTGGAGAGAAGAAGAGACCGGAGGAGAAGTAGAAAAAAATAGGAAGAGAGAGACGGTGTAGGAGAATAGGAGACAGTGATGGGGGGAGTCAAAGAATAGAGAGAAGGAGAAAGGGGTTAGTGGAAAGGAGAGAAAGAGAAAAACAGAGAGAGGAGGAGGAAAGCGGTAGAGAGGGGTGGGAGTCGAGGAGGAGAAGTAAAGCGGGAGAGAGGTATGGGAGTCGAGCAGCAGGGGGAAAGCGGGAGAGAGGGGTGGGAGTCGAGGAGCAGGAGGAAAGCGGAAGAGAGAGAGAGGGGTGGGAGTCGAGGAGGAGGAGGAAAGCGGGAGAGAGGGGTGGGAGTCGAGGAGGAGGAGGAAAGCGGGAGAGTGGGGTGGGAGTCGAGGAGTAGGAAAGCGGGAGAGGGGGGAGTCGAGGAGGAGGAAAGTGGGAGAGAGGGGTGGGAGTCGAGGAGGAGAAGGAAAGCGGGAGAGAGGGGTGGGAGTCGAGGAGGAGAAGGAAAGCGGGAGAGAGGGGTGGGAGTCGAGGAGGAGGAAATCGGGAGAGAGGGTGGGAGTCGAGGAGGAGGAGGAAAGCGGGAGAGAGGGGTGGGAGTCGAGGAAGAGGGGGAAGGCGGTAGAGAGGGGTGGGAGTCGAGGAGGAGGAGGAAAGCGGGAGAGAGGGGTGGCAGTCGAGGAGCAGGAGGAAAGTGGGAGAGAGGGGTAGGAGTCGAGGAGGAGGATGAAAGCAGGAGAGAGGGATGGGAGTCGAGGAGCAGGAGGAAAGCGGGAGAGAGGGGTGGGAGTCGAGGAGCAGGAGGAAAGCAGGAGAGAGGGATGGGAGTCGAGGAGCAGGGGGAAAGCGTGAGAGAGTGGTGGGAGTCGAGGAGGAGGAGGAAAGCGGGAGAGAGGGGTGGGAGTCGAGGAGTAGGAAAGCGGGAGAGGGGGGAGTCGAGGAGGAGGAGGAAAGCAGGAAAGAGGGGTGGGAGTCGAGGAGAAGAAAGCGGGAGAGAGGTATGGGAGTCGAGCAGCAGGGGGAAAGCGGGAGAGAGGGGTTGGAGTCGAGGAGGAGGAGGAGGAAAGCGGGAGAGAGGGGTGGGAGTGGAGGAGGAGGAAATCGGGAGAGAGGGGTGGAAGTCGAGTAGGAGGAAATCGGGAGAGAGGGGCCGGAGTCGAGGAGGATGAGGAAAGCGGGAGAGAGGGGTGGGAGTCGAGGAGGAGAAGGAAAGCGGGAGAGAGGGGTGGGAGTCGAGGAGGATGAGGAAATCGGGAGAGGGGGGCGGGAGTCGAGGAGGATGAGGAAATCGGGAGAGGGGGTGGGAGTCGAGGAGGAGAAGGAAAGCGGGAGAGAGGGGTGAGAGTCGAGGAGGATGAGGAAATCGGGAGAGAGGGGTGGGAGTCGAGGAGGATGAGGAAATCGGGAGAGAGGGGTGGGAGTCGAGGAGGATGAGGAATACAGGAGAGAGGGGTGGGAGTCGAGGAGGAGGGGGAAAGCAGGAGAGAGGGGTGGGAGTCGAGGAGGATGAGGAAATCGGGAGAGGGGGGTGGGAGTCGAGGAGGAGAAGGAAAGCGGGAGAGAGGGGTGAGAGTCGAGGAAGATGAGGAAATCGGGAGAGAGGGGTGGGAGTCGAGGAGGATGAGGAAATCGGGAGAGAGGGGTGGGAGTCGAGGAGGATGAGGAAAGCAGGAGAGAGGGGTGGGAGTCGAGGAGGAGGAGGAAAGTGGGAGAGAGGGTTGGGAGTCAAGGAGGATGAGGAAATCGGGAGAGAGGGGTGGGAGTCGAGGAGGAGGAGGAAAGTGGTAGAGAGGGGTGGGAGTCGAGGAGGAAAGCGGGAGAGAGGGATGGGAGTCGAGGAGGAGGAGGAGGAAATCGGGAGAGAGGGGTGGGAGTAGAGGAGGAGCAGAAGGAAAGCGGTAGAGAGGGGTGGGAGTCGAGGAGGAGAAGGAAAGCGGGAGAGAGGGGTGAGAGTCGAGGAAGATGAGGAAATCGGGAGAGAGGGGTGGGAGTCGAGGAGGAGAAGGAAAGCGGGAGAGAGGGGTGAGAGTCGAGGAAGATGAGGAAATCGGGAGAGAGGGGTGGGAGTCGAGGAGGATGAGGAAATCGGGAGAGAGGGGTGGGAGTCGAGGAGGATGAGGAAAGCAGGAGAGAGGGGTGGGAGTCGAGGAGGAGGAGGAAAGCGGGAGAGAGGGGTGGGAGTCGAGGAGGATGAGGAAATCGGGAGAGAGGGGTGGGAGTCGAGGAGAAGGAGGAAAGTGGTAGAGAGGGGTGGGAGTCGAGGAGGAAAGCGGGAGAGAGGGATGGGAGTCGAGGAGGAGGAGGAGGAAATCGGGAGAGAGGGGTGGGAGTAGAGGAGGAGCAGAAGGAAAGCGGTAGAGAGGGGTGGGAGTCGAGGAGCAGGAGGAAAGCGGGAGAGAGGGGTGGGAGTCGAGGAGGAGGAGGAAAGCGAGAGAGAGGGGTGGGAGTCGAGGAGGAGGAGGAAAGCAGGAGATGCCAGATCACCCGTAGGGAGGGGGTGAAAGATAATATACTATCAACAAGATTGTATAAGTATCCTGCCAATAAACATAAATAAACATTTATTGGCAGGATACTTATACAAACTTGTTGATACGGGTGATCTGGCTTTATTCGGGGGATCTTGGATTGTGGACGCAGCACTTTGACGGATTTCATTTTTCACTTTAAATTTAATATAGTACGGGCCTTGAGACTCAAAGCATGAGGTATGGCCCTTTGGTTTCTGTTTGGGGAATGTTTTTTGTCATTTCACTTAGATGTTGTCATAGATACATATAAGATATCATTTTTTTTACTCTTGCTTTATTAATTTGTATTTTCTTTGTCTCTATTGCACAACTAAAGTTGTCGAATTATAGGTTTCGGTATCTAAAGAATTCTCACGTTCTTTTCTGAAGAAGCCATATGGCGAAACATGTACATAACATGAACGTGATCACAGTAAATCATTGTCAATAATAGGATGCCTTGCACACATCCATGGCCATGACAATACTGTATGCCTTCATTTTTATTGATGTTTTTCATTTAATAACATTTTTAAATATCTTTTTTACATTACACATTGTTATCTTTAATGACTTGCACCTTGAAAGTCCGATATCTCCCATATGTTCTGTTTTAGTCTAAATGGGATGTTGGTGCCATATTTTATATAAACTCTGACACTGATCTCTGACCACATAATTTACCATTATTAGAAAACACCAAACTCATTATCGTGTGTCTCCTTAGTATAATAATAAAATCATGATTAAATTGGTACACTCCAGTCGGCATAATCAGTGTATTATTAGTAATCTTGAAAAATAACCAAGAGGGGCATCTTATAGCTTGACGCGTTTCGTGGCTACTGCCACTCATCAGAAGAAAGAAGTAAAATAGGAGTCTAAAAAATATTTGATTAAATTCTTTTGATATGGAGATTGTAAAAATGGGTCTTTCTATAAGAGAAGGGAGAAAAGGATGGAAAAATATATACACCTAATCATACTTAGAGACCAACTATGGATCTGGGTGCAAGCGTGGAGAGCTGGAGGCCAGGCTGGAAAGGTCATCAGCCCCGAGAGCGGAGGTAGCAACCCCATGACACAGTAGGTGGAAATTGGCAGCAGTAAACAGCAGTGAACCCCCATATGTTAATTGTAACATCATACCCGTCTAGAAAAAATTTAGATTTAATTATGTGAAATAGTATGTAGGGTATAAGATAAGGTGACTATTTCTTAAAGGACAATGTAATAGTGCTGTGACCAAGAAAAGTAAATAAAAAGTATAAAGTAGAACTGTGCCAAAAATTGAACAGTATATGGAAATGGTGAAATAAAATAATATATTAATATAATGTAACTTCCTGAGGACGGCCAATCTGATAGGCCGAAATGCATAGAGGTTGAGTCACCTTATCGTCGATCAATTCAATCTGGAAATCAAGCTTTTTCTGAGCCAGCAGCTACATGAACCAACCAGGCGGATTTCACGGATTTAATTATACCTGCTGTTCACTCCGGGTGCCAGGACATTAGGCACTCATACATGTGAGTTGAATACCTTTATATTTTTGGGGATAAAAAGCTCTTTATCAACGGTACTGCGCAATGAGGCTTTTTCTATTATATCTATTTATATGAGGAATATTCATCGCTGCCAATCATCGGTCCAGAGGATACCCATAGGGGTCGCCCCACACGTGCATTTGACCTAACTAGCGATAGTTGGTCCACTCCCAGGGGTAAGTGCACATCTATTAGGGGGGCACCTATTTAAAGCACTTAAGAAGCACGGAATCATCCATCTATTGTTCAAGTCACAGCATTGTATATTGTTTCACTAGCACGAGCACCTTCTTATCACTGGGGACTGTTTGATTAATTTTATTTGTTACCAGTGTATCATTTATTACCTGTATGTAATTTTTTTAGAATTTAGCGCGGTATACTTTTTATCATTAATATAATGTGCCACAACAAAGGGGATAAAAGCTGGATGGAGTCAGGCCAAACAGGCCAAACCTTCCCCTTTTTTTTTCTTAGCATTTGAATTTGTTGCACAGTCCTATTCAACAGTGGAGGACCTCCGAGCACTATAGGTTACTCCTATACCCTTTTCTCCCTATAACCTCTGCACCCCAGTGCTGAAAGAGTCTCTTACTAGTATGCTCTGCCCTGCCTGCCTGTAAGACCGGCACCCCAGTGCTGCATAATACTCCTGCCATTCCTGTGAGTCATGTATTCCTTGTTTTTCAAGATCATTCTCTATGTGCTTCCCTGTGCCAGGTCAGCTGTAGCCCACATGTCTGTGAGCACACCGCCATCTAGACATGTGCCCTGCCGAAAAATTTGTTAGTTTTCGTTTCATGAATTTTTTGTTTTTTTTTCAAACATTCGTAAATTCGAAAAATTATTTATTTCTGAAATTTGCAAATTCAGAATTCAAAAATTCAAAAGATTTCAAAAATTCGGAAATGGAAAATTCAGAAATTCGAAAATCCGAAAATTCTAAATAATAACTAACTATTAAATTATAGGTATTGAAATTTCCTTTCAAATCTGGCTGTTATGCCGCGTACACACAATCGGAATTCTCGTCGGAAAAAGCTCTGATGGTGTTCCCGTCAGAATTCCGACGGAATTCTGCTCAAACTGTCTTGCCTACACACGGTCACACCAAATTCCGACGGCCAATAACACCGCGACATACAACGCGTTCGACGGCACTATAAAAGGGAATTTTAATGCTTCCGAGCATGCGTCGAATTGTTTCCGAGCATGTGTCGGAATTAAGAACAGGCTCTCAATCTAAAGTCCGTCGGAAATGTCGACAGAAAAGACCGATGGACATGGTTGGAATATCCTATGAAAATCTCCCATCGGACTGTTTCCATCGTAAATTCCGGCTGTGTGTACGCGGCATTAGTGAATGCAACGAATACGAATTTATCTGAAGTTACGAATTATCCAAAATATCAAATGCCATACCTAAATGAAAGGAACGTAACAAATTAATAATAATAAATAACAATAATAATAATAAAACCTTTTCATTATTATTATTATTACCGTATTTATTAATAATTTGTTCCATTCCAAATATATTATATATTTGTTAATATTAGTTAGTTATTATTTAGGATTTTTGGATTTTCTTTCGAATTTTCAGATTTTAAATTAATAATAAATAATAATAATAAAAAAGTTCTTATTGTTATTGTTATTTATTATTATTAATTTGTTATGTTCACTAACAGCCACATTTGAAAGGAAATTCCAATACCTATAAATTAATAGTTAGTAATAGTTAAGTTATTATTAGTTAGTTATTTAAAACATTTTTGAGTTTTCAAATTTTCGTTCTTTTTTTCAGATTTTTGTTTTTTTTAATTTCCAGGTTTTTCATAATTTTCGAATTTTCAAATTTCGGATTTCTGAATTTCCAAACATGCGGGAAAAATTTGGAAATTCGAAAATTCGGATATTTACGAATGAACGAATTTGTTGAAATTCGTTAAGAAACAAATTTGGGAACTAAACTAATTTTCTACTGCCATCCATTGTGCAGGCTGTATAGCAGGTCCACAGTCCCCAACTATAGGTTACAGTCACCTTCATGACAGTATGAATCTTTATTAATTAAACTCCCAACCGATGATTCAAAAAGAAAAATAAAGACACATGAACAGTGTTCCATTTTGCTCATTTAATGCTGAATTTTTGGGGCTCCCCTTTTAAATCATATATTTAATCAACTGTCTGACATCAAAAAAAAGGAAGAACCTAAAAGACATTTGATATCAGTGAGGAGGTGGCCAATATTAGTAGCATTAAGGCAGAATATAACGCCGTGCTTGCTCCACATTCAACGGAATTTTTTTCCTGAACTCCATAATATGCCATCATCCAGGATCCCTGGTCACAGAAACCTTTTGTGGCACAACCACGCACATATGATTTACCACTTGGTCCACCTGAAAAATAAAATAATACACACTGATCTAAAGCAGGAAAAACAAATCAGACATATATAGGGGCCAAAAAAAGAGAAAAGCTATATAGTAGACATGTGCACTGCTGAAAAATATGTATTTTTTTTGTTTCGGGTCATTCGTTATGATCGAAATTCATTATTTCGTATAAATTCATAACATATAAGAATCCAAATTTTGAAATCTGAAAATTAAAAAAATCAGAAAATTCTGAAATCCGAAAATTCGAAAAATAAGAATGAAAATCCAAAAATTCGAAAGAACAAAAATCTGAAAACTCGAAAAGAACGAATACGAATTTATCCAAAGTTACGGATTATCCAAAATAATGAATGCCACATCTAAACGAATGCAATGTAACAAATTAATAATAATAAATAATGAAATTAAAATTCCAATACAGTGGAACCTTGGTTTACGAGTAACGCGGTTAACGAGTGTTTTGAAAGACAAGCAACTTTTTTTTTTTTATTCTGACTCGGTTTTTTATGAGTGTTGTCTCGCAAAACGAGCAGAATTCAAGCTAATGGGCGGTGCAGTACCGCATTTGGCCACAGTTGTGGGGGAGCCGGGGACACTCGGAACGGTTCAGGGCCGTCTGAGCCGTCTGGAAATACTCGGAATGACTTGAAAATACTCGGAAACACTTGGAAATACTCCGTTCCCGAGGCTCTCCGGCGCCCCCCCCACCTCTGGCCACATGCAGTATTGCATGTAATAGAAGTCAATGCGGAACAAATTATCTTCGTTTTCATTGACTTCTATGGGGAAACTCGCTTTGATATGCAAGTGATTTGGATTACAAGCATTCTCCTGGAACCGATTATGCTCCTAAGCCAGGGTTCCACTGTACCTATAATTTAATAGTTAGTAATAGTTATTTAATAGTTAGTAATTGTTCTTATTTTCGGGTTTTCGTTCTTTTGAATTTTTGGATTTTCGTTCTTATTTTAAAATTTTAACATTTTTGAAGTTTTGAATATTTAAATTTCCGAATTTTCAGATTTTCAAATTTCAGATTTTCGTTCTTTCAATCTGTTGAATTTTCGATTTTTTTTTTTTTCTGAACAAATTAGTTAAAGGGGAAGGGAAAGGAGTTCTTCCTGCTGGCTGTAAGTGTAAATATTAAATATTCATTTGCAATAATTCATATTTAGCTGCCTAAAAAATTAAATTACAATTTACATTTATTTTTACCTTTTTCTTCTACAGTGTATAACACACAATTCTTTTCATTCCCCGTGCAGGTCATGTTCTTAGTGACTATGCAGTCTGTGGATTCCTGACCTATGGACTGACAGTATGGGCACGTCTTACCGTTCTCAGTCGATTCCAAAGGTGGCACTAGAATAACAGAACAAACATTAAAGCATACCTAAACCCAATCACTGAAATCTCATATAAATTTTAACATATATTGTAATTTCAAATGACAAATGATACTTTCAATATTTTTTAGGGTTGCACAGAAACCAGTATCGGTGCCGATATTAAGCATTTGCACAAGTATTGGTACTCGTGCAAATGCTTCGATACCTGAAACCGATACTTTTATTAACAGCATTGCTCAGCTGCTGAAGCAGAAATATAAGAAGAAACATTGTTTCTTTTTTTATCTTTCTGTTCATCTACAGATCAAAGGGATGAACTTCTATATGCAGATGAAGTCAATTTAACCACATGCCGACCGGGCCATAGCCGAAAGACGGCTACAGCACGGTCGGCTTATCCTGAGTGGACGTCCTATGGACGTCCTCCCAGAAACTTGCTCCCCGTGAGCCCCCTGGGGTGCGCACTCAGGAACATCCGTGACCGCTGGGTCCGAGGACCCGGCGCATCACGGATCACGGTGAACGCCCGCTGATAGCGGCCGTTTACCACGTGATCGCTCCCTCAAATTACGGAGCGATCATATGTACACAAACCGGCGTCACGTCATGACGCCGGTTCCTCCCTCCCCTCTCTGTACCGATCGGTACAGTGAGAGGGGAGAAGCGGAAAGGGGGAGAGACGGGACCAGCGTTGTGGGCTGCATGTGTAGTGACAACAGCGCTGGTCAGTGCCTGCAATACACTGCCACCACTGTGAAACACTCTGCCACCACTGTGCAATACTCTGCAATCACTGTGCAATACTCTGCCCCTACTGTGCAATGCTCTGCAACCACTGTGCAATGCTCTGCAACCACTGTGCAATGCTCTGCCCCCACTGTGCAATACTCTGCAACCACTGTGCAATGCTCTGCAACCACTGTGCAATGCTCTGCCACCACTGCAATGCTCTGCCACCACTGCAATGCTCTGCAACCACTGTGCAATGCTCTGCCACCACTGTGCATTGCTCTGCCACCACTGTGCAATACTCTGCCACCACTGTGCAATGCTCTGCCACCACTGTACAATGCTCTGCCACCACTGTGCAATGCTGTGCAACACTGCAATACTGCAATACTCTGCCAATACTTGCCAATACTTGCCAATACTCTGCCAATACTCGCCAATAATTTTTAATAGAGACAAAGAATTATTATTTTTTTTTTTTTACCGAATTTTCTGTATTTTTTGATTTATAGCGCAAAAAATAAAAAACCCAGCGGTGATTAAATACCACCAAAAGAAAGCTCTATTTGTGTGAAAAAAAGGACACAAAATTCTTTTGGGTACAGTGTTGCATGCCTGAGTAATTGTCATTCAAAATGTGAGAGCACCGAAAGCTGAAAATTGGTCTGGCTAGGAAGGGGGTTTAAGTGCCCAGTGGGTAAGTGGTTAATGATATGTAATGATATGTAATGATATGAAATGTACACCCCTGTATTAAATCACTCCCATGTTCTGTGAAATGATTGGTTGATAATAACATATTTAAACTGTATACCCGCTCAGAACTAAATCAGATAGCTTTGAACCTTTCGACTTTGAGTCATCTCTTTGTGTTCATCGTGAAGCTATCTCCTCAGTACTGGGAGGATCCTGTAAGTGTGGTAATTGCCGTGATTATGCCTAGCTGGTCTTGTCAGGTATATAGAAATACCATTTGATTCCACTTCATGCCTGACTCAGAGTTGTTCAGATTTTCCCAAATTGTCCACTTCCTCAATTCTATTTGGACGGTTAGGAGTGACCCACCCAAAATGACCCCTTATGAACGATGGTGCTTTAACATTACGGATCAGAGGGGAGGTATCTCCTTAATCTAATCCTCCCTGGCAGATAAGGACAGCATTCCACCATACGCCCGGGCCTGGGAAATGGATACGGGACACTCATGGGAACCCACTGTCTGGTACCAAGCATTCCAACGCTCCAATAAAGGTATTCTTAATGTCTTCCTGATTGAAGCCAACATCAAACTTATAACCAGGTGGTATTATGTCCCCTCAAGGCTAGCAAGAATCTACATGGAGGCATCTCCCTTGTGTTTTAGGGGGTGAAATCTGGAGGGCACAATGTTCCAAATCTGGTGGTCCTGTCCCCGAATTAGGTCCTACTGGAAAAAGGTGTTCCACACCCTGAGGAAGATAACGGGCTCCGCGGTTTCCCCAGATCCCACCATAGCCCTCCTAAACCGCACAATCCCTTCGATCCCAAGTACCCTGCAAGCCCTAACGTTCTATATTCTCTTGGGAGCAAAAATAACACTCGCAAGGGCATGGAAAACACCCTCAGTATCCTTCAGGAGGGCTATGAGAAAAAGGAACAACTAGTAGCGAAACTGCAGGACAAAAGGGGAAAATTTGAAGCTATTTGGGAACCCTGGGCCTCTTATTGCAATATTTCCCTCCACCCGGGTGTCACGAACAGATAACTGGTTGCACCTGGAACTCCACCTTTCTTCTTCTCCCTCCTCTTTCTCTCTTGGGGACACTCTTCTCCCACTTTCCTCTATGTATAAGTAGGGGAAGTCAAGCCCCGAACTGGTGCAGCAGATAGAACTCTAAACAGACTAGGTACTCAAGCTATTTCCTGCGACTGTGTTCACAAACTAACTTATTGGATCGCCCCTCTGTGGAGCTTGATGAAGAGACTGACCAGGCTAGCTAGGGGGCCAGTCACAGTTCTGGGGATGGGGGGGACACAGGGACTGGAGGAGGTTGGGCACCACGACAGTGTGATCCCAATGGGGTGGTGGGCATGACAGCTCCCATAATGGGGGGCCGCCTTCGCTAGCGTTCCCTACAGAACCACTCAGCAAGGGTTACAGGTAACACAAGGTGGACCCCATGGGACGGTCCCTTGAAAGTGAGGATCCCATCCTCACAGACCTAAATGAACTAACCCCACTGCAATATGGGGACCACTAGCTTACAATAGATGGTTTGTGGTAAGAACTTCTCACTCGCTGCAAGCGACAGTTCCTATCTTGCTCATATTTTCTTATGTTGTTCTATAACTTTAAATGCAGGCTGTGTTGGCCGATGATAAGTTTGTTATTAAATGTTATACTTTTCACGAAAAAATCTCAATAAAAATATCGAAAGCAAAAAAGTATCGGTACTAATACTCGTTGTAAAAAAAAAATGGTATTGGTGCATCCCTAATATTTATTTTTCTTAAATTTCTTAATTTTCCAAAAAATTATGACAAATAAATAATAAGTTCAAAAAACTTGCCATACCTCTTACTAAATACCTTGGACTGTCTACTTTCAAAAAAAAGGGGTCATTTGGGGGTTATATGTGATGAGATGGACTACTAGTACATCAGGATTGATCAATTTTTTAGAGATACAGTATATCCCATAGTTTGTGGACTCCACTATAACTTTCCTACAGACTAAATAATATACACTGATTTGGGTTAATTTCAGCAAAGTAACATAAAGAAAGAAAAAAGATATGTTTACACAGTCAGTGTAAAGCTCAGCGCTAAGACCCAAGTCAGTGGTTCTCAACCTTTCTAGTGCCGTGATCCCTTGATAAAATTTCCCAAGTTGTGGGGACCCCTAACAGTAAAATTTTCGTAGCGTGGGTTGTCAGCACCCAAGGCAAGACAAGTAATTTGCGCCCCTAACCCACGGACATTTAGCGCTCCACAAGTCCCTTCCACTCGTATAGTATTAAACACCCTTATGGTACATTTTAGGATGTACCACTCCTTCTCTTTGTTCTCCTTTCTTTCCCTTTTATCTGTCTCTATCCTAATTTCTTGTTTTTTTTTTTTCCCCCGTCTCTCTCTCTAGCTGTCTTTCTCTTATTCTTTCTCTCCCTTTTTCTTTGTTCCTCCCCCTCTTTTCCTCTCTCTTCCATGTATTTTGTATGACTGGCAGTGCTGGTGGGGAGTTCTGATCATCCAACTTAGGTGCTCCTGATCAAGGTCATCTGCTGATCTGAGAACTGTAGTGGGGACTTTTAATGGCAACTATAATCACAGGTAGTGTTACTCACTGTGTCTCATAGTAGTGACACCTGTGCCAAAATCAGGAGATAGGGTCTCCTCCATCCCCTCCCACTTCACATTCCTTACTAGTCAGCTGACCTCTAGTCCCCCACCCATGCCGTGAACTGAATGGGGGGATGCGAAGGGGCTAAATGGGTGTCCGCAGGCTCCAGGAACAGCCCAACTGGGCAGCCAAAGGCTCCAGGGACAGCCCTGCTGGGAGGCTGCAAAAAGGCTGGGAGAGTGGTGCAGGCTTCAGGAATAGCCCAGGATTCGGTGACCCCTGGCAAATCATCATTTGACCCCCAGGTTGAGAACCACTGACCTAAGGACTTCAAAGTGGTGTATAAAAAGCCCATAAATAGTGTCGTTTAGTTGTAAACAAATCAATCCAAGGAAAAGTCTTTGGGGGTTAAGCCAGTTAAGAATTCTCTGGTATTAGGCTGCTATTGTTGGCGAGGCTGCTTCAGGCTCGGGGTGGGGTCCCGGAGACTGTGGAGAGAAGAGGGCAGGGAAAAAAGAGAAAGAGCCACTTCTAATGCAGTATCGTTTTAATGATAAGTAGCAAAGTAGCAAAGTTTAAAACAAATAAAATGCTCTCTGCCGGTGACTTCCCGGGTCTACACAAAGAGTCTCCTCAAGCAAACAAAGAAAAACCCAGTGGTGATTAAATACCACCAAAAGAAAGCTCTAGTTGTGTGAACAAAATGAAAAAATAAATAAATTTGGGTACAGTGTAGCATGAACACACAATTGTCATTCAAAGTGTGACAGCGCTGAAAGCTGAACATTGGCCTGGGCAGGAAGGAGATGAAAGTGCCCAGTATTGAAGTGGTTAAACCCTGACCAGCGACTGTGCCACTGTATTGGTACTATTTTGTTGAGTTGGGCTTACAGGTGACTATGAGACGGACAGGGGGAGCTGAGTGCAGTAAAAGATGCAGTATACTCTATGTGTAACTAGACATGTGCGGTTCGTTTTATCCCGAATAAATATTCGGACTAATTTTTCATTATTCAGGTATTCGGATATATCCGAATACCCGAATTACAGTATAAACAAAGTTTACCAAATGCTCCGAATAACGAAACTAAATTGGTCTGAATTTTATAAAATTCTAATTGAAATTCAAATCAAATTTTACATCGAATTCCACCTAAATTCGAACTGAAAACATTTTTTCTGAAATCAAAGACTGTTTTTTTTTTTTATTTAGAGTACCATTTCGAAATAATACTGTTTTTGTTAAGCCAAAGGTGATTTAACTACTTCAATACTGGGCACTTTCAGTCTAGTCATCTGTAAGCCCAACTCAAACGAAATATTATCAATACAGTGGCACAGCCGCTGGTCAAGGTTTAACCACTTCAATCCTGGGCGCTTTTACCCCTTCTTGCCCAGGTCAATTTTCAACTTTCAGCGCCGTCACACTTTGAATGACAACTGCGGGGTCATGCAACACTGTACCCAAAAAAAAAATATTTTTATCTTTTTTTCACACAAATAGTTTTTTTGAAGTTGTAATTTTTGAACACAATTTTCTGAAAAATTAAAAAAAAGTTTTTTATAACTTTTAAAAAAATGTACATACAGTAATGTCACCAGATGCACGACAGTGTCATCATATAACTGGTGTGATGATCAGGGACTCTGACTGTTTTTTTATGTTTAACATTTATTTTAAATTTTGTTCATTTTATTTTTATTACATTTTTTTATTTTTTACATACAACAGAGCAATACAGTGTTATCATAGGAACACTGTACTACTTTTTTGCACATTATGATTGCTTATAACTCTGAATTTTACAGTTATAAGCAACCATTCTTTCGTTATTCATTCAGTGTTTACTATTGTAATTAGCTGTGATTGGACACAGCTAATCACATGATACAGATGGGCTGTGATTGGCTCTGTCTGTACCATGTGATCACTGTGATCAGTCACAGAGCTCATCACAATAGTACACAATGAATATGGCATGAAACAAAGCCATTCATTGTATACAATTGTCATGTGATCTGCTGTGATTAACGACAGTGATCACATGGTATTGGCAGTGGGCTGGTACACTGATCTGTCATCGGCTGTGTACGGTGGACACAGCAGGAGACAGATCACACCAGAGCGCGGCCCGTGGGGTGAGTACGAAGCGGGATCGTGATAGAATGTCATATGGCGTCCTCCCAGGATAATAGAGATCCTGCCTGCTAGTGGAGGCCCGTCCATTAGAGGCGCACGGTCTCTGCCCCCCCCCCCATCCGTGTTTGCAGCCCCTAACCTACATGTGGGGCACCAGACGCTTTTATTGTTTTTTTCTTTTTTTTTAAAAGCACATGATTAGAGCCTCAGACTCTAATTGGCTTTAAAAAAGGGTGGGCTCGGGGCGCAGAGCCCTGCGCCCCGAGTCCACCCCCTAGTGTGACAATAGTGAATCAATATTCGCTATTGTCTTCCTGATTCTCCTCCCGGCCAATCGGGAAGCAGTTCCTGAGACCCGATTGGCCAGGGAGTCTTAAGACTCCCAGCCAATCGGGTCTCAGTCAGGACCCACTTCCTGTTCTGTCTGGAGGAGAAGCTGCTGGGCTTCAGGGGGAGCCACAGGAGGATTTGTTTCAGAAATGAGGCGGTACAGCCAGTGTTTCTGCTCATCAAGTGCCGGGGCCCCCTTATGAACTGATGGGGCCCTATACAGTAGGGTCAGCTGTGCTGCATTATCGGCAGCCCTAATGCAGGGACCAGAGTTTCCCTTCACTGTGTGCATCAACAGAAATACACAGTCCCATTTCTTAGGATGGCAAGGCCCTCTCCTCCTTCCTTTTCCTTCCCTTTCCTTCTAGAAAGCGAACAAACTTACTGGAGGCTGCAGAGGTAACTGGAAACTCTTTTCTGTGAAGACCAGGAGTTCAGGGAAGCAGCACTGAGAGAGTGGGAGCCAGCTGGGGTGATAAATTAAGAAATGTAACAAATAGTTTATTGTGGAATGCAGTGGTGGCCGGAGCTCAATATTTGAGGGGGGGGGGGGCAAAACAACAAAACCACAGACACGAAGATGAGGAACATTAGCAACTGACACCCCCTAAACCCCCCTCCCCAACAGGAGACGAAGGGGAAGGCACGATCACCACAACCCCCCCCCCCCCCCGGAGACACGGACGGGAAGGCGGAAAGCCTTCTTACCTTAGGAGGCAGATGAAGAGTCCTGCCCGGGATGACACTCCAAGCTAGGGAGTGCTGGATGTGGCTGAGCTACTGTAGGTGAGCCATACCTCGCTCTGTGGTCATTTCTTCTCCTCCCAGCCGAACAGGAAGTGGGTTCTGAGACTCCCTGACCAAATGGGTCTCAGGAGCCACTTCCTGATTGGCCAGGAGGAGAATCAGGAAGACAATAGAGAATATTAATTTGCTATTGTCAGACAACTGAGTGGGCTCAGGGCACAGTGCTCTACGCCCCGAGACCACCATGTTTTTAAGCCAATTAGAGCCTCAGGCTCTAAACATGTGCTTAAAAAAACCCAAAAAAACATTGAAATACATGCATTCGGTGCCCTGCATGTAGATTAGGGGCCGGCCGCGTGGATTAGGGGGGGCAGCGCCCCTGCCCCCCATATGAACGGGCCGCCACTGGTGGAATGTTTATTTTATTGTACTCAATTAAACTAAACATTGCAGAGGGTTTAATACTACTTTAAGGAAATACATCATGAAAGAAATATGGAGTGTACCATTGCTGACCTTTCCATCTTAAAATACTCACTAACCAGCCAAGCAATGGCAGCCCCATATTTTCTTAGATGTCTCTGTACTAGTAGGAGGTGTAGGTGTAATTACAAAACTCACTCCACACTAGACATGTGCACAACAAAAAAAATAGTTTATTTTCGTTTCGTTTTTTTCGTTTCCGAAAAAAATTATTTTTTTTTCCGTTTTGTTTTTTTCGTTTCCGTTGATTCGTAACAATTCGTACATTCGTAAGTCGTCATTAATTGGATTCGTAGCGATTCGTACATTCGTTAGTCGTCGGTGTTCGTATTCGTAGCGATTCGTACATTCGTAAGAGTTATTTTTTCGTTGATTCGTTTTTTTTTTTTTTGTTAGTTTAATTTTCGTTTATTCGAAATTCGGACACATTCGTATTTATTTGTACATTTGTAACATTCGTAGATTCGTAATCGGAGCATAATTCATAATTTTATGTAATGTATGCTATTATTACATTTTAATAATATACGAATCGAAAAAAAAAAAAGTTACGAATCGAAAAAAAAGTTACGAATCGAAAAAAAAAGTTAATAATGTACGAATTTTTTCGTTCAATCTATTCGAAGCACGTTAAGCAGCACCATTATAAGGGACACGGAAAATTACCAATTCAACAAAAAAAAAAGTTTTTTTCGTTCATTTTCGTTGTTCCTTTTTTCGTTTTTCGGATTTTCTTCATTCGTACATTCGTTGTTTCTAATTTGGTTTTTCGGATTTTCGTTGTTTTTCGGATTCGTTAATCGGATTTGTACGATTCGAACGATTCGTAATTCGGATACGTTCGATTCGAACGATTCGTTCATTCGTACGAAAACGAACAAACGAAAAAAACGAAAAACGAAAAAAAATGAAACGAATTGCACATGTCTACTCCACACCAGTCATACTCTGGGTAGGTGATGTCAATGCAGCTGTATACATACAAACAGAATTGGGTGGTGTGCATTCGTCTGATTCACAGCAGGTGGCGCTGAATCTGTATTTTGTTGCGTCTGGTAAACCAAGCACTCCAGATTTTCCACAGATGCTCTTATCTCCACAACCTCTGGCAACTTGTGAATGTTCATTCGATCCTGTAAAAAAACGAATGCAAAAAAAATAAATGTAGAAGTGCAGTACTTTTAGAGGGTTTAAACAAATAGTAGCTTATTTCCTCTAAGCCTTACACTCTTTTCTTCACCTTCAGGAATACCTTGCAAGAGAGAAGATTCCCATGTGTTTCCATCCTTAGGAAGAGTGACAGAATTTCTAGGATGTCCACACAAAGCACACACACATAGCAGCCAGATATGGCTTAATCTTACATAATGCTGTAGTAACGCCCAATCTGGGTGAAACGCGTTAGTAACATGGCTATAGGAGGGGACTGTCAGTTTGTATATCTTGTATAAACTACTTTATAGGATTGATATCATCAGTGTACAGCCTTTTGTTTTCTGGAGTGAGGGGGGGGGGGGCTCCTGAAGTTTTTGTGCTTTGCAACATAAGATTGGAGCCCCACTTACATGGAATATTCTGTTACAGAGAAATTCTAAGATGGCATCCTCACAGTGCAAAAATCCAGGATGGAGGAGCCAGAACAGGAAGTGTCTCAGACAGTGTATTTTTTCGCTCCGTAAGACACATTCCCCCCCCCCCCCCAAAAAATGGGGGGAAATTTCTGTGTCTGTCTTATGGGGGCGAATATTGACCAGGCACCGTCCCACCCACCGCCGCCGCCACCATGTTAAAGTATCAGCAGAAGAGAGGCAGGAGAGATAGAGGACAGACATCCCAAGCCCCCGTGAGGGCCGGGCGTTCTCCCGGCTGGGCCTGTCACTCAGACAGAAGTCAGAGCAGCCCGAGCAGCCGAATAAAGTACAGCTGCAGCAGCAGCAGCTCGGGCTGCTCTGTCTTCTGTATGAGTGACAGGCGGATGTAATGACATCAGGTAAGGCTGCATTTTATGGGACTGGTAAGGCTGCATTTCATTGGCACAGGTAAATATTTTAGTACACCATTTGGTTCAGAAGATTCATATTTCTTGCTTTCCTCCTCTAAAAACCTAGGTGCGTCTTATGGAGCGAAAAATACAGTATTTATTGGTTCTCCCACCAGGTATCAGTACGATTCCCAAGCCCACTGATTGGCTAGGCCATCAAACATCAAAAACATAGAATGATACCTCTCTAGCACACCCTGCTGGAACAAGCTCAAACAACATGTGGCAGAGAAAATATACTCTATGCTTAGAGAAGTCGCATGACATATCAAATTCAATGTTTCCCCATGAGAGCTGTCTTAACTGATACTACACAAGTCGCCCCGACCTTAGAGAAGTTTCCTGAACTACTTTTGTCCGACTTGGGTGTGATTCCACCCTTGTGCAGACTCCTAAATTACATCCAAGTCGGAGGGCAAAGCTGTAGCAGTGTGAACTACAGAAAACTATCATCTGTTGCATCAATTGTTGCTAGGTATTTCAGCTTTTTTAGCTTTTCCCTTAGCTTTTATTTCTTTTTTAATGATTATTATTCATTTATTATATTTTTTTTCCGTTAGGGTAAGGGATTAGGATTAGGAGTTGGGGTTAGGGTTAGAACTAGGGATTAGGGTGTCACGTATCTTGGTTGGAGGCCAATTTGATGAGAGGGCTTCCCTTGAGGCTTTGGTCCACGTACCCCTGAATGTGGTGACAGAGGTACAAAGCTGAAAGAAGCTCAGGTGCCAGTAGCTTGATAGCAGGTGACTGCCACAGTCAAAGATGTAGTCAAGATGAACCAGGGTCATACACGGTAAGACAACAGGGTGGTCAGGAGGTGCCTACGTGTCAGTTGTTGTGGAAATTTTATTACATGGTCTCATGTGGACATTTTATTCTAGGATGTGTGTTTTATAGATTGTCATCTGTCTCCTTGTGTCTGATTTGACCAAGGAGCGCTCTAGCAGAGCGCACTTGGGTTGAATCGGGACCAGCGGTCCAACCGTCAGTATGAAAACCTTCTCATGGGCTTGGAGACGTGTTCTCTGTGTGTGTGGGCCTTCGCTGGTTTGCAAGTATCAAGCGCAAAACCGGCTTCTTGCCTTCCAATGTCTATGCACATTAGAGAAGCGAAGTTCACATAACGAGAGAAACATATTATATCTCCGTTATGGCTACGCTATCACTTTTGGATACATATCTGCTTTTATAAGAGGACATTGATATCTGCCTTGTTGGTATACTCGTATATTGACAATAGCAGTAGCAATGTCCCTGCAGATCTTCTCAAGCCTGTAAGAACAAGTAGAATGATCTTACTAGATACTGGTTACTCTGAGCAGTATTGATTTGGATCCATGCTGACAAAGATGGTGGATGTGCATGCATGTGGCTGGGCAGAGGGCAGTGTACATGCCTCAAGTGGATGAGACATGTACACTTCTCCCTCCCACTCCTGTGGATGCCCTCCCCTTTAGTGTCATTTCCTGTGATTTAATTTTGCATGGAGGAAGCGATTGGCTGTTGGGGCCATGATTTCCTGTGTTGTCATATCCTTTTTTGGTCATATCCTTATTTGGTCATATCCTGTGAGGTCACATCCTGTGAGGTCACATCCTGTTTGTAGCTTCCTGTTTGTGTGTGACTAAAAAGCAGAGAGCCTCTGCCCTGCTGGGCAGTTGATTTGAGCGATGGAGCTAACAACATCAGAGAGGTGACTATGTCTGTTTACTTGGGAAGAGGGGAGACATGGGTTATTTAACCGCTTCTCGACCGGCGCACGACAATGTATGTTGGCAGAATGGCACAGACAGGCATATGGGCGTACAGGTACGTCCCTTTAAATTTGCCGCCGTCCCATCGTCGCTCGCCGGTCGGGACCTCCGTGAGTCCGATCGTGGGTCCCGCGGACTCGATCGCCGCGGGGATACCCAGAAAATCATGCAAATTTGCACACGTGAATCGTGTTTCCATTCATTTCTATGGGAATAAAAAAGTGCCAAAAACGTGCAAATCTGCCCAATTTGAGCGACAAAAGAAGCTCCAGAACTTGTTTGAGTTTCAGGGGTTGAGCTTCAGGAGATTTGCAGTGGAGATGTGAACCATCTCCATAAAGAATAATCGATTTTTGCTGGCAGGGCTGGCAGGAAACAGGCTTCTCTACTGAGGCTGTGGTTACTTTCTATAGAAAATGATCTGTAAGTCATGGAACACCTCTTGTTTTTTAAGCATCTGAAATGGAATTAGCTGATTTAAACAGATCTAAAAAAGTTTGGCTGGGCTTATAGTATTTTTTAAGAATAAAGCAGAAATTCTCATACAATATCTTTCCATGGAGCTTACCTTTAGTTGTAGATTGATATACAGATACGCAAACAAGGTTTGCAGCGCAGGTTATGGTGTTATTAGAGCATGAGGGTGAACCTACGCAATCCATGCATCGGAGGGCATAACCTGCAACAAGAAACATTGTAACTGACATTCAGTACTTTTTTTATCTATTCCATTTTTTTTGACATTTCCAATAACAATAGGATACAGAAATTTTTTAACCGATTCCCGACCGCCCACTGCATATATACGTCAGCAGAATGGCACGGGCAGGCAAAATCACGTATATATACGTGATTTTGCATTTGCCTGCCTGTGGGGCGCGGTCGGGAGCTCCGTGACCACGGCCGCGGGACCAGCGGACACGATCGCCGCTGGTGTCCCGCGATCGGGTCACAGAGCTGAAGAACGGGGAGAGGTCTGTGTAAACAAACCTCTCCCTGCGCTTCCTACTCTGCCTGTCATTGATTGGCTGTTCCCGGTCATCGGGAAAGCCGATCAATGACGTCAGACATCAGCCCCACCCCCTAATGTAAAAAAAAAAACACACACGTCACAGCCCATAACCCCTCCCCTCCCCTTAGTGGTTAACCCCTTCAGTACAACTGTCATTTATACAGGAATCAATGCATTTAACCACTTTCAGACCGGACCAATTTGCAGCCAAAGGACCAGGCCCCTTTTTGCTATTCGGCACTGCGTCGCTTTAACTGACAATTGCACGGTCATGCGACGTGGCTCCCAAACAAAATTGACATCCTTTTTTCCCACAAATAGAGCTTTCTTTTGCGCTATAAACAAAAATAGAGCGACAATTTTGAAAAAAATGCATTATTTTTTATTTTTTGCTATAATAAATATCCCCAAAAAATATATAAAAAAAATTATTTTTCCTCAGTTTAGGCCGATACGTATTCTTCTACATATTTTTGGTAAAATATTTTATATTTGGTATTATTTGGTAAATAAGCGATTATTGATCGGTTTGCGCAGAAGTTATAGCGTTTACAAGATAGGGGATAGTTTTATAGCATTTTTATTAATAATTTTTTTTTTTATTAGTAATGGCGGAGATCTGCGATTTTTTTCGTGATCTTACTAGATACTGGTTACTCCGACATTATGGCGGACACATCGGACATTTTTGACACATTTTTGGGACCATTGTCATTTTTACAGCAATTAATGCATTTAAATGCATTGATTTCTGTATAAATGGCACTGGCAGTGAAGGGGTTAACCACAAGGGGGCAGTGTAAGGGTTAAATATGCCTAGGGGTGTGTTTCTTACTGTGGGGGGGCGTGGCTGTCAGCTAATGAATACTGATCTCTGCTTCAATCACAGGGAGCAGAGATCGGCGTCACTAGTTGCTATGTAGAACGGGGAGATGCTGTTTATCTCGGCATCTCCCCGTTCAGCCACCCCGTGAGACGATCGCGGGGGTCCCCGCGGCGATCGAGTCCGCGGGGACCGTGATCGGACTCACGGGGGTCCTGACCGGCGCGGGAGCGCGCCGCTCCCGGCGCGCTCCCGATGGCACGGACAGGCTAAAGGAGGGACTTATATATACGCCCTCCTGCCTGTACGTGCCATTCTGTCGACGTATATCGTTGTGCGTCAGTCGGCAAGTGGTTAAATAGCATTAATTGCTGTATAAATGACAATGGTCCCAAAAATGTGTCAAAAATGTCCGATGTGTCCGCCATAATGTCGCAGTCACAATAAAAATCGCTGATCGCCGCCATTTCTAGTAAAAAAAAAAATATTAATAAAAATGCTATAAAACTATCCCCTATTTTGTAAACGCTATAACTTTTGTGCAAACCAATCAATAATCGCTAATTGCAATTTTTTTTACCAAAAATATGTAGAAGAATACGTATCGGCCTAAACTGAGGAAAAAAATGTTTTTTTATATATTTTTGGGGGATATTTATTATAGCAAAAAGCAAAAAATATTGCATTGTTTTCAAAATTGTCGCTCTTTTTTTGTTTATATCGCAAAAAATAAAAACCGCAGGGGCGATCAAATACCACCAAAAGAAAGCTCTATTTGTGGGAAAAAAAGGACGCCAATTTTGTTTTGGAGCCACGTCGCACGACCGCGCAATTGTCAGTTAAAGCGACGCAGTGCCGAATCGCAAAAAGGGGCCTGGTCCTTTGGCTGCCAATTGGTCCGGGGCTGAAGTGGTTAAGAAAAGAAAAGAACATAACAAAAAAGAATTTCAACTTCAAAAAGGTTCAAAGACTCAGCATATAAAAATTCAGCCATATACATTACATATCTACATAACTCGTTACATTTAACACTTAACAATTAACATTATACATTTGACATTAACATTTAACATTTCTGAAATGTAGATTTTTACTCTAGGTTTTCCACTCCCCACGTCCGGCTTTTAGGCCCCTTCCACACTGTTGGACCGTTCAGGTCCACCTGTCAGTTCATTTTGTCAGCGGACCTGAACGGGGGCGCTACATGTTAGTCTATGGAGCGAGGGATGTCAGCGGTGACATCCGACCCCGTCCGATACGCTAAAATCAGACGGATGGCCCTGCATTCATATCCGTCCCTGGCGGATCGGATCGGGTGAGATCTGATGAAAACGGACATGCTGTCCATTTTCGTCTGATCTCTCCATAGCAAGCAGCGGCGCTCGACAAGCCCCTTCCCCGCTCAGTGAGCAGAGAGGGACCTGTCATCCGCAAGCTCAGCGAAGATCAACGGAGATATCTCCCGCTGAGCTGGTGGACTCCGTGGAAGCAGATCCACCTGGTGTGAATGAAGCCTAATGCCCCGTACACACGTCAGAAATTCCGACCACAAAATCCGTCAGATTTTTCCGATGGATTTTGTCCGACACTGGTGTTGCATACACACGGTCGGACAAAGTTGTCGGAAAATCCGATCATTCTGAACGTGGTGGCGTTCGTTGCGTACGACGGAACTACGTAGAGGCTAGAAGCCAATAGCTTTGGTCACGTTATTTGATCTGAGCATGCGTGGCACTTTGTCCGTCAGAATTCTCTACACATGATCGGAAAAAGTCAGATCGGATTTTGTTGTCGGAAAATTTGAGAGCAGGATCTCAAATTTTTTCCGTAGGAAATTCCGACGGAAAAAGTCCGATGGAGCCCACACACGGACGGATTTTCCGACAACATGGTCCGACCGTGTGTACGGGGCATTACAGTCTATACCCTTCCTGCCAAAGGGAACGAAATGAGAGATAGAGGCAAAATGGGAGTGGGGAAGGTAGGGGGAAAAAGAAAAGGAAAGGAAAGGAAAAAAGGGGGGGGGGGGGGGGGGGGGGGAGAGAAGGGAAACGGGAAAAAAGGGGGGAAGAGGAGGGGGGGGGGGGAGTGATGGGAAAACTAAAAAAACACATAAATTCCCAATCCTATTATCTCAGTGCTCCTATAATACATTTTTTAAACAATTATTTAATAAGGGGTGGAACAATGGGGGATTTTGCCTTTCGCCTACTCACCCACTCCATCCTATTACCCTGAAACTTCAAATCTTAACTTAACCTAATTCTTAATAAAATAACCCAAAGTGTATTATTTGATTTATGACTGTCTAAAATTTATTTTGCTAAATTATATTTCCCTCATCCCCTAATAACAAAAAAAAAAAAAAGGGGGGGGGGAGAAGGGAAGAGGGGGAAGGGGGAAAAAAACCCTCTTATCCACCCATCTCCACCCAAAAAGAATGCCTCACTCTGCCAAAGAGTTCCAGTATACTTCCGTTTCTTTAAAATCCAACCATCCTTTCCAAATTCTACAGAATCTTTGTCTAGAGTCATTTTATAAAGATTTCAATTCTTCCATCAATCTGATTTTATCTACTTCTCTAAACCAATCCTTTATTGACAGAGCTTTTTTTATTTTGCATTGTCTCTGTATTAAAGCTTTAGCTGCTTTTAATAGATATGGTACTACTGCTGTTCTATATTTCTTCCTCGACTCCCCGGTAGCATGGAACAAACATTGCCAAGGATCCTGCACAACCTCAACCCCAGTGATATTTTTAATCATTTTCAATATCTCTCTCCAGAAAAATTGGATCTCGGTACACTGCCACCATATGTGGGCATGTGTACCCTCCAATCCACACTCCGTCCAACATAGCGGTGATATTTCTGGATTAATCTTGTGAAGTTTTTTCGGGACATAATAACATTTCGTTAATAGTTTATAGTTAATTTATTTTATTCCCGTATCTATTGACGTTGAATGTACATAATCTATGATTTTATGTTTCATTTGCTCTGATATAGTTTGATCTAATTCGAACTCCCAACTCTCTAAGAGGCGTAATGGCTCCAAACCGGTTCAGCATCTCAGCATCTTATATATAGTAGATATTCCATGGCCCCTTATCCCCCTTGATCCAACAAACTTTCCCATGGTGTAAACTCTTTAATGGAGCGAAGGGGAAAGTGTCTACAAAATGTTCTCCACATGTCCCATGGTGATTCCCTATATCTCTCGCGTAGTTCACCTATTGTACATAGGGCTCTTCCCACCATGACGTCTTTTAATCTTAACCTGAGCGTCGACCTCAGATATAGCTTATTCTCCTTCCCTGGTGGGAAGTAGTTCGTACCTGACAGGGGCATTAATGGGCTGTTTTATTGCCATAGCTTAGTTTTAAATAAACTATCCCAAGCTCTTAGGATTTCCTTTGTGATTTGATCTACATCACCAGCTCCCTTTACTGCCTTGGTACCCACATTATTTGACTTAAATATCTTCCACTTACATTTTCTTTCAGTGGTACCCAAAAATGAGTACACCCCTCACATTTCAGGAAAAAATATTATTCTATATTTTCATGTGACAGCACTGAATAATTGACACTTTACTACAATGTAAAGTAGTGAGTGTACAGCTTGTATAACAGTGTAATTTTGCTGTCCCCTCAAAATAACTCAACACACAGCCATTAATGTCTAAACCGCTGGCAACAAAAGTGAGTACACCTCTAAGTGAAAATGACCAAATTGGGCCTAATTAGCCATTTTATCTCCCCGGTGTCATGTGACTCATTAGTGTTACAAGGGGAGCAGGTGTATTAAATTCGGTGTTATCGGTTTCACTCTCTCATACTGGTCACTGCAAGTTCAACATGGCACCTCATGGCAAAGAACTCTCTATTTATTATCAATTTGTTCTGTTCCATTTGTCCTCCTCCATATACATCAGCCAATCACTTCCAAGACAAGATTGATGCAATTCGGGAGGACACCTCCACTGTACGTACATCTTCCCCACCCAACATACCTTGCCTAACAGCACATTCAACACTCTCCTCTTTTGAATTGGCTTCTACTGAAGAGGTTACAAAACTTTTCTCAGATGTCCACCTAACCAATTGTCCCTTGGATCCTGTTCCCTCACAACTACTACGGTCACCCTCTTCTTCTATCCTATGCTCCCTCACTCACATCTTCAATCTCTCCCTCTCTAGTGGCACCTTTCCCTCCCCACTAAAACATGCACAGATCACTCCCATACTTAAAAAGCCCTCACTGGACCCCACCAACCTGAACAACTTAAGACCTATCTCACCTCTAAACTTCTAGAATGCTTAGTTTACAACCGTCTTAGCTCCTACCTCAGTAAAAATAACCTTCTTGACCCCTTACAGTCTGGCTTTTGCTTGCAGCACTCCACGGAAACTGTCTTACTAAAACTCACTAACGATTTACTAAATGTTAAAACCAACAGCCAGTACTCCATACTCCTACTACTTGACCTCTCTGTGGCCTTTGATACTGTCCTTCTCAATAAACTACATTCCCTTGGCCTCTGAGATTCTGCTCTATCCTGGTTCTCTGCCTATTTATCACAGCGCTCCTTCAGTGTCACCTACAACTCTGTCTCCTCCTCTCCATTGCCCCTTTCTGTGGGGGTCCCCCAAGGCTCTGTTCTTGGACCCCTTCTCTATCTACACTTCCTCCCTTGGTCAGTTGATAACCACCGATGACTTCCAATACCACTTATATGCTGATGACACCCAAATCTATCTGTCTACTCCTCACCTCACTCCTTCAGTCTCCTCTTGCATTACTAACTTACTAACTGACATCTCAGCATGGATGTCGCACCACTTCCTTAAACTAAATTTCTCTAAAACTGAGCTATTAATATTCCCCCCCCCGCCCGTGCCCCCCTCCATGACTTTTCCATCAAAATCAACAATGCAACCATCAGTCCCTCCCCTCATGCCAGGGTACTCGGTGTAATCCTAGACTCTGACTTGTCATTTCAGCCTCAAGTCCAATCGCTGTCAAAAGTTTGTAGAATTCACCTCTGTAACATCTCTAAAATTCGCCCCCTTTTTAACAAATGAAACCACCAAACTCCTCATTCACTCCCTTGTTATCTCTCGCCTTGACTATTGCAACTCCCTTCTTATTGGCCGGCCTCTCCATAGGCTATCCCCTCTTCAGTCTATCATGAATGCTGCTGCAAGACTTATCCACCTTACCAACCACTCAGTGTCCGCCTACCCTCTCCTCCATTCCCTACACTGGCTCACGATCACCCAGCAAATTAAATTCAAAATACTAACCACAACATACAAAGCCATTCGCAACTTTGCCCCGAGCTACATCACCAATCTTGTCAGCAAGTATCACCCAAATCGTCCTCTCCGCTCTTCTCAATACCTCCTACTCTCAAGCTCTCTCGTCTCCTCCTCCCATGCTCATCTCCGGGATTTCTCCAGAGCTTTTTCCATCCTCTGAACCTCGCTACCTCAACCTGTCCGGCTATCCCCTACTCTTGCTATCTTCAGGCAATCCCTGAAAACAAATCTCTTCAGGGAAGCCTATCACGTCTTCTACCACTTCCATCAGCTCATTCCCCACAGTTACAACCGTTTGTACCACCTGCCCCACCCTATTAGATTGTAAGTTCTTCTGAGCAGGGCCCTCTTGATCCTTTTGTATTTTATTGTATTATAACTGTATTGTAAAGCGCTGCATAAACTGTCGGCGCTATATAAATCCTGTATAATAATAATATGAGTGGAAAATATATAATAATGTAATATAGTTTTTATTAGTCAAATCATGAACCCGTCTGTGTTTCCAAAATTGAAATCTAACTGGGAAACAGTTTACTTTTGTATTGCGTTTTAAATTTAAGATAACATATTTGCTTCCAAATTGAGTAGTTGAGTTATAAGGAAAAATATGATTAGAGAAAACATTCTTTAAATGAAATAATATTTAACCAATGTCTAAAATGATTGATGAAACAAACTGATGAATTTGTAATTGTGAATAAATTGAAAACAGACTCACCTGTTGTCACGAGACTTAAAAAAAGGAACACGACTGCAAGGAATGAATTCATGTTAAAAGATAATAGACAAAGATCAAACAGAAAAGATACAGCCTGATTTATACAAAGGTGATAAATGATTAACTTATAATAAAAAATAGAAGGCATATGATTTTTTGAATGGACAACACATTTTGAGGTTGGGAGTGTCCTTGGAATGAGCATATTTCAGTCTAGTAGAAATGCTCATAAAACGACTAAGGAAAAAAGTGTCATCGTAACTTTTTTTTTGTAAAAGGTATGCCACGTACACACGATCGGACATTCCGACAACAAAAACGTGGATTTTTGTTCAAAGGTTGTTGGCTCCAACTTGTCTTGCATACACACGGTCACACAAATGTTGGCCAACAATTATGAACATAGTGACGTACAAGATGTACGTGATATCTCCATTACACTAGTTATATCTCCGGCTCGTACTTGATTCCTAGCATGCGTGGACTTTTGTCTGACGGCTTGTGTATACACAATCAGAAAGTCCGACAGCAAACATTTGTTGGCGGAAAGTCCAACAACAAATGTTTGATGGTGCATACACACGGTCGGACTTTCCGCCAACAAGCTCACATCCAACATTTGTTGTTGGAAAATCCGATTGTGTGTATGGGGCCTAAGAGTTGTATTTGGTAATTTTTTTTACTTTCAATAAATTTTTATTAAGTTGAACAAAGCATACAAAACATGGGCGTACAAAATAAATCGCCCAGTATCGGTCATGTTACAATAAGAAGAGAAAGACAAAACGTGCAGAACTGAGCTTGAGTGAAAATAACTAGCACATATCCGAAGACCAGGTGAAAAGTGGTGTAGCAGAGAGGAGGGATTCGCTGGAACCCTAAATGGACATTTGCTTCTAGAAGGGGGATATCTATTGGTTGATGGTTAATCAAAAGAAGAGAGCTGGCCCTGGGCACCCCCAGTGGGAGCAAACTGTGCCCCAAGTCATCTCTCCTAAGATCCTACCCTCATAGCTATTAGAATTTCAGGGGTGAGGATAAGAGGGCGACCACCCCGCCTGTATGGGTGGAGACCCCCCAGTAGGGAGTATGTCGGCTAATGCCACCTGTGCTTTTCTAACAACATCCTCAAGCAAACTTGCAAGATAGCTGGTATTAACAGGGCTATCGTGAGAGAGATAGAAAAGCAAGAAAGAAGAAGGGAAAGTCAGAAAGAGGGGAAGGGGGTAGGAGGGGAGGGGGGGGTGTGCCGCATTTCAGCTAGGTATCAGAGAGTTATCCGGGGGAACTCCCGGAATAAGGGATATCCCACAGTGAGACGCCCAAGGTTCCCATATAGCTTCAAACTTTTGAGTTGTATCCAGCAGTATACTGGCTAACTTCTCATGGGCCATTATCCATGAGATCTTACGGACTATTGCTCGGAAGGCGATCTTCGGGCGTTTCCAAGCTCCAGCAATGGTTAGTTTAGCTCCCAGCAGAATAAAGTGAATCAGCCTTTGCTTGGGTTTGGAAACATTAGAAATATTTGCATTCAAGAGTGCAACTGCTGCAGTCCTAGGAACTGAACAATTTGTGACCTTGGTGGTTAAAGAGAATATTTTTGACTACAGCGGCCTAATTCTGGGACATTCCCACCAAATGTGTACCATGGTTCCCCTTAGCTGACACCCCCTGAAACAGCAGGGTTCCGCTGAGGGGAATATCGCTGCCAATCTGGATGGGGTCATGTACCTATTTGGTAATTTTTAAAAGGTTGGTCCACCCAAATCGTTTATTTAAATTTTCAGTAGATTATTTATCCCTTGGGACTCTATTGGGGAGATCTCTACACTGAGTTCCCAGATCTGGACCCCTGCTGTGCCCCTTATGAGGCGATCCTACTATCCCTACTGGAGGTTGGAATACACAAAGGTGGGTAGGAACACCCAAGTGTCAACTTACCAGGGTCCAAAATAACGGGGTCAAAGATGACCAGAAAAAACTGAAAAAAAGCCTTGAATCCTTTCTATATTCAATCTAATACAAAATAAAACACTTTGGTTGGATTGTTTTTTTTTCCGTAATAACATACAGAAATTATATTCTATTTTCATCTGCCTAACGTTTGGATTTCATTCATTTTAAATGTATATTTTACTATTGAATTGATTTCTTTTTTTAAGAAGTAACAACTACAGAGAGAGAAATTATAGTATAGAAAAGAGTAGGCTGCAGCCATAAACTGATGTCACGTACTCCTGTAAATTCTGGCAAATTCTTCTATAAAACAGCTAACCTTTAGTAACTCATCAACTATTACAAGAGATGATAGTGTGTTACCAAAAACAACAATTCCAATTCTGCAATTTTATGATACAGTATATGTGAGAAGAGACTTTCTTTGTAGTAAACAAAGTATTGCAATGCAGAACTCACTAAATACAACCCATGCTGGACACTTGTATTATCTTAAGATGAGAAAACATTTATATTAATGTGGACCTCAAAAAGATCTGTTATCATAAATTTGGATGAAATTGTATAGAAAACTAGTTGGATGGGCTAAAAAATATTCATTAGTCCTAAGCAAATTGTAAATCTTCCACAAGTGATTTACCATTTCTTCTTTCAACAAAATTTTTGCTTTTATTATCTTTTTTATTTGCACTATTTAACTTAAACTTAGAGGAAAAATTCTAAAGCAATAAAAATCACCTTGCACACCAACTATTTTGAAGAAGTAAATCCAAATTTTAAAAGGTTTATTAAAATATATGTCAAGCAAGCTTTCCCACTAGGGGAAAGGAAATCTGTTGCAGTGTCATCACTAGGGTTGGTGGAGAAAAACCAGGTTAACCCCTCCCCAATTGGGTTCTCTCCTGTCTAGACTGCCACAGTGCCCCGCAGGGCACTGGGCAGGCTAGTTTTGGGGCTTGCAGCGCATAGTCACAGTGCGCTCCCCAAACTGGCCCCTGTAAAGGATGAGGATGGTGCAGGTGCGTTGATCCATGCGCTGTCACGGATGGGGGTGACACCACCGTGGTCAGATATTTTCCTACTTGATGGTGTTGCCCCTCTGGCGGGTGTCACCCTGGTGTGGTGTACACGGTTCAGCTCACTGACTGAATAATCAATATCAGTATAATCAATATTTAATTACATGGATATTTAACTATTAGAGTTTTTTTACTTTAATAACAGTATTTTATGTGCACCATTAACAACTCAATTTTCTGCTTTCCTCATTATTAGTTATGAGTAAACCAGGCAATGTTCAGTTTGCTGCACATTTGCCGACCCCATCAGAAAGTTTGCAAATACTAAGCAAGCGCTTATTTTAAAAAAAAGAGACATGGATAGCTGGACACTGGTATTGGGGGGGGGGGTGTGGCTTAATGGTGAAGAGAGCAGACGCGTAGCGGCACAGCTGTGGCTACCGAACGGAATCCTGCAGCCATCCTAGGTCCATTTTCTCCCAGTCCGGCACCAAAATACTCCCCACAGCTGTGGGAATACTTCTGAAATACTGGTGAAATACATACGTGCCACCCGCAATGCCATCTGTGGCAGGACGACTAGCCCGGTTCAGATGGCAAGATGGTGCCGGGATACAGACAGAGCAGCGTGACACGCTGCAGCCGTCCACCACTGCTTCACACAGATCGCCTGCAGCTCTGGTGAGTGACTCTGCTCCTGCCCTGTTTGATACACAAACTGATCCCCTATAGACACAGGACCCCCCCCTGAATAGTGAGGACAGTCCAAGCCCTACTACTGAACCTACACTAGCCACCATAATGCTAGCTATATGTGACGGATCCTGTACTTAAGGTGTCCGCCGCAAATGCTTCCTAAGTCCTGGAACATGAGTCCAATGGATCTGGCTATAGGAGCCCCCAAGAACTAGACAACACCAGTCTTGGAGTACATCAGGAATAGCTTTTATTTGAGATGTCACACACATATATACAGCCGGATGACTAAAAACCTAACCTAATTAGCATGAGCTAATTATCTAAATCAACACTGGACTCCTTCATTCAATTGCAGGGTTAATTAGCCCATACAATAGGTGAAATACTCTTTAGAATCTGTGTCAAGCCAGACTACTCATTTGCATTATACAAGACAACAGACAGGTGGCTGGAGTTGATGATATTAGCATCTGACATGTCCAGAGTCTATGTGTCTTGGGGGGCCAGCATGGACCTGAATCCAAGTAAAACCAGCTCAGCGGTCCCCAGGCATACAGCTCACAAACAGCACCGTTCCCCCAAATGCCAGGGCCCATAATCGCAAGGCAAGAGGCTTGCATTACATCCCCTCCAACAGCCTCTGTCCTGGCTAGGTCTGTCACACTATACAAGACTGTAATGGCGCATACACACGATCGGAAATTCGGCCAGCAAAAGACCCATGAGAGCTTTTAATTGGAAAATGCGACTGTGTGTAGGCTCCATCGGACTTTTGCTGGCGGAATTTCGGCCAGCAAAAGATTGAGAGCATGTTCTCAATTTTTCCGATGGAAATAGTTTCTACCGGAAATTCTGATCGTCTGTGGCAATTCCGATGCGCAAAATTCCGATGCATGCTCGGAAACAATTCGACGCATGCTCGGAAGCATTGAACTTCATTTTTGCGGCTCGTTTTTAGTGTTGTACGTCACCGCGTTCTTGAAGGTCGGAATTTGGTGTGACCGTGTGTAGGTAAAAGTTTGAGCGAAATTCTATCGAAAAAACATCCAAGGCTTTTCCGACGAGAATTCTGTTCGCGTTTACGCGGCATTAAGGTTTTTCTCACTACACAGATTGCATCCATCCACATGGACTTCTCCCTATTGAAACAAGATGTGCAAAACCTAAGAGATAGAACAGGTGCTAATGAAGAACGTATCAGTTCCCTGGAGGATGTTGTACACCCCTTATCTGTTAATGTAAGAAATCACACAGGTGAAATGGCGGCCCTCCGCACAAAAATTGACGATTTGGAAAATTGTTCGCGCAGGAACAATCTCCGCTTTGTGGGGTTCCCGGAGCGCGAGGGAGGCTCCCACCCCCAAAAATGTATGTATAACTGGCTGAGAGACATTTTTGAAACAGATGCAACCTCCTTTTCTTATGTTATTGAACATGCACATTGCACCCCTCCACATCCCCCTCCTTCTGGAGCTCCCCCACGCTCCATAATTGCATGGGTCTTTAACTTTCAATACAAGGTTGCTATACTACGTCTTGCAAGAGAGAAAGGCCCATTAAAATACAATGGAAACACCATTTCAGTGTACCCTGACTTTTCAGCGGACTTCCAGCGACAACGCATCTCCTTCACGGCAGTGACCAAAGGTCTCCCTTACGCCATGCTTTTTCTCGTCAAACTGGTTTGATCACAGGCAACCGAGTTCCCTGCATACCTCTATATGTTACCACCTGGCAGTTTCACTACCCCCTTATGTTATTGGGAAAAAGGGGGACCCACACACACTAAGTCTTTCACAGTTGTTTCTGATCCTGAGGAAGAATGTTACCCCCCCTACTGGTTCTGAAAATTAAATCCTAATGTTTACAGACTGTCCAGGATGGACCCGTTCAGATTAGACCCCTTCACAATCCTCGAGGTCAAGCCCTCTATTATGGAGATGATGTGCTATCCCTTTTGCATCCTCCGAACTACAAGTACTGATTACCCTGAAGCCGGATTGATTTAATGCTGTGACATTTTTCCCCTATCTCCTGTTGTGGTGTTCGGGAGCCAAGCCAGACACCACAAGCCCCCGCACCAGTTGGTGGCGAGGCCATGAAACAATTCTCACCTCACCTAAGTGAAGGTTTTTCTCCATTCAGGGATCCAAGGCTCGCTATGTTTGGGATGGCTGAGCAGGGAGGGGGGTACAGGGTTTTCCAGGGACTTCCACTTTTTTTTTCTCTTTTTGGATGTCCTTAATTTTGGTTTTAAATACTTTTTTCTTTTGTACTTAGTTTTTTCATGTGTATTTGTGCTGCCTTAACTCGAATAGTGCCTTATACTTGTTATTACATATCTCTGATTGTGTGTATCCCGGGAGGCATGGCATGCCTAGGTGCGCCTCAGCCGCATGCTCTCGGGATATATACCTTACACTGTTTGATGTGCCATGGCTAGAACATTAAAAATAATCTCCTGGAACACTAGAGGGTTGAACTCGCCTCAGAAGCGATCCCTAGTGTTCTCAGTCCTGAAAAAGCAATGTGCCCACATTATTTGTCTCCAGGAGACACATCTGGTTGATTCTAAAACAAGGTCCCTTAGGTGGCCCTGGCTGGCTCACACTTATCATGGCACTCATACGGCTTACTCCAGAGGGGTCTCGGTTTTGTTGGCTTAATCTCTACATGCAGAGGTTTTGCAGATTAAAATGGACCCAGAAGGCAGGTATGTCATACTTATGATACAAATTGCCTCAGTAACTCTGACTTTGGTGTCAGTCTATGTATCTCCCTCATTCTCTGCAGATGTGTTGGTAAAACTGTCGCTTATGCTATTGTCTAGGTAACTTCAATGCAGTAATGAGCCAAGCCATGGATTGTCTGGGGGTGGGGGCAGATTCTACCACTCCTTTACTGATTGGGCCCAGGTGCATGGGCATACCGAGATATGGAGGTGGAAACAACCGGATATGTGCCAATTCTCCTGCCATTCGGACTCTTTTCACACCATGTCCCTCATAGACATGGCATTTGGCACATGGGACATCCTCCCGGTGGTATCTGCCATATCCTACCTACCTAGAGGGGTATCGGACCATGCTCCTTTGGCTGTGGATCTCCTTCTCCTTCCAGGATCAGGCCCGAGTGTGTGGCGCCTGAACTCTTACTGGTTGGAAGACGAGATAGTACAGGGAGAATGTGGGAAGAATATAGTGAGCTACTGGACCAAAAATACTGGCACGGTAGACCCACTTACAGAATGGGAGGCCTTTAAGGCCACATTGCGGGGTACTTTTATGTCTATCACTGGCATTTTACATAAAAATACCCAGCAACATACTTTGGACCTGGAGGCCGATATGACATCTGCAGAAAATACCTATACCTCCAACCCTAGTCTAGTTAATAGAGACACTTGGTTGCTATGTTGCAGGAAATATGAGCTCCACCTATTGGACCTCACACAAACGCATGCTACATGCCACACAAAAATCATTTGAGCATGGTAATAAGGCTGGACGCCTCTTAGCTTATCTGACCAGACTTGAACACTCCCCCATTTCCATCCCCCAAATTCTGACTGCACAGTGACAACCCAAGAGACGGAGACGTTCTTGACCTTCTAAAAAAACTTGTATTCATCGAGAGCAGAATACACAGACTCCCAACTAAGTGACTACTTGAACCAGGTGTCACTCCCTTCCCTCTCAGCTGAGAGCAGTGAAGATAGAGGCGCCTCTCTCTGTCGAGGAAATCGCAACTGCCGGCACATAAGATACCAGGGCTAGACGGCTTCCCTGCTGAATGGTACTCCCAATTTTAGCACTTACTATGCCCCTCTCTTCTGAAAACATATAATGAAACCCTAGCAGCTGGGACTCTTCCCCCCACAATGAGGGAAGCCCTAATTATTTTACTACTGAAACCACGCAGAGATCCACTTAAATGCGATTCATATCGCCCAATTTCTCTTATAAACATTGATGTTAAGATCCTTGCCAAAACCGTCTGAACACTGTAGTTGCTAAACTGGTCAGGTGCGATCAAGGGGGCTTTATACCTGGTAGATATATGAGAATGAATTTGTAGACTATTCCAAAATCTTTAAAATCCACACGATTGTACACATACCCAAGCTATTGTGTCCTTATACACATGTAAGGCCTTTGACATTGTGGAATGGCCCTATCTTTTCCAGGTACTGCAAAGGTATGGCTTTGGCCCTCGTATTATTGCTTGGATAAGACTCCTCTACACCTCCCCACAGGCCCGCATACGAGTTAACTCTTAGCCCCCGTACACACGGTCGGAAATTCCGTCCACAAAATCCGTTGGATTATTTCAGACAGATTTTGTCCGACACTGGTGTTGCATACACATGGTTGGACAAAGTTGTCAGAAAATCCGATCATTCTGAACATGGTGACGTTCGTTGTGTACGACGGAACTACGTAGAGGCTATTAGCCAATAGCTTTGGTCTCATAATTTGATCTGAGCATGGGTGGCACTTTGTCCGTCGGAATTCTCTACACACAATCGGAAAAAGTCCGATCGGATTTTGTTGTCGGAAAATTTGAGAGCAGGATCTCAAATTTTTTTCCGTCAGAAATTCCGACCGAAAAAGTCTGATGGAGACCACACATGGGCGGATTTTCTGACAACATAGTTCGATCGGACATTTTCAGTCGGAATTTCTGACCGTGTGTATGGGGCATTATACTACGGACACCTTTTCAATTACCAGAGGCACTAGGTAGGGGTGCCCGTTATCACCCCTCCTATTTGCCCTGGCTATGGATCCGCTGGCAATACGTATTCATTGCTCCCAACAGATTAAGGGCTTCCCTAACGCCACAAAAGAGCAGATCTCGCTATATGCGGACAACACTTTGGTATACCTAGCTGAATCCCTAAAGGCGCTGCTACTAGAGATAGATAATTTTGGTGACTACTGTGGATTTCGGGTGAACTGGGATAAATCTAATCTTTTTCCCTTAGACATATGATGGGCACAGTGGCTGCATTTGATGGCACATTGGCTGTGTTTGATGGGGCACAGTGGCTGTGTTTGATGGGGCACAGTGGCTGTGTTTGATGGGGCACAGTGGCTGCGTTTGATGGGGCACAGTGGCTGCATTTAATGGGGCACAGTGGCTACAACTGATGGGCACAGTGGCTACAACTGATGGGCACAGTGACTGCAATTGATGGGCACAATGGCTGCATTTGATGGGCACAATGGCTGCATTTGATGGGCACAGTGGCTACAATTGATGGGGCACAGTGGCTACAATTGATGGGCACAGTGGCTGCATTTGGGTTTACAACCACTTTAAAAATCAACACAAATATATTCTGGGGTCCCCTCTCTATTTCTCTATCCTCTGTGGTGGGTGGTCAGAGCCATTCTTTGCAGTGTTGTGCTATGAGCCTACAGATGTGTCCATTACTAACAGAAAGTGAAAGTGGATGATGATGGCTGTGATTCAACCCAGAAGAGGAGCTCCACCATGTGGACTTTTTGCATGAGACTTAGCTGAGTATTATAAGGTGCATTTTATTATTTTACCGAGTGCAGGCCAATTAATTAGAAACAATAAACGTGTAATTCTCCACACTTGTCCATACTCACTTTTTTCACCCTTCTCAAACACTCATTCACTTCATGCTCCCGTGTTCTTTATGCTTCTTCTTCTCTATATTAATACTACCATTTATGCACCAATTATTATAAGTGATATATATGATATACACTATACTCCTTTGGTGGTTATTTCTGACCGTGCAATGAATCAAACTCTATATAGGCATCATATGTTATATATTTTACAAATTTACTCTCTGGAACTTTGATGCAGGTGTCGACCTCACCTGGTGTGCCCTGGGGGGCATATAAATGTGTGACTCCTTGTAAACCGCACTCAACGAGGTGTCGTCTCCTCCTGGGGTTTTATCTGACCTTGAATTACATGGGATTATCTGACAGCTCTTAAGGAAATCTTGGTTGGGAGGTCCCCACCGCATATATTGGTAACTATGTGAGATGGCTGTTTTGTGTACATATAGTCTTCCATGCATTTTTCAATCTGATGTGCTAAATGTAGTATCTTTGCAGCAAACTTATCCTCTGAAGAAGACCCCAGCGAAATGGGTCGAAACGTGTCAACCTTTATCATACATAATGTATAATGTTATGTGCAATTCTGTGTCTGCATCTTTTGCACTTTTGGGCATGCCCCCCTTTAGAGCTCATATTTTAACTACTATGGAAACAGTGTATGCCAATAACTTTTAATAAAAGTTAATAAATTCCAAATGTATTTACTATTCATTCACTTCGCTGCTAAAAAAAACCCTCTGGGGGAATTTTCCCATAAAAACGTGTAATTCTGCTTCTAAACACAGCTAAAGAAATAAATAACTGAATCGGTCATTATATTCGCTTCCATAATCCATTACACAGGAGCAGTGCCAGGACAAGGTTCTCTGGTACTCAAGTTTAAAATTCCAAACTACACCCCCCCCCCCCCCTGTCCCCAGACCATGAGATGCAGAAGTAGGTAGGTACAGATACAAGAAAATGTTCTTTTAGGTTGCAGTTTTTATCTCCCTTTTGTTTTTGTTTCTTTCGTGGTGTATATTCTTTTTGGTTACTTTGAATGCATATTATCATTATATAACATTTTGTAACCAGAAATTAAGCAGCAGGAATCACTTAAAAGAGGGCAGGGTAGGGATACAGTTGTCAATGCTGTAACACAATGTTGCCATTCTCAGGTTGCCTCCTCGGGTGCCGGCACTTTCTTTCATAGTGCAACAGACTGGGGGTGAACATGAGAGGGTATAGACCTCGGTGGTAGGTGGTAACAAAACCTAGAAGCAAAATATACACTATATTACCAAAAGTATTGGGACGCCTGCCTTTACACACACATGAACTTTAATGGCATCCCAGTCTTAGTCCATAGGGTTCAATAGTGAGTTTGTCCACCCTTTGCCACGTAACTATGTAACTGTCACACTTTGAATGACAATTGCGCGGTCATACAACACTGTACCCAAACAACATTTTTATCATTTTCTTCCGACAAATATAGCTTTCTTTTGGTGGTATTTGATCACCTCTGCGGTTTTTAATTTTTGCGCTATAAACGAAAAAAGACAGACAATTACTAAAAAAGAATAACTGATGGGCACTGACGGCACTGATAGGCAGCACTGGTAGGTGGCACTGGATAGGCAGCACTGATGAGAAGCTACTGACAGGCATTACTGAGTGGCACTGATTGGCACTTTGATGGGGCACTGACAGGCATTACTGATGGGGCACTGATTGGCACTGTTATGGGCACTGACAGGTGTTTATTATGGGGACAGGGTGGCAGAAGTTGGGCACTGATTGGCAGCTGACGGGCACCTTTTGATGGGGGCTGTGCTGATAATCAATGTGCTGATAATTATTACAGCCCCCCCCCCCCCCCCCCGACAGGGAGAGCCGCCCTTGCCTCTCCCTGGCAGCGCGAACCGAGGAATGCCGTTTACCGGCACTTCTTGGTTCACGCGATGATCAGCTGTGATTGGTCACAGCTGATCACATGGTAAGAAGCCCCCGTCAGAGGCTCCTTAGCACGATCAGAGATACAGTGTGTCAGAGTGATTAAGCAGCTGAATTGACTCACATAAGCAACAATGAGATTTGGCAAGTAGGTTTTGCAAACGCAATGTATTGTAGGTGTCTCATGTGTTCATGATTGGGACACATCTGTTAAGGTAATAATGAAAAGGACAAACTGTTTTCTTTCCAGGGGCCTGAGAAACTCATGTCAGCTTATGTTTGGACTTAACAGTCTTGCAAATGCAAATCAGACTGACTCTCACTTAGCAAAATCTCAGTGACAAATTTACATTGTATTTGTGACCTGTGCATCTGGATTCCTGGGCAGTAAACTGAGACAAGTTTGTAAAATCTGAAACAAATTTATTACTGCAGATGAGATTTTCACTCTTAACAGATGCAGAATTAATCAGTGGTTAGTTGCAGGTAGACTTTAGAATAGCCAAAATTAGATACAATGGTGCAAGCTGTAACCTAGTAGTAATAAACCTGTCAATAAGACCCCACATCTCTCCTCCAGGCTGGAAAGCATAAGATCGGTAAAAAAAAAAATCACCGATCTCATGCTGACAGCCGCGATTTGCGGCTTTGTTTACTTCCGGGTATCGGGCTTGACGTCATAACGTCGCGCCCGGGCCTCCGACGGTCATAGAGATGACTGGTGACCATATGGTCACCGGAAATCTCTATGCTCGTCATCCGGCAGTGGGCGATTCTTTCTCTGGGCCCCTGATGGCACGGGAGAGCCCGGAGAAGCACCGGATGGCGGCGGGAGGGAGGGGACGTCCCCTCCCATTGCCTATAAGAACGATCAAGCGGCGGAACTGTCGCTATGATCGCTCTTATGGTGCACAGAATCGCCGGCCGGAAAGATTGATATCTGAATGATGCCTGTAGCTGCACACATCATTCAGATATCCCCACTCAATATCAAGGACGTCATATGATGTCCTTGGTATTGAAGTGATTAAAAATTAACTCCAGACAGATATCATTTAAAACTATTCAATACCATTTTTTATTCATTACCCAACCTTTAAAAGATCATTGACCTTCCGGCAACGGCAAGCTCCCTTGCAATAAAACAGTCATCCCTAGTGGACATTTCAGTGAAGCCTTGGAAAACTAAAATTTGGAACTTAACACAGCTTTTTTGTCAAGTTTGAGCAATGTACTAAAGGCTTGACAAAGAAAAATGTAATTGCAAAGTTTCTCTAGAATGTATGCAAGCTTTCTGGTCTAAATCACTAAGCTGTAATCTGTTTGGCGGGGAGCAGGGATTTTAATAATGATTAAAGTGAAATATTAACATTGGGTCTGGTGTGGATTCACATAAAAATCAAGAAAAAAGTGTGTGGTCCTCCCCAAAATCCACAACAGACCCTGATCTGAGCATGCAGCCTGGCAGGCAAGAAAAGGTAGGGGGTGCTTCCACTTCCTAAACCGCACCAGACCACCTGGCCAATTTTGACAATTTTGTCTGGGCCTCTAGACTCACAACATGAGGTAGGGCCCTCTGGTCTCTGTTTCAGGGAATGTCTCTTGCCTTTCATAGATAGATTTACATAGGATACATCTTGTTAAATAATTTGTATTTTTTCTGTCTTCATTGCACAGCTAAAGTTGTCGAATCATAGGTCTCCATATTTAAAGAATCTTCACATTCTTTCCTGAAGAAGCCATACGGCGAAACATGTAGAAAACTTGAACATGACTAGAGTAAACCGTTGTCATTTATAGGATGCCTTGCACGCCTCCATGGCCATGAGTTTACTGCATGTATTGTTTTTATTGATGTAGCTCATTTAATAAAATTTGTATATAGTTTTCTTTTACATTCTGTTGTTTCAAATGATTTGCACCGTTAAAGTCCCCTATCTCTTATATGTCCTTTTTTCATCTAAACGGGATGTTGGTGCCATATCTTTTATAAACTTTGACACTGATTTGTGACCACATAATCTACCAAGACCATAACAACCTTAACAGTGGAAGAAGGAATTTGTCATATATAGTGTCGGTAGAAAATCCTGCGACTATATTTGCTGTTAGGCTCCTGCTAAATGGGATGAAAGTCCAGCATTCAAACGGATGTACTAGGAATGAGCAGAATGAGTTCAGCAAAACTGAATTTGCTGTCAGCTAAATTTTGCTCATTCAGTGGCTTATGCCCCGTACACACGAGCGGAATTTCCGTCAGAAAAATCTTGGATGTTTTTTCCGACGGAATCCCGCTCAAGCTTGGCTTGCATACACACGGTCACCCAAAAGGTTCCCCCCTGTTTGACCCCCAGATCCCGCCCCCTCTGACACCCCAAGAAAGCCATGGGGAAGTCCCCGTGCATCAGGGGGGGTGGGATCACCCGGGTACGTCACCGTGTGCCCCCCTCCATTATAAAAGAACTATAACCTGCGAGGACGCATCATACGGCAGGTGCCTCCGATGGAGGCGAATATTTTTCATTTATTTTTTTGGTCCGTGGGCGGAGCGAGAGAAGCAGATGAATGGACTTCGTGGGACTTGTTTCAAAGTGTGTCTTGTGTTTTATTTTAACAATTTGACACTTGTTTTTGTGAAATGGTAGGGGTACAATGTACCCGTTACCATTTCAAACAGGGGGGCAGGATCTGGGGGTCCCCTTGTTAAAGGGGGCTTCCAGATTCCGATAATCCCCCCCTCCCGCTCGCAGACCCCCACAACCACTGGGCAAGGGTTGTGGGGATGAGGCCCTTGTCCCCATCAACATGGCTGTGCATGCATGTGAGCTACTTATTCTTCCATAGCACACTCTTCAATTGTATATCACCTTCCCATAGATTTTGGTAAGAATTTGTTGTTAATGTAATTTTATCAGGATTTATGAAATATAACTTGTTTTGTACATTTGTAGTTCACAAACTTAGCTATTAATTATTGATGTGAGCTATTAATGACAGACATCCAGGCTATTGCTAATAGATCTTATGTAAGGAAGTTTATCAGGTTTTGGGTATCTTTTTTTTCCAGGTTCGGCTTTTTATGATGTATTACAACGGCTAATTAATGTTCTCACTAAATATATATATATATGCTAGCGCTCAGGACACAGAAATAAGGGGTCAATAAAAATAATAATAACAACATATATGTAAGATAAAAAATCTGTGAATGCAATTTAAAATTAGTCCATGGAAAATGACAAGGCAGTCTTTGGAAATAGATGTTTGAAACATCTCTGTGATGAGACCAACAGTGGGAGCACAGCTTTTCATATGAGCGAAGTCAGCTCTGGTAAATAAGACAAAAAAAAACTAAAGAAAAGCACCTCTGAGTGCAAGTATTTAAAGAGGAAGTAAAGCCTCCTCCAAAAAAAAAAAAAAAAAAAACGGAACCTGCAAGGCAAAGGCATAATGAGCTAGTATGCATAGCATACTAGCTCATTATGAATAACTTACCTGAGAACGAAGCCCTCGAAGCGACCCTCATCCACGACCTTCTCCGCCGCCATCAAGCCCGGAGTGACTTCCGGGTCTCGCTGCTCCAGCGCTGTCATTCGCTGGAGCGGCGATGACGTCACTCCCGCGCATGCGCACGAAAGCAGCATATCGCCGTGATCTCGGCATGCGCAGTGCGCCGTAGACAGCGATGCCTGTTTTTTTCTAAATATCTCCTAAACCATGTAGGTTTAGGAGATATTTATTGGACCTACAGGTAAGCCTTAATCTAGGCTTACCTGTAGGTCAAAGTGGTTTGTAAGGGTTTACAACCACTTTAAGGAAAACAGCATGTAATCCAAAACATACATGGAGGTAAGGGGTAACAAGCTCCGGGGTGGTAAGGGCTTCAATGTAGGTGTGTCCTGTACAGTGGGAGTCTCCATCTGGGATGACCGCGATCACCTGCAGGGAAGCCGGCTGGTCGTATCACTTGCTGGAGTGGATAGAAGTGTTCCGCTCAGTTTTTTTCTATCGTCTTCCTTTCAAGTGGTAATTTCTTGCTTGATGAATTAGATGAGGTCTGCTTTCTTGGCCCGGAGAGGAGTCGGGAAATAGCTGATCTGATGTTTGGTCGTTAGGAAACCCGGGGTAGCTTTGCACTGAGGTAGTATCTGTAGGCTAGCTCCAGAATATGCCTGTACCCAGGGCCAGACTTACCATTGGGCTTGACTGGGCTCAAGGCCCATGGGCCCCGCCCAATAGGGGGCCCCGCCTGTTTACATTTAAATACCGTATTTTTCACTCCATAAGATGCACTCCCCCCCCCCCCCAAAAAATGGGGGAAAGTGCCTGTGCGTCTTATGTAGCGAATATTGAGCAGGAGTCGCCGCCACCGCCGCTAGCTCCGTGCACACACACACGGGACACACCACCTACTTTATCCGCCCTCACTCACTCCAGCTAACCAAAAGCCGGCCCCGCCCAAGGCAATGCTGTGTTGCTCCCAATTGCGGCGCCGCTAGCCGGGGTGACACGAGAGTCTGCTGTTAGTGTTACCAATCACAGCCATCCACCCCATGACGTTTCTGGGGACACCTTCCTCCTGAGCTGCTGCGAGCCAATGGGGGCAGAGTGAGGCAGGGCCAACTGCCAGAATGAGTGGGATGGGTAGTGAGATGGAGAAGCGGCGTGTGTGTTTATAATGCTGAAATATACGGTATGTATATTATGGGAGTATTTATGTGGGGATCAAGCTAGGTGCTTAGATAGATGGGACGAGACACGGCTAACTACACTTCTTCTCACCTTCTTTTCTTAATATTTAAATATCTTTGCTTGTATTTTTTATTTTATTTTTTTTAAATTCTTTATTTCTTACTTTACATTACATTTCACATTTAACATCCATCATCTTTACATTTCATCTCTTTATCCACTTAGTTCTAAATGGCATATCATATAATTGTTTTATCTCCTTAATATCCATATTCATTGTGAATTGTTCCGTCTCCGCTGCCAACCTTTATATTATCCTTTTCCCCTTTTCCTAGGCTCCTGCCTTACCCACCCCCTCCCCCCCAGGAAAAAAAAAAAAGAAAAAAGATAAAAATAAAATAAAATAAATAGATAATACACAATAATAAAAAATAAAATAAAAAAACAGGGTTGTCTCCCCCTCAATCAGATATCAGATACCTCACCTCTCCTCTCCCCTTATATATGCAAAGTAAGGGGACCAAATATTCCAGTATTTCTCCTCCTGCTCTTTCAGCATCCAAGTCAAATTTTCCATTTGCTGTATTTCTACAATTTTGGCCCACCACTGTGCCTCAGACGGTGATGTTTCACTTTTCCACAGGGCCGGGATACAGGCCCTCGCTGCCGTAAGGAGATGTTTCAACAAAGATTTTTTATATTTTTCTATTGATAGTGGGACATCGTTTAGTAAAAACGCTGCCGGAGCCTCCCCAAGGGAGATCCCTGTAATATTATTCACTGTTTCCTCTACCATTTTCCAGAATTCCCTGACTTTTTCACATTCCCAGAAGATATGGAGCATCGTGCCCTCAGACTTTGAACAACGCCAGCATGCATCCGGTATCTGTGGGAATATTTTATGTATCATACTTGGAGTTCTATACCATCTGGTGAGGATCTTATATCCTCCCTCTTGGTACCTGCTTGCTACAGATGTTTTATGTATGGATTTTAGTATCTTATCCTTCTGCCTTTGGGAGAACTCTGTCTTCAACTCCTTTTCCCATGCTTGTATGAAATACAGGTCCTGAGGTGCCTCCAGCCCTGTTAATACTTCGTAGAAATATGATAAGGAATGTTTCAGTTTCTCTCCGTCTAGGCATATCTGTTCAAAGCCCGATAAGCTCCGTATACCTGGATAAAGTCTACTTTTTGAGCATATGTAAGCTCCTAGCTGCATCACCCTAAAATAGTCTAAATCTGCTGAAATTTCTCTTTCTATCTCACCTCGTGTCATTAAATGATTTTCCTTTGTGAAGTGTATAAGCCTAAATCTCCCCTCCCGTCTTACTTCCTCAAATCTTCGGTCTGACATACCTGGTTGAAATTCGGGCGTACCTAATACCGGAGTCATAGGGCTTGGGATATGTTTGTTTTTTTGAAGAGTTTCATGGCTATACTTATAGTTGCACCTATTAGTGGGTGTTTTCTTATTGCCTTTGGGATATCCTTACCTGCTATCCATGCCAACCCCTCTAGGGGAATCTCACTCGCCATTTGTTCCATTTTAACCCATGGCTTCTTCTCTTTAGCGCACCACTCTGTTATTCTAGCTAAATGTGAAGCTTCCTGGTATCTAACTGGGTCCGGGAAGCCAATTCCTCCTTTATCTTTCGGGAGAGCTAAAATAGCTCTTCGTATTCTTGCTGGCTTTCCGGCCCAGATAAACCTCAGGAACCCTGAGCGAAGTTCACGCATAAAACTTGGGGGAATCTTTATTGGTATAATTTGGATCAGATAGAGAAGTCTTGGCATTATGTTCATCTTTATTATATTTGTCCTCCCAAACCAGGTAAAGACTTCTCTGTCCCATCTTTGAAAATCTAGTTTAAATTGCTTTAACATTGGTGCATAATTTAATTCGAAAATCCTATTTAATTTCTTTGGTATTCTTATGCCCAAGTAGCTTATAAAAGATTCTGTCCACCTGAAATTAAACTGTGTCTTTATTTGATATGACAATGATGCATTCATTTCCAGCCCCATAGCCTCCGATTTACTGTAATTAACCTTGAAATTTGCTAACTTCCCATAATGCTGTAGCTCTACAAAAAGAGATGGGAGAGATATAACTGGGGAGGTTATAAAAAAAATCAAGTCGTCGGCATACGCTGCCAACTTAAAATCTTCGGTTTTTGTCTTTATTCCTCTAATATTGGAGTTGGCACGTATCTTCCTAAGAAATGGCTCCATTGTGAGTATGAAAATAATAGGGGACAGTGGGCATCCCTGGCGTGTTCCATTTCGGATACAAAATGGCTCCGAGATTCTGTCGTTAACCCTCACCCTTGCTTTTGGTATTGAGTATAGATTTAGGAACCATCTCAGCATTCCCTCCCCCAGACCGATATGTTGCAGAGTGGCCCTCAGAAATATCCAGTCAACCCTATCGAATGCTTTTTCCGCATCTGCTGAGATTAATATTAGGGGTTTCTGTTGGCTCTGTGACCAGTATATAGCGTTCACTACCCTTTGTGTATTCTCCCTCCCCTCCCTCCCTGCAGTGAACCCTACTTGGTCAGGATTTATCAGTGATGGAATATGTTCCGCTAGCCTAATGGCTAAGATCTTGGAAAAAAAATTTAGGTCCACATTCAATAAGGATATAGGCCTGTAGCTGGAACACTGAGATGGATCCTTCCCCTCCTTCGGAATTACCACTATGTGTGCTAACAGGGTCTCAGCCGGTAGTTTCTGACCCTCCCGTAACGAGTTGAAGGCCGCTATGAATCTCGGAGCCAATTTCTCAGAAAAAGCTTTGTAATATGCCAGGGTGTACCCATCGGGGCCCGGTGCTTTCCCCGCTTTCAGAAGTTGTAATGCGCTCTTAAACTCCTCTATAGTTATCGGGGTATCTAAGTCCTGCAATATCTCCTCTGTCAGCTTCAGCATACCTGAGGTTCGCACATACTCCCTTGCTGCCTCCCATTTATTTTTACTTCTTACAGGGGACAGTGACTCCTCTAGTTGGTAGAGTCCCTCATAGTACTCCTTAAAGGTTTGTGCTATTTTCTGTGATGAGTTAACCATCTCATCTCTCTGTGTTTTAATACCTGTTATATGTGCCTGTGAGTTATTTCCTTTAAGGGCTTTTGCTAAAATTCTACTTGGCTTATTTCCGAATTCGTAAAATGTCTGCCTCCCCCGTTTTATCTTTGCTTTCGCCTGTTCAATGAGTAGAGAATTTAATTCTTCCCGTAGGCCATTTAATTTCACCTCTATGTCTTGTGTCTGAGATTTTTTGTGTGCCAGCTCCAATTGCCTTATATTTTTAAGTAGTACCTCAATTTTTCCATTTAACTTCTTTTTCCTATGTGTTCCTAGAGAGATAAAAATCCCTCTCATCACACACTTATGTGCTTCCCATAGAGCAAATGGCGTCGTTTCCTCTGTCCCATTAATTTGAAAAAATGAGTCCATTTCCTGAACTATTTTTTTTCGTATTCCTTGTCTTTTAAAAGGGATTCATTAATCTTCCACTGCCACTCGCGACGACCTTCCTCCCCTATCTCCATCTCGCAGTTTGTCGGGGCATGATCTGACAGTGTAAACGAGCCTATATCAGCCTTCATCAGTGATGTCATTCCTGTCTGTGATATCAAAATGTAATCAATCTGTGTATAGGATTTATATTTCGCAGAAAAAAACGTATAATCTCTTTCTTGATTATGTAGTATCCTCCATGTCTACCACCTGAAGCTCATCCATTAATTTCTTTATTTTTCGCAGTTTAATATATGCCATATGTGAGGCCCCTCTGGACGTATCAACCAGGGGGTCTAAGGCCACATTTAGATCTCCCCCTATTATCAACAGTCCTTCCTTATGCTGATAGACCTTCCGTAAACAGAGCTCAAGATAATTAACCTGGTCTTCATTTGGCAGATACATATTAACTAAAGTGACCTTTTGTTGGCCAATTAGTCCCTTTACGATTAACAGGCAGCCCTCATCATCATTTATTACCTTCAACTCTTTCCATGGTATCTGCTTTGACACCATGATAGCTACTCCATTTGATCTGGAGGTCAGAGAGGCCCCATGGTAAATCATGGGATATCTGTGACCCCCCCATTTTGGTATTTTATCTATTCTAAAATGGGTCTCCTGCAAGAACGCAATCTGTGTCTTCAATCTTCCCAGCTCAGCGAGCAGCCTGGCCCGTTTTTCTGGAATATTCAGTCCCTTAACGTTATACGAGGTAAATTTTATTTTAGTCATTTTTACTTTTATCTAAAAAATTACTAGAGAGAGAGGCCCCTTAAAAACAAACAAACAAACAAAAAAAAATAAAAAATTAAGAAAAAAAAATAAATAAATAAATAAATAATTATATTTATCCTATCCTACTCTCCGAGCTAGTATAACGGTGCGATTTTTCGACACCGTTATCCACCCCCTCACTGAGTCAGGACCAAAAAAAAAAAAAAAACCTTTTTTTAAACGTCCCCGACTTTTCCTCCACTCGGAGGAGAGACGTTTTTATGGGGGAAATGTCCCCTGGCATGCGGAGAAGGGGATCGGATTTTGTCAGCAGCGGCACAGCACCAAATTATTTAACCAATACCCACATCCTAATAGAGATCGCCGTGTTTTATCTTTATGTCTCGCCTATGTATGCATATGTACACCTATCCATACCCTAATCTACAGGCTGTGTCAGTACCCCCCCCCCCCCCCCTTTTTTTTCTCTTTCTTTTCCTTTCTCCTCTTTACAGCGTCTTTTTATCTTGGGAATATCTTTCAAATAACATCAGTTACTATTATTTTCTTTCCCTTTTCCTTCCTTTCTCTTCTTTCCCCCTACCCATTTATACATTCCCTGTTACCATTTTAACCTCATTTTTACCTAAACCCCTCCTGCCACTCCACCCCTTTTCCCCAAGCAATATTCTATCCCCTTAGCAATACTTCATTTCCCTTTTTCTTTCCCCCAAAGCCTACCCCACTCCATCTATTTTCTTCAATTTTACTTTCTTCTCTCTCATTTTCTTACCCCCGTCCTCCCTCTATTCTATACCCCCCTCCCCTATCCTCCCCCCTTCCTACCATTACCCACCTCTCTTCACACCCCTTCTGTGCTGTCCCTCCCCTTTCCCCTAATATTTATGTTTCTTACATCCATTAAAGCACAAAAAAAAAAAATAAAATAAATGGATGTGCGTGTCTACTATCTAATTATACTTATATATCTTTGCTTGTATTATGACAGTGGTGTGTGCATACTGTGCTATATATCCATAGGAACATGGGAGACACATGGGTGATCTACACTGTATGGATTTATACGATCCAATTACTCGCTCATCGGATTATACTCTCATAAACACTGGTGTATCTTTATTTATTATAGGAATATATACCACTGGCTAACGTACCGTCCACTGGCTAATGTACATTTTATTTGCCAGGCTTCTGTATGGGTCAGAATATTTTTTTTCTTGTTTTCCTCCTCTAAAACCTAGGTGCGTCTTATGGTCAGGTGCGTCTTATGGAGTAAAAAATACGGTATCTTCTTTACGTTTATGTATCATTTTGTTCTATTCAAAGTAATGTATAGAAGGTAGGGCCAAAAGTGACTCAAGCCCAGGGGCCCCCACCACCCTAAGTCCTGCCCTGCCTGTACCACAGCAGGTTTTGAAGTTCTCTCCGGTTTACAGGGTACAGAAAGGTCTCAAGTGCTCAGCAAAGTCTCAGTAACAAACAGCACACAGCTCTTTCTCACAAGTGTGTTCTGCTTTGCCACACACCTCACAGACACCAGGTACAGGCTCCAGAAGGCGGGAATTACAATGCAGCTGCCACGCCACTTCCCTGCTCGGGCCTCCTCCTCGGTCCTCTCCTCCTCGGTCCTCCTCCTCCTGGCTGCCTGCTGGCTGCGATGATGAGCTAAGCTGCTGCAGGACACGTGAAGACGTCCTGGTGAGGTAGGTCTGTGTATATAGATCAGTGTATGTAGGTCACGTAGGTCAGTGTATGTAAGTCAGGTAGGTCAGTGTATGTCAGGTAGGTCAGTGTATGTCAGGTAGGTCAGTGTATGTCAGGTAGGTCAGTGTATGTATGTCAGGTAGATCAGTGTAGGTCAGTGTATGTAGGTCAGTGTATGTAGGTCAGTGTATGTAGGTCAGGTACAGTGGCGGAACTACCGCCATAGCGACCCATGCATTTGCTATGGGGCCCGCAGCCAAGTAGGGCCCCATCCTAGTTGACAAACTTTAACTTTTTCCCTGCCGCCGCCGCTGCCGCCGCTAGAGGTCCGCGGCCGGCGGAGATATTGTCTCCGCCGGCCGCCATTTTCCCGAAGACCAGACGAGTTAGACAGGGAGCCTGCTCAGTTGCTACAGTAGAAATAGAGCTGTGGCGCCGCCCACCCCTCGCCCCCGGTCTGTCTGTCATCTGTGACCTGCTGTTGAAAGGGGTGGGGAGTGGGCGGTGCCGCAGCTCAATTTCTATTGTAGCCGGCCGGCTCCGCCTCTATTTTGTTCTCCCCTGGGAGACACTGCTGTGCTGTTGGGATATAGAAGGGCTTCAATGGGGGGGGCACCTGAAATGTAAGGAGGCACTCCGCTGGCTGGGGACACCTGAGATGTAAGGAGGCACTCCGTTGGCTGGGGACACCTGAGATGTAAGGAGGCACTCCGCTGGCTGGGGACACCTGAGATGTAAGGAGGCACTCCGTTGGCTGGGGACACCTGAGATGTAAGGAGGCACTCCGCTGGCTGGGGACACCTGAGATGTAAGGAGGCACTCCGCTGCCTGGGGACACCTGAGATGTAAGGAGGCACTCCGCTGGCTGGGGACACCTGAAATGTAAGGAGGCACTCCGCTGCCTGGGGACACCTGAAATGTAAGGAGGCACTCCGCTGCCTGGGGACACCTGAAATGTAAGGAGGCACTCCGCTGGCTGGGGACACCTGAGATGTAAGGAGGCACTCCGCTGGCTGGGGACACCTGAGATGTAAGGAAGCACTCCGCTGGCTGGGGACACCTGAGATGTAAGGAGGCACTCCGCTGGCTGGGGACACCTGAGATGTAAGGAAGCACTCCGCTGCCTGGGGACACCTGAGATGTAAGGAGGCACTCCGCTGGCTGGGGACCTGAGATGTAAGGAGGCACTCCGCTGGCTGGGGACCTGAGATGTAAGGAAGCACTCCGCTGGCTGGGGACACCTGAGATGTAAGGAAGCACTCCGCTGCCTGGGGACACCTGAGATGTAAGGAGGCACTCTGCTGCCTGGGGACACCTGAGATGTAAGGAAGCACTCCGCTGGCTGGGGACACCTGAGATGTAAGGAGGCACTCCGCTGGCTGGGGACACCTGAGATGTAAGGAGGCACTCCGCTGCCTGGGGACACCTGAGATGTAAGGAGGCACTCCGCTGCCTGGGGACACCTGAGATGTAAGGAAGCACTCCGCTGGCTGGGGACACCTGAGATGTAAGGAAGCACTCCGCTGCCTGGGGACACCTGAGATGTAAGGAGGCACTCCGCTGGCTGGGGACCTGAGATGTAAGGAGGCACTCCGCTGGCTGGGGACACCTGAGATGTAAGGAGGCACTCCGCTGGCTGGGGACAGTGACACCTGAGATGTAAGGAAGCACTCCACTGGCTGGGGACCTAAGATGTAAGGAGGCACTCCGCTGCCTGGGGACACCTGAGATGTAAGGAGGCACTCCGCTGGCTGGGGACCTGAGATGTAAGGAGGCACTCCGCTGGCTGGGGACCTGAGATGTAAGGAGGCACTCCGCTGGCTGGGGACAGTGACACCTGAGATGTAAGGAAGCACTCCACTGGCTGGGGACCTGAGATGTAAGGAGGCACTCCGCTGCCTGAGGACACCTGAGATGTAAGGAGGCACTCCGCTGGCTGGGGACCTGAGATGTAAGGAGGCACTCCGCTGGCTGGGGACCTGAGATGTAAGGAGGCACTCCGCTGGCTGGCAGAACGCTCGAGCGCACCTGTGAAGGGACATCGTTTTCGGCACATGAGGAGGCTCTGGAGTCTGAACAAGAGGTAGGGAGTGGGAGTCAGACTGTCATCTGTTTTGCACAGTTAAATTTTTTTTTTTTTGAGGGGGGGGGGGGGGGCCCAAACAACATTTTGCTATGGGGCCCTGTGATTTCTAGTTACGCCCCTGGTCAGGTAGGTCAGTGTATGTAGGTCAGGTAGGTTAGTGTATGTAGGTCAGGTGGGTCAGTGTATGTAGGTCAGGTGGGTCAGTGTATGTAGGTCAGGTGGGTCAGTGTATGTAGGTCAGGTGGGTCAGTGTATGTAGGTCAGGTGGGTCAGTGTATGTAGGTCAGGTAGGTCAGTGTAATGGTCAGTGTGTCAGGCAGGTGAGTTTACTGGTCAGCATTGATGGGCACCGGTTATTACAGGCAGCAACCAGCAAGTGAGCTTACCCCCTGCCACACCACCCCCCCACCCCCATGCTGTTGCCGGCCTTGGACTTCGGGCTAAAGCCCCTGGTCTTTTTACCACCTAGCAACGCCCCTGCCTCCATGTAAGTTTTGGATTACATGCTGTTTTTCTTATTAAATACTTGCACTCAGAGGCGCTTTTCTTTTGTTTTTTTGTTTTAATTAAGGACCACCTAACTCTTGAGAAACCATAAAGATTGTTTCTAAAGGTAGAACAGCATATCAGTGTGATTTATAACATAATGTAATCATATTTATTCACAAAAAATCAATATGAAAACTTTACTGAAAACACGAAATATGTAATCAGTGGCGTTGGTAGGCGGGTGCGGGTGCGTGGGGTGCAGGCCGCACCCGGCTGACACCCGCCAAAGGGGTGATACCCGTGGGTAGCGGCACCGCTAACACCGCCCGGTGCCCTGTGTCTCACTGTTGCCGTTGGCTGTGTCCCTCAGCGGAGTGGAACGAAGCCGCCTCCCCCTCCTCTCTGTTTACATCCACAGAGGAGAAGGAGCTTGAGGGACACACACCGCTGTGTGTATCTGAGGTCTGTAAGGAGGGTGTCTGTACTGAGGGTGTCTGTACTGGGGGGGTCTGCACTGGGCGAGTTTCTGCACTGGGGGGGTGTCTGTAAAATGTGGGGTCTGCACTTGGGGGGGGGGTGTCTGCACCCAGGGGGGGTGTCTGTACTATGGGGGGTCTGCACTGCTGGGGGGTCTGCACTGAGGGGGTATCTGTACTGCTGGGGGGGTCTGCACTGAGGGGGTATCTGTACTGCTGGGGGGGTCTGCACTGGGGGGTGTCTGTACTGAGGGGAATTTGCACTAAGGGTGTCTGTACTGCTGGGGGGGTCTGCACTGGGGGGTCTGCACTGAGGTAGATGTCTGTACTGAGGGGGGGTGTCTGTACTGCTGGGGTGGTCTGCACTGAGGGGTGGTGTCTGAACTGCTGGTGGGGTCTGCACTGAGGGGGGTGTCTGTAATGCTGGGGGTGTCTGCACTGAGTGGGGTCTGCACTGAGGGGGGTATCTGTACTGCTGGGGGGGGGGTCTGCACTGGGGGATGTCTGTACTGAGAGGGGTCTGCACTGAGGGGATGTCTGTACTGAGGGGGGTCTGCACTAAGGTGGCTCTGTACTGCTGGGGTGGGGTCTGAACTGGGGGGTCTGCACTGAGGGGGATGTCTGTACTGCTGGGGGGTCTGCACTGAGGGGGGGTGTATGTACTGCTGGGGGGGTCTGCACTGAGGGGGGTGTCTGTAATGCTGGGGGGTCTGCACTGAGATGGGGGTGTGTGTACTGATGGAGGGGACAGGTGGCACTAGGGACAGGTGGCACTGGGGACAAGTGGGCATGTGTGTTGTGTGTGTTTCACTGTGTTAGTGTGGCACTGTGTGTTCACTCACGTTTCACTGACGCTGCAGCTGCAGCTATTCGCTCTCCTTCCTTACACGCTGTCTCTGTGTGAGGAGGAAGAGCCGGCGATGAGAGATGATCTCATATATTTACATATGAGATCCCCTCTCATTGGACGCGCCAATCAAGTGCTAAATGGCCACTGTGATTGGCCATTTAGCACAATCTGTGATTGGCTGTGTCCAAGGGACACGGCCAACACAGAACTTCCCTGATGCGTCCATGGTGGCGCACAGAGGGGAAGTAAACAGGAGGACGTCCAGGGAACACCACCACCTGTACCGGCGCCACCACCACCCATACCGCCATCAGTACCACCACCACCTGTACCGCCATCAGTACCACCGCCACCCGTACTGCCACCTGTACTGCCACCACCACCACCCGTACCGCCACCAGTACCGCCATTGGTACCACCACCACCCATACCGCCATTGGTACCACCACACAGGCCCACCACTAATACCTCCATCGGTACCACTACCACCAGCAGTACCATTACACAGGCCCGCCAAAAAGCACTACCATAATGCCCCAAAGGAATTACACACCTGTGGAGGCATATGAAAATCTTGCCATGTTGGATGATGAGAGCAGCGGGGAGCTCCCATCATCCGATTCTGGTTTGGAATACGAGCCAGTGGAGGATAGTGGATCAGAGTCCGAGTCCGCAGAAGAAACTGTCCCTCCCAAAAGAATGAGATCAGGACCAAGATTGGGACCAAGATCGGAAACAAGATCGGGACCAAGATCAGGACCAAGATTGGGAGATCTGCCCACCACCAGCAGCGCCAGACCCCAGGAAGAGGAGCCCAGTACAAGTACTGCAAATACACGCCCAACCCAAAGAATCCAGCCCCAGTCCTACCTTCCTGATGCCCTGGCAAACCCCTTATGGTTGCCTGCCAACTCAGGATCCGCTATCATCCTCCCTTTCAATGCACAGCCAGGTGTGCAGCTCGACACTACAAATTTTTCTGAATTTGATTATTTTTCTTTATTTTTCCCAGAAGATTTTCTGCAGAATATAGTGGATCAAACTAATCTGTACGCATCCCAATTTATTGCTGCCAACCCCAGTTCTTCCTACGCCCGCATGTTCCAGTGGCGACGTGTCACACTGGATGAATTTTAATTGTTTTTGGGACTTACTTTCAATATGGGGCTTACAAAAAAGAACCATGCATATTGGTCCACCCACCCCATCCAATACATGCCCATATATTCCTCTGTCATGTCTAGGACAAGATACGTCATGATTATGCGTTTTCTCCACTTCAATGACAATTCACAGTGCCCCCCAAAAGATCATCAAAAGCACAACAAATTATACAAGATATGCCCCCTAATCAATTCCTTTTCCCAGCGATTTAGAGAAGTTTTCATCCCAGACCAAAAAATTTGTGTGGACGAGTCCCTCATACATTTCACTGGCCGACTGCACTTCAAGCAGTATATACCAAACAAAATAGCCAGGTATGGGCTGAAATTAAATAAATGATGTGACCGAGCCACTGGATACATCTTCACACTCCGGATCTACGAAGGCAAATACTCCCAGCTCCAGCCCCATGATTGCCCCACATATATTGGAACCAGTGGGAAAATTGTCTGGGAGCTGGCATACCCCCTGTTTGAAAAAGGATACCATGTATATGTCGATAACTATTATACCAGTCTGCCCCTTTTTCGTCATCTTTACAGTAAAAAAAACCCCAGCCTGCAGTACCTTCAAAAAAAACGGAAGGGATTCCCACAAAATCTGTTGACAAAAAGATTGCAAAACGGAGAATCTGCATTCATGAGGAAAGAGGAGGTGTCGGCCATGAAGTGGAGAGACAAGAAAGATGTCCACATCCTCTCTACCATCCACAATGACACCATGGTCCAAAGAAGACACGGCCCCATTGTAAAACCCAAATGTGTCCATGACTACAATATGTACATGGGGGGGGTGGGGGGTGGATTTAAACGATCAGATGCTACAGCCCTATTTATCAACCAGAACCATTATTGGTACAAGAAAGTTGCCTTTCACCTGTTTCACATGGCCTTTTTTAATTTGTTTGTCTGCTACGAAAAAGCAACTCAAAACCAACAAATCACCTATCTCAAGTATATTGAAGATATCATCACTTCCCTCATTTACCAACAAGGTCCCGCCCCAGGAAGCATTCGCTCTGATAGTGTCAGTCGACTTAACGAGCAACACTTTCCCTCTTTCTTTTTCCACAGAATCTGGAAGAAGACACCAAAAGAAATGCTGTGTATGCAGCAGAGGAGGAGTAAGAAGAGATACCAGCTATTATTGTCCCCAATGTCCCTCCCAACCTGGCCTGTGCATCAGAGATTGCTTCAAAAAATTATCATCCATCCATCCAATATTAGTTCCCCTTACTATTAACAGACTGCCATTTCCCCATTTGCCTGCTACCCTGTTACTACCTTCCATGTTAATTAACTGACCCTGGCCTGTTTACCGACAATGTCTTTGCTTGCCGATTTAAACCACGTTTCTGACTTCCACGTGCACCAACCTCAGCCTGTTTACCGACGATGCCTCTGCCTGCCGATTTAAACCATGTTTCTGACTTCCACGTGCACCGACCTTGGCCTGTTAATGGACTATGTTTTTGCCTGCAACTTGGACTGATCTTTTGGCCATCTACTTTAGTACACAGGGGTCTCACATATGTGAGGGGCTTCAGAATAACATTCTGAGTAGAGAAAAACAGTTTTTCATTTTCTGTGCTCCCAGAACAGGGTCTGGTTGCCCGGAGGCTTCAAAGCAATTTGGGTGGGAGAAGCCTCTACCCCTGTCCCCCTGGCCCTAAGCTTGATGGTCCTTCCTGCTGCCTGGACCAATACTTTGGCTGTGCTGACCATATTGCTGCCTGTAATGACCCATGACATTATGGACCATGTTTCTTCCTGCTGTTTGCACCAATACTTTGGCTGTGTTGACCATATATCTACCGGCTGCCTCTACTGACTTTGGACAGTATTTCTGCCGGGACACCTCTGCCTGCTACCTGGAGCTGTGCTTTGGCTGTGCTCTAACTGTGCATTGGCTGTGCTTTGGCTGTGCTGTGCTTTGGCTGTGCTCTAACTGTGCATTGGATGTGCTTTGGCTGTGCTCTGGCTGTGCTGACTTTTTTTTCTGCCTGTATGAACTATGGACAGTATTCCTGCCTGCTGCTTGGGTGATTGCTTTTGCTGTCACTGACCTCATTCCTGCCTGCTGCCTGGACCGATGCTCTCCTCTGTGGACCACTGCACTTCTAAAACCACAGATAATCTTTTGTTATTTGGCATGTACCTGCTATGTGTTAGAAATATGAAGGGCCTTCAAAAATGTGATCGGTAGTCAGAAAATCATGTGTGTAATTAGTGCTGCTAGAATGCCTGGAGATGCTACTTGGATGTTGGGCCTCTGTATGTGGCCAGACTGTGTAAAAGTCTCAAACATGTGGTATCACCATACTCAGGAGGAGTAGCAAAATGTATTTTGGGGTGTCATTTTTGCTATATACATGCTATGTGTTATAAATATCTTATAAAGGGACAACTTTGTGTACAAAAAATGCATTTTCATTTTTTTTTCCACATTTTGCAAAACCTTCTGGAAAAAAATGAACCATTCAAAAGACTCATTATTCCTCATAGATTATACGTTGGGGTGTGTGCTTTCCAAAATGGGGCCATTTTGTGGATAATTCCATTGTCCTGGTGCTCCAGGGCCTTTCAAATGTGTAATAGGTGGTTGAGAAAGAATATGTGCAATTTATGCTTGTAGAACGCCTGAAAGTGCTACTTCAATGTTGGGCCTTTGTATGTGGCCAGGCTGTGTAAAAGTCTCACACATGTGGTATTGCCATACTCAGGAGGAGTAGAGAAATGCATTTTGGAATGTCATTTTTGCTATGTACATGCTAAACTTTGTTTAAAAAAAATGCATTTTCATTTCCATGAAGTTTTTGTTGCATTCCGGTGCGTTTTTGATTCGTTTTACCATGGTCCAGTACAGTCCTGTGCAGAAAAAATATAGCATATTCTACTTTTTTTCTGGAACTGACCGCCCTGGAGTGAGCTATGCCACTGAGGGCCGGTTTACACCACATGCAGTCCATTTTTTTTTCCTGAATCAAAAACACATGGATAGTAGGTTATATGGTTTCCAATGGCATAGTTCACATCAGTGCGGTCAGTTCCAGGGCATTCCAGTTCCAGAAAAAAAAAAAAGTAGGACTTCTTGAATTTTTCCTGCACAGGACTGTACTGGAACGTGGTAAAACGCATCAAAAATGCACCGGAATGCACTGGAATGCATCAAAAATGCACCAGACCCTAGTACAGTGAAAAAAAAAAACAGGTAAAAAAGGATCTGGAATGCACCCAGAAACGCATCAAGAATGCACTGGAGCGCATTAAAAACGCACCAGACCCCATTACAGTGAAAAATAAAAACCAGGAAAAAAGCATCTGGAATGCACCCGGAAACACATAAAGAAACGCCGGAACACGCATGCAGAAATGCATCTGGAACGGATCTGGAGTGCGTTTTTGTGGTGTGAACTAGACCCGGTAACCAAATAACCTACTATCCATGGTGTTTTGGATACAGAAAAAAACAAAAAAAAAAACACACTGGACTGAAAAAAAACTAAAAACTGACTTACTGGCTTGATCACCAGATGAAACTAGAAGAGAGAAATCCTAAAGAAAGGAAACGAATGCAGCCACCACATCTAAGAATTGGTACGCTGCAATGTACTCAATGTTTGCTTTTGGGTTTAATATCACTTTATTTTAATTCCCAACCAATCCATCAAAAAAAGAGAACAAATGAACAGTTCCGGTTTTGCTCATTTTATGCAGAATTTTGGGGCTCTGCCTTTAAATCTAATATTTGATCAGGGAGCGAGCTTACATCCAACAAGGGGAGGAGCCTAAAATAATGTTTCCTTCAGTGAGGCGGTGGCCAATATCAGTATCGCTAAGGCAGAATATAACGCTGTGCTGGCACCGCATGTAATGGACACTTTCAATCTAACGTCGCCGGATTCCATTGTCCAGGTTCCCATGTCGCAGAAACCTTTCGAGGCACAACCACGGCTTGATGTTTCCATATGGTCCGATCCAGCTGAAATATAAAAGAATAAAAACAGATCTAAAGCAGGAAAAAAAATCAAAGGTACATAAAGAGCCCTTGTAATAAAAATAATCCTCACCAAGAGAGTGAAGGGAGTAGAGGATATAAAAAGAAGGGGAGACAAACAGAGAGATGAACAAAGAGAGAGAATGGGGCAGTGGCGACTGGTGCTCAATGTTTTTGGGGGGCGGCAAACAAACCCCCGCCCTCACTCGCACATAAAGCCAATCCCCCCCTCTCCTCCAGTGCACAGGCCAGCCTTGGTACTCACACTGCTCCCCACTCTTCGCAACATCACCCGCTCATCCTCCCATCTGCAATCAGGGCAATCTCTGCATCTGTCCACTCCATCTCTTCCCTCCCAGGCAGCTTTCGTTACAGAGATGATATCAGCCCTAATGCCCCGTACACACGATCGGATTTTCCGACAACAAATGTTGGACGTGAGGTTGTTGGCGGAAAGTCCAACTGTGTGTATGCTCCATCGAACATTTGTTGTCGGAAATTTTCGCCAACAAATGTTGGCTAGCAGGTTCTCAAATTTTCCGCCAACAAGTTTTTGTTGTCGGACTTTCCGATCGCGTGTCGCGCAAAAGTCCACGCATGCTCGGAATCAAGTACGAGCCGGATGCGCTCGGTCTTGTAAAACTAGCGTTCGTAATGGAGATATCACCTGACTATTGAAAAGAGTAGGTGATCCGGAAACAAAACCAAAGATCCTCACAGGGGAGAGGTCGCCTTTGAAAACGTCCTATGATGAAACGCGTAAGGCACGCTTACATCACTTCTGGTATGGCATAGGAAGCGTGGAACGCAGCTGGGGCAATTCCCGAGGGCCCCGGGCCACTAGGGGGCCCCATCAGGGTTGCCAGCCTCAGTAAAACCAGGGACAGTATGTAAAAATATTTTTTTACATCTGTTTCTGAAATGTCCCTTACCGACATCCTTTTGGTCTAAAAATCCAGAGATTATAGCTGCCCCACCTCTCCAGTACCTTCTCAGCCAATAGAAACATGTCTGTGTATACTGTATGTACATGTATGTGTACACTGTGTGATTGTATACTGTGTGGCCCCATAATCTCCGATTGCCTGGGGGCCCCATAATCTCCTATTTCCCGGGGGCCCCATGAGTTGTCAGTCCGCCCCTGCCTTATATCACAATTTATTCGATTGTCTATGTGTGTATGGTACCCAGTTGGGACTCCACACATAGACCAGGCTTTGGGACCACACAGGTCTACACGAGCAGGTTTTGCATTTTTCACGTGGAGGTTATTTGTATTATAGTGTGAGATATCACCTGGTTAGCCACGTTATACATTGTGTACAATCTGCTCTACCAATTGGTTGGCTGATTGGTGGTACTTAATCTTATCATTCTCTCACTGTGTGTGTTGGATCATATTATTGGTTACTATTTACTATCACATGACTATTGAACTTCCTTTTTATCGGCTCGTCGTACGTCTTGTACGTTACTACGTTCGTAATTGTTGGCCAACATTTGTGTAACCGTGTGTATGCAAGACAAGTTGGAGCCAACAACCTTTGAACAAAATTCAGCGGTTTTGTTGTTGGAAAGTCCGATCGTGTGTACGGGGCATTAAAGGGGCTACTCAAGATTCAGGCTGCTGCAATCTCCTCCTTGGCAGTGGGAGAGCGGCTTCATCTGATGGGGAGCTGCGGCCAATAAAACCTTCTGGCCCGGGCTTCTGACTGGAAAGGATCCGCTCGTTGGAGCTATGGGCTCTGCTAGGAGGACGGTGCCAAGTGCCAGCTCTATGGAACCGGGAAGGCGGCAATGCTGCTTCTTGCTCCAGCTTGCTAATGGGTCGTTGCTTCTCCTCCTGGGCAAACAGGAAGTGGTTCCTGAGACCCGATTGCCCGGGAGTCCTAAGACTCCCTGGCCAATTGGGTCTCAGGACCTGCTTCCTGATCAGCCGGGAAAAGAAGGAGGAAGACATTAGCGAATATTAATTTGCTATTGTCACACAACTGGGTGGGCTTTTGGAGCCCCAAGCCCACCCTTTTTTGAAGCCAATTAGAGCCTCAGGCTCTAATCATGTCCTAAAAAAAAAAAAAACCCCATTGAAATCCATGCGTCCGGCGCCCTGCGCGTAGATTATGGGTCGAGCGCATGGATTAAGGGGGCGGCGATACGGCATCCCTTATGGAGCTGCCGCCACTGGATTGGGGTGGAAGGAGAAGAGACAGAGATGGGGGGGGGGGGTAGGGACAAGAGGAAAGGGGGTAGGCAAAGAGATAGGGGAGACGGATGAAGGAGGAGGAGGGAGGAGGGATGAAATGATGGAGGGCAAAGAACGAGAAGGACTGAGAAACAGTAAGAACAGATAGAAAGGTGCTACAACCTAAACTCACATCTGGAAAGGATACAAAAGCCCCAAGATAAGACAGGTTCTCACATGTGCACTACGTGTGCTGGATGTGCCTGGGCACACCCTAATCACCCTGTGTGGTGCCAGTTCCCCCAGTTTTCTGGCACCCCCTGCAGTGCTTCCAGCTTTCCTCCTCTCCTCTCCCGCTAACTGCTGCGGGAGATGTCTCAGAATGGAGAACAGGGGAAGGGGCCAATATATAAAAAATGTGTGTACTTGTGTTGCTATGTTGTGCTATTGAGTGCTATAAGACCCCTTTCACACTGGAGGCGTTTTTCAGGCGCTATAGCGCTTAAAATAGTGCCTGTAAATCGCCTGAAAAATGTCTCCTATGCCTCCCCAGTATGGGAGCCCAATTGCATTCACACTGGGGTGCTGCTCTGGCTGGATGTTAAAAAAAGTCCTGCAAGCAGCGTCTTAGGGGCGGTGGAGGAGCGTTATGAAAGCATTATGCTTTGGGGGTGTTTTTTTGCCAAGAGGACAGGACAACTTCACTGCATCAAAGGGACGATGGATGGGGCCATGTACTGTCAAATCTTAACCGCTTCCTGACCGCCTCATGCAGATATACTGCGGCAGAATGGCACGGGCAGGCAAAATCACGTATATAAACGTGGCCCTTTAATTGCCTGCCCGTGGGTCGTGCGCGCGCCGCCAGCGGCGCGCTCGCGACCCGGTCGGGGAGCTCCGTGACCCCGGCTGCGGGACCAGCGGACCCGATCGCCGCTGGTGCCCCGCGATCAGGTCACAGAGCTGAAGAACGGGGAGAGGTCTGTGTAAACAAACCTCTCCCCACGCTTCCTACTCTGCCTGTCATTGATCGGCTGTTCCCGGTCATCGGGAAAGCCGATCAATGACGTCAGACATCAGCCCCGCCCCCTAATGTAAAAAAACACACACGTCACAGCCCATAACCCCTCCCCCTAGTGGTTAACTCTTTCACTGCATGTGTCATTTATACAGGAATCAATGCATTTAAATAGCACTGATTGCTGTATAAATGACAATGGTCCCAAAAATGTGTCAAAAATGTCCGATGTGTCCGCCATAATGTCGCAGTCACAATAAAAATCGCTGATCGCCGCCATTACTAGTAAAAAAAAAAATATAAAAATATTAATAAAAATGCTATAAAACTATCCCCTATTTTTGTAAACTTTTGCGCAAACCAATCAATAATCGCTAATGGCGATTTTTTTTACCAGAAATATATAGAAGAATATGTATCGGCCTAAACTGAGGAAAAAAATATGTTTTTTTTATATATTTTTTGGGGATATTTATTATAGCAAAAAGCAAAAAATATTGCATTGTTTTCAAAATTGTCGCTCTATTTTTGTTTATAGCGCAAAAAATAAAAAACCGCAGAGGTGATCAAATACCACCAAAAGAAAGCTCTACTTGTGGGAAAAAAAGGGCGCCAATTTTGTTTGGGAGCCACGTCGCACGACCGCGCAATTGTCAGTTGAAGCGACGCAGTGCCGAATCGCAAAAAGGGGCCTGGTCCTTTGGCTGCCAATTGGTCCGGGGCTGAAGTGGTTAAAGTGATTGTAAAGGATCGTTTTTTTTTTTTTTAAATAACAAGCATGTCATACTTACCTCCACTGTGCAGCTCGTTTTGCACAGAGTGGCACCGGACATCCTTTTCTGGGGTCCCTCGTCGGCTCTCGCGCCTCCTCCCCGCATCAGATAACTCCCTAGGAGAAGCGCTCTCCTGAGGGGCTTACCTTACGCGGTCCAGCGTTTGCATCCATAGAGATGAATGCAGGACTTGGCCCCGATGCCCGCGTCATTGGATTTGATTGACAGCAGCGGGAGCCAATGGCTGCGCTGCTATCAATCTAGCCAATCAGGACACGAGACACCGGCTAGAGCTGGTGTGCTCTTCCCTGGCGCGAGAAAGAGAGGGTTCAGGTAAGTAAAACGTAGATTGCATTGAGGTGAAAAACCACAACCCCTTTAAGTGAGAACCTCCTTCCCTCAGCCAGGGCATTGAAAATGGGTCGTGGATTGGTATTCCAGCATGACAATGACCCAAAACACATGGCAGAGGCACACTAAGGTCCTGGAGTGGCCTAGCCAGTCTCCAGACCTTAATCCCATAGAAAATATGTGGAGAGAGCTGAAGATTCGAGTCACCAAACGTCAGCTTCTAAACCTTAATGACTTGGAGAGTCTCTGCAAAGAGGAGTGGGACAAAATCCCTCCTGAGATGTGTGCAAACCTGGTGACCAACTACAAGAAATGTCTGACCTCTGTGATTGCCAACAAGGGTTTTGTCACCAAGTACTAAGTTATGGTTTGTGGAGGGGTCAAATACTTATTTCACTCATTAAAATGCAAATCAATTACCGTATTTATCGGCGTATAACACGCACCTTTTCCCTCTTAAAATCGGGGGAAAGTCGTGGGTGCGTGTTATACGCTGACCCCCCCCCCCCCCCCCAAAAAAAAAAAAATGACAAAAATAGCGAGCGCCGCCAAAAAAGACCGGAGCGCCACCGAAAAAGACTGAGCCGACTGTTCGGCTCCGCTCGTAGTCCCGCCTCCCTGCGCTCGCTCCCCGAAACAGCAGGGAGGCGGAACTCCGAGCAGAGCCGAACAGTCGGCTCAGTCTTTTTCGGCGGCGCTTCGGTCTTTTTTCGGCGGCGCTTCGGTCTTTTTCAGCGCCGCTCGCGCGGTCTGTCTCGACGGCGGGAAATTTAAATGTGGGCAAGGCTGCAAATGACGCTGGCAAGCTGTAAATGACACTGGGCAAGCTACAAATGACGCTGGCAAGCTGTAAATGACACTGGGCAAGCTACAAATGACGCTGGGCAAGCTGCAAATGATGCTGGCAAGCTGCAAATGACGCTGGGCAAGCTGCAAATGACGCTGGCAAGCTGCAAATGACGCTGGGCAAGCTGCAAAATGACGCTGGCAAGCTGCAAATGACGCTGGGCAAGCTGCAAATGACACTGGGCAAGCTACAAATGACGCTGGCAAGCTACAAATGACACTGGGCAAGCTGCAAATGACACTGGGCAAGCTGCAAATGACACTGGGCAAGCTGCAAATGACGCTGGCAAGCTGCAAATGACGCTGGGCAAGCTGCAAATGACACTGGGCAAGCTGCAAATGACACTGGGCAAGCTGCAAATGATGCTGGGCAAGGCTGCAAATGATGCTGGGCAAGGCTGCAAATGATGCTGGGCAAGGCTGAAATTGACGCTGGGTCACTGAGCTCTGTAAAAAGCAGACTTTTACAGTTTCAGCAGAGCAGCTAAGAACAGACTGTCAAACATGTGGAACATGAACCTACAGCTCCTACTGCTGGCTGCAAATGTAATTAATAAATAGCCATATGCAATACATCATGATTATATGCCTAAAAACTATTCAAAAAACGTAAATATATTTTTACCTGTTTGTTCCGTGCTGTATAACACGCAATGGGTCTCACCCCCTGTGCAGTTCATGTACTGAGTGTGTGTGCAGTCCGTGCCGTTATCGGAAAAACAGTATGGGCAGGTTTTACCATTCTGATCGTGGCTCAAAGGGGGCACTAGAATAACAGAGAAAGCATTAAAGTATACATAAAACCAATCACTAAAATCTAATACAGTCATACCTCGGATTGCAAGTAGCGCGGTTAACGAGCGTTTTGCAATACGAGCTATTTTTTTTTTTTAAATCCTAAATCGCAAAACGAGCAGGATTCAAGCCTCTGTTGTGTGCAGTATCGCATTTGGCCAGAGGTACGGGGGCGCCGGTGATATTTGGAGCCGCTCGGATGCACTGGGATGGACCTCAGAGCAACATCCGAGCTGCTCAGAGTGTCTCTGGCGCCCCCCCCCCCACCTCTGGCCATGTGCGGTACTGTATACTATAGAAAAAATGGAACAAATTATCTTAGTTTCCATTGACTTCTATGGGGAAACTCGCTTTGATATGCAAGTGCTTTGGATTACAAGCATTCTCCTGGAACAGATTATGCTCGTAATCCAAGGTTTCACTGTATAAACTTTATGTATTTTTAATATTTGAAATTGCAGTACTGAAATATATGTTATTTTGGTTACTCATACATACATTTTTGATCCTCATTATAATTTTTCACTTACTGTTATGATATGCACAGGATTTTTTTACATGATTTGAATGATAGGTGGTTCATATATTCTTCATTTTTGATTCTATATTTTTAGAATCATGTGGGTAGCGCGATTCAATTTTTTTCTAATTACCCTTTAAAATTATGGTCAGTCTCGAGGCACGCCCCATTCTAAAATGTAAAAAAAAAAAAACTTTACATAATGCGTTAGCATCAACACACATAGGGCACCCAACATTAGAGGTGATTTATTCTTCCAAAGCAAAATACACTTTTGCACACCGGTACTGACTAGTATTCTTATGTTTCTCTTCTCCCTCGGTTTCTCTTAAAGTGGTTGTAAACCCTAAAAAAAAAAAAAAAAAAAAAAAACCTGCAAGACAAAGGCATAATGCGCTAGTATGCTTAGCATACTAGCGCATTATGAATTACTTACCTGAGATCAAAGCCCTCGCTGCGGTCCTCGTTCACCGCTTCGGCGGCCGTCATCGCTCCAGGAGTTACTTCTGGGTATCACGGACTCCGGCACTGTGATTGGCCGGAAGCCACAATGACGTCACTCCCGCGCAATCGCGCGTGAGCCGCCGCTAACGGCACAGGGTAACTGAAGCAACGGCACGTATATGCCATTGGTTCATTTTGCTTTAGTGCGCATGTGCCGATGACGTCGGCAAATACTGGGGATATCTCCTAAACCGTGCAGGTATTCGGGGTAGCTACAGGTTAGCCTAATTATAGGCTTACCTGTCGCAAAAAGTGGGGCTGGGGAGGGTCAAACAAAGATGCTGTGCAGGTGATTAATACCCTTCTTATCAGCACTAGACATGTGCACAACAAAAAAAAATCGTTTTTTTTTTTTTTTCGTTTCGTTTTTTTCGTTTTTGAAAAAAAATTGTTTTTTTTTTCGTTTCGTTTTTTTCATTTCCGTTGATTCGTAACGATTCGTACATTCGTAAGTCGTCGGTGTTCGGATTCGTAACGATTCGTACATTCGTAAGAGTTATTTTTTCGTTGATTCGTTTTTTCGTTAGTTTAATTTTCGGACGCATTCGTATTTATTCGTACATTCGTAACATTCGTAGATTCGTAATCGGAGCATAATTCATAATTTTATGTAATGTGTATGCTATTATTACATTTTAATAATTTACGAATCGAAAAAAAAAGTTACGAATCGAAAAAAAAAAAGTTTTGAATCGAAAAAAAAGTTACGAATGTACGAATTTTTTTGTTCAATAGATACACAGAAAACTACAAATAGAAAAAAAAAAAGTTATGAATCGGAAAAAAAAGTTACGAATCGAAAAAAAAAAAAGTTACGAATGTACGAATTTTTTTGTTCAATCCATTCGAAGTACGTTTAGCAGCACCATTGTAAGGGACACGGAAAATTACCAATTAAAAAAAAAAAAAAAGTTACGAATGTACGAATTTTTTTTGTTCAATAGAGACACAGAAAACTACAAATAGAAAAAAAAAAAAAAAAAAGTTACAAATCGAAAAAAAAAGGTACGAATCGAAAAAAAAGTTACGAATCGAAAAAAATAAAGTTACGAATGTACAAATTTTTTTGTTCAATCCATTCGAAGTACGTTTAGCAGCACCATTGTAAGGGACACGGAAAAATTACCAATTAAAAAAATAAAAAAAGTTACGAATGTACGAATTTTTTCGTTCGTTTTAGTTTTTTTGGATTTTCTTCATTAGTACATTCGTTGTTTCTAATTAGTTTTTTTCGGATTTTCGTTGTTTTTCATTGTTTTTCGTTGTTTTTCATTGTTTTTCGTTGTTTTTCGGATTCGTTCGATTTGAATGATTCGTTAATCGGATTCGTACGATTCGAACGATTCGTTATTCGGATTTGTACGATTCGAACGATTGGTTCATTCGTACGAAAACGAACGAACGAAAATAACGAAAAAAAAACGAAAAACGAAACGAATTGCACATGTCTAATCAGCACTGATGACATCACTGGTTGTTAGGACGCCAGTGGCTGGAAGGTTGACATGGTGCACAATAAAAAGCTTTGTGCATTATGCCTTGTACACATAACCGGTTTTGCCATCAGAATAAACTCTGAGGCCCCTTTCACACTTGTGCGACTTCAAAGTCGCGCAATTTTCCCGCGATTTTTGCCGCGATTTTGCAGCGATTTCAAGGAATGCCTGTGTAAGTGGCATCAAAATCGACCAAAGTAGTGCAGGGACTACTTTGAAGTCGGAACGACTTGAAGTCGTACTAATATGAATGGCTGTCATTGGAAATCATGGGGAACGACTTGTCATGCTACTTTGCACACTGGATGAATTTTAATTGTTTTTGGGACTTACTTTCAATATGGGGCTTACAAAAAAGAACCATGCATATTGGTCCACCCACCCCATCCAATACATGCCCATATATTCCTCTGTCATGTCTAGGACAAGATACGTCATGATTATGCGTTTTCTCCACTTCAATGACAATTCACAGTGCCCCCCAAAAGATCATCAAAAGCACAACAAATTATACAAGATATGCCCCCTAATCAATTCCTTTTCCCAGCGATTTAGAGAAGTTTTCATCCCAGACCAAAAAATTTGTGTGGACGAGTCCCTCATACATTTCACTGGCCGACTGCACTTCAAGCAGTATATACCAAACAAAATAGCCAGGTATGGGCTGAAATTAAATAAATGATGTGACCGAGCCACTGGATACATCTTCACACTCCGGATCTACGAAGGCAAATACTCCCAGCTCCAGCCCCATGATTGCCCCACATATATTGGAACCAGTGGGAAAATTGTCTGGGAGCTGGCATACCCCCTGTTTGAAAAAGGATACCATGTATATGTCGATAACTATTATACCAGTCTGCCCCTTTTTCGTCATCTTTACAGTAAAAAAAACCCCAGCCTGCAGTACCTTCAAAAAAAACGGAAGGGATTCCCACAAAATCTGTTGACAAAAAGATTGCAAAACGGAGAATCTGCATTCATGAGGAAAGAGGAGGTGTCGGCCATGAAGTGGAGAGACAAGAAAGATGTCCACATCCTCTCTACCATCCACAATGACACCATGGTCCAAAGAAGACACGGCCCCATTGTAAAACCCAAATGTGTCCATGACTACAATATGTACATGGGGGGGGTGGGGGGTGGATTTAAACGATCAGATGCTACAGCCCTATTTATCAACCAGAACCATTATTGGTACAAGAAAGTTGCCTTTCACCTGTTTCACATGGCCTTTTTTAATTTGTTTGTCTGCTACGAAAAAGCAACTCAAAACCAACAAATCACCTATCTCAAGTATATTGAAGATATCATCACTTCCCTCATTTACCAACAAGGTCCCGCCCCAGGAAGCATTCGCTCTGATAGTGTCAGTCGACTTAACGAGCAACACTTTCCCTCTTTCTTTTTCCACAGAATCTGGAAGAAGACACCAAAAGAAATGCTGTGTATGCAGCAGAGGAGGAGTAAGAAGAGATACCAGCTATTATTGTCCCCAATGTCCCTCCCAACCTGGCCTGTGCATCAGAGATTGCTTCAAAAAATTATCATCCATCCATCCAATATTAGTTCCCCTTACTATTAACAGACTGCCATTTCCCCATTTGCCTGCTACCCTGTTACTACCTTCCATGTTAATTAACTGACCCTGGCCTGTTTACCGACAATGTCTTTGCTTGCCGATTTAAACCACGTTTCTGACTTCCACGTGCACCAACCTCAGCCTGTTTACCGACGATGCCTCTGCCTGCCGATTTAAACCATGTTTCTGACTTCCACGTGCACCGACCTTGGCCTGTTAATGGACTATGTTTTTGCCTGCAACTTGGACTGATCTTTTGGCCATCTACTTTAGTACACAGGGGTCTCACATATGTGAGGGGCTTCAGAATAACATTCTGAGTAGAGAAAAACAGTTTTTCATTTTCTGTGCTCCCAGAACAGGGTCTGGTTGCCCGGAGGCTTCAAAGCAATTTGGGTGGGAGAAGCCTCTACCCCTGTCCCCCTGGCCCTAAGCTTGATGGTCCTTCCTGCTGCCTGGACCAATACTTTGGCTGTGCTGACCATATTGCTGCCTGTAATGACCCATGACATTATGGACCATGTTTCTTCCTGCTGTTTGCACCAATACTTTGGCTGTGTTGACCATATATCTACCGGCTGCCTCTACTGACTTTGGACAGTATTTCTGCCGGGACACCTCTGCCTGCTACCTGGAGCTGTGCTTTGGCTGTGCTCTAACTGTGCATTGGCTGTGCTTTGGCTGTGCTGTGCTTTGGCTGTGCTCTAACTGTGCATTGGATGTGCTTTGGCTGTGCTCTGGCTGTGCTGACTTTTTTTTCTGCCTGTATGAACTATGGACAGTATTCCTGCCTGCTGCTTGGGTGATTGCTTTTGCTGTCACTGACCTCATTCCTGCCTGCTGCCTGGACCGATGCTCTCCTCTGTGGACCACTGCACTTCTAAAACCACAGATAATCTTTTGTTATTTGGCATGTACCTGCTATGTGTTAGAAATATGAAGGGCCTTCAAAAATGTGATCGGTAGTCAGAAAATCATGTGTGTAATTAGTGCTGCTAGAATGCCTGGAGATGCTACTTGGATGTTGGGCCTCTGTATGTGGCCAGACTGTGTAAAAGTCTCAAACATGTGGTATCACCATACTCAGGAGGAGTAGCAAAATGTATTTTGGGGTGTCATTTTTGCTATATACATGCTATGTGTTATAAATATCTTATAAAGGGACAACTTTGTGTACAAAAAATGCATTTTCATTTTTTTTTCCACATTTTGCAAAACCTTCTGGAAAAAAATGAACCATTCAAAAGACTCATTATTCCTCATAGATTATACGTTGGGGTGTGTGCTTTCCAAAATGGGGCCATTTTGTGGATAATTCCATTGTCCTGGTGCTCCAGGGCCTTTCAAATGTGTAATAGGTGGTTGAGAAAGAATATGTGCAATTTATGCTTGTAGAACGCCTGAAAGTGCTACTTCAATGTTGGGCCTTTGTATGTGGCCAGGCTGTGTAAAAGTCTCACACATGTGGTATTGCCATACTCAGGAGGAGTAGAGAAATGCATTTTGGAATGTCATTTTTGCTATGTACATGCTAAACTTTGTTTAAAAAAAATGCATTTTCATTTCCATGAAGTTTTTGTTGCATTCCGGTGCGTTTTTGATTCGTTTTACCATGGTCCAGTACAGTCCTGTGCAGAAAAAATATAGCATATTCTACTTTTTTTCTGGAACTGACCGCCCTGGAGTGAGCTATGCCACTGAGGGCCGGTTTACACCACATGCAGTCCATTTTTTTTTCCTGAATCAAAAACACATGGATAGTAGGTTATATGGTTTCCAATGGCATAGTTCACATCAGTGCGGTCAGTTCCAGGGCATTCCAGTTCCAGAAAAAAAAAAAAGTAGGACTTCTTGAATTTTTCCTGCACAGGACTGTACTGGAACGTGGTAAAACGCATCAAAAATGCACCGGAATGCACTGGAATGCATCAAAAATGCACCAGACCCTAGTACAGTGAAAAAAAAAAAACAGGTAAAAAAGGATCTGGAATGCACCCAGAAACGCATCAAGAATGCACTGGAGCGCATTAAAAACGCACCAGACCCCATTACAGTGAAAAATAAAAACCAGGAAAAAAGCATCTGGAATGCACCCGGAAACACATAAAGAAACGCCGGAACACGCATGCAGAAATGCATCTGGAACGGATCTGGAGTGCGTTTTTTGTGGTGTGAACTAGACCCGGTAACCAAATAACCTACTATCCATGGTGTTTTGGATACAGAAAAAAACAAAAAAACACACTGGACTGAAAAAAAACTAAAAACTGACTTACTGGCTTGATCACCAGATGAAACTAGAAGAGAGAAATCCTAAAGAAAGGAAACGAATGCAGCCACCACATCTAAGAATTGGTACGCTGCAATGTACTCAATGTTTGCTTTTGGGTTTAATATCACTTTATTTTAATTCCCAACCAATCCATCAAAAAAAGAGAACAAATGAACAGTTCCGGTTTTGCTCATTTTATGCAGAATTTTGGGGCTCTGCCTTTAAATCTAATATTTGATCAGGGAGCGAGCTTACATCCAACAAGGGGAGGAGCCTAAAATAATGTTTCCTTCAGTGAGGCGGTGGCCAATATCAGTATCGCTAAGGCAGAATATAACGCTGTGCTGGCACCGCATGTAATGGACACTTTCAATCTAACGTCGCCGGATTCCATTGTCCAGGTTCCCATGTCGCAGAAACCTTTCGAGGCACAACCACGGCTTGATGTTTCCATATGGTCCGATCCAGCTGAAATATAAAAGAATAAAAACAGATCTAAAGCAGGAAAAAAAATCAAAGGTACATAAAGAGCCCTTGTAATAAAAATAATCCTCACCAAGAGAGTGAAGGGAGTAGAGGATATAAAAAGAAGGGGAGACAAACAGAGAGATGAACAAAGAGAGAGAATGGGGCAGTGGCGACTGGTGCTCAATGTTTTTGGGGGGCGGCAAACAAACCCCCGCCCTCACTCGCACATAAAGCCAATCCCCCCCTCTCCTCCAGTGCACAGGCCAGCCTTGGTACTCACACTGCTCCCCACTCTTCGCAACATCACCCGCTCATCCTCCCATCTGCAATCAGGGCAATCTCTGCATCTGTCCACTCCATCTCTTCCCTCCCAGGCAGCTTTCGTTACAGAGATGATATCAGCCCTAATGCCCCGTACACACGATCGGATTTTCCGACAACAAATGTTGGACGTGAGGTTGTTGGCGGAAAGTCCAACTGTGTGTATGCTCCATCGAACATTTGTTGTCGGAAATTTTCGCCAACAAATGTTGGCTAGCAGGTTCTCAAATTTTCCGCCAACAAGTTTTTGTTGTCGGACTTTCCGATCGCGTGTCGCGCAAAAGTCCACGCATGCTCGGAATCAAGTACGAGCCGGATGCGCTCGGTCTTGTAAAACTAGCGTTCGTAATGGAGATATCACCTGACTATTGAAAAGAGTAGGTGATCCGGAAACAAAACCAAAGATCCTCACAGGGGAGAGGTCGCCTTTGAAAACGTCCTATGATGAAACGCGTAAGGCACGCTTACATCACTTCTGGTATGGCATAGGAAGCGTGGAACGCAGCTGGGGCAATTCCCGGGGGCCCCATCAGGGTTGCCAGCCTCAGTAAAACCAGGGACAGTATGTAAAAATATTTTTTTACATCTGTTTCTGAAATGTCCCTTACCGACATCCTTTTGGTCTAAAAATCCAGAGATTATAGCTGCCCCACCTCTCCAGTACCTTCTCAGCCAATAGAAACATGTCTGTGTATACTGTATGTACATGTATGTGTACACTGTGTGATTGTATACTGTGTGGCCCCATAATCTCCGATTGCCTGGGGGCCCCATAATCTCCTATTTCCCGGGGGCCCCATGAGTTGTCAGTCCGCCCCTGCCTTATATCACAATTTATTCGATTGTCTATGTGTGTATGGTACCCAGTTGGGACTCCACACATAGACCAGGCTTTGGGACCACACAGGTCTACACGAGCAGGTTTTGCATTTTTCACGTGGAGGTTATTTGTATTATAGTGTGAGATATCACCTGGTTAGCCACGTTATACATTGTGTACAATCTGCTCTACCAATTGGTTGGCTGATTGGTGGTACTTAATCTTATCATTCTCTCACTGTGT
>CM053035.1:18963727-19053717 GCA_028564925.1 Lithobates sylvaticus
GGGAAGGTGGGTTGGGAGGCCACTGTGTGTACAAATGTTTAGTTTTCTTTTTAACTCCTAGATAATTCTACAGAAAATGCAAACTCTACGGACGCTCCATCGACAACTACAGCTGGACCCTTCACCACACGCTCCACAACTATTACCTCTCCTTTTATACTGTCTTCAGGTAAAAAAAAAAGTAGTATAAAGTAGGCATTAGGAATTCTGAGTTGTTCTTACAGTGGTGTGAAAAAGTGTTTGCCCCCTTCCTCATTTCCTGTTCCTTTGCATGTTTGTCACACTTAAGTGTTTCGGAACATCAAACCAATTTAAACAATAGTCAAGGACAACACAAGTAAACACAAAATGCAATTTGTAAATGAAGGTGTTTATTATTAAAGGTGAAAAAAAATCCAAACCATCATGGCCCTGTGTGAAAAAGTGATTGCCCCCTAAACCTAATAACTGGTTGGGCCACCCTTAGCAGCAACAACTGCAACCAAGCGTTTGCGATAACGTGCAATGAGGCTTTTACAGCGTCCTGGAGGAATTTTGGCCCACTCATCTTTGCAGAATTGTCCTAATTCAGTTACATTAGAGGGTTTTCGAGCATGAACGGCCTTTTTAAGGTCATACCACAACATCTCAATAGGATTCAGGTCAGGACTTTGGCTAGGCCACTCCAAAGTCTTCATTTTGTTTTTCTTCAGCCATTCGGTGGTGGACTTGCTGGTGTGTTTAGGATCATTGTCCTGCTGCAGAACCCAAGTTCGTTTCAGCTTGAGTACACGAACAGATGGTCGGACATTCTCCTTCAGGATCTCTTGGTAGACAGCAGAATTCATAGTTCCTTTTATCACAGCAAGTCTTCCAGGTCCTGAAGCAGCAAAACAGCCCCAGACCATCACACTACCACCACCATATTTTACTGTTGGTATAATGTTCTTTTTCTGAAATGCAGTGTTCCTTCTACGCCAGATATACTTGGACACACACCTTCCAAAGAGTTCCACTTTTGTCTCATCGGTCCACAGAATGTTGTCCCAAAAGTCTTGGGGATCATCAAGATGTGTTGTGGAGAAATTGAGACAAGCTTTGATGTTCTTTTTGCTCAGCAGTGGTTTTCTCCTTGGAACTCTGCCATGCAGGCCATTTTTTGCCCAGTCTTTTCCTGATGGTGGAGGCATGAACGCTGACCTTAACTGAGGCAAGTGAGGCCTGCAGTTCCTTGGACGTTGTTATGGGGTCTTTTGTGACCTCTTGGATGAGTCGTCGCTGCGCTCTTGGGGTAATTTTGGGCGGCCGGCCACTCCTGGGAAGGTTCACCACTGTTCCATGTCTTCGCTATTTGTGGATAATGGCTCTCACTGTGGTTCGCTGGATTCCCAAAGCTTTGGAAATGGCTTTATAACCCTTTCCAGACTGATAGATCTCAATTACTTTCTTTCTCAATTGTTCCTGAATTTCTTTGGGTCTCGGCATGATGTGTAGCTTTTAAGGATCTTCTGGTGGACCTTACTGTGTCAAGCAGCTCCTATTTAAGTGATGCCTTGATTGTGAACAGGTGCGGCAATAATCAGGCCTGGGTGTGGCTAGAGAAATTGAACTCAGGTGTGGACAACCACAGTTATAGTATGTTTTAACAAGGGGGGCAATCACTTTTTCACACAGGGCCATGATGGTTTGGATTTTTTTTCACCTTTAATAATAAACACCTTCATTTACAAATTGCATTTTGTGTTTACTTGTGTTGTCCTTGACTATTGTTTAAATTGGTTTGATGTTCCGAAACACTTAAGTGTGACAAACATGCAAAGGAACAGGAAATGAGGAAGGGGGCAAACACTTTTTCACACCACTGTATATGTTCTACAATGAGTCTTAAAGCCTCGTACACACGATCAGATTTTCCGACGGGAATTGTGTGATGAGAGGCTGTTGGTGGAAAATCTGACCGGGTTTATGCTCCATCGGACAATTGTTATCAGATTTTCCGCAAACAAATGTTGGATGGCAGGCTTTAAAACTTTCCGCGGACAAATGTCTGTTGTCGGATTTTCCAAACGTGTGTACACAAGTCTGTCAGACAAAAGTCCAAAGTACAAACACGCATGCTCAGAAGCAAGGATGAGCCGGAAGCGATCGGTCTTGTAAACTAGCGTTCATAATGGAGAATTAACATTCGTGACGCAGCAAATTATGAAATCTGGAAATGCAGCGCACAATTCTCTTCTTCTTTAATGGGATAATAATGAAGCTGCTTTGCTGGTGATACTGATGAAGTTATTGCAAACACATTTTCATTGGCTTGTTTTCTAGTGATATCAAGAATAATATTATTATGTTTTTTTTTTTTTTTTTGGGCAAGTTACCACAACACCATTATCCCATAGTTTTTAAGATCAAAGATACAACTATGTTGGTGTCTCTTGTCAATTTTACATTATATTTATTTAAATGTAACTGTCTACTCCCAAACTGTCATTTGAAGTAAAACACACAGCCAAGTATTATTCTACACAATTTTTTTTATTGTGCATTAACAAAAGAAAACACATAAAATTAGACATGCTATCTGCCAGTAGAACCTAATCAAATAGTGCATTCTATGCATCCAAAAATATAGAAAATATAACAAATCAAATCATTATTATTCAACAAAAATATTTAATAAAAGCCTCATGCATGTGTCCTGCTGCTTAATATAGGGGGTCAACAATGCCAAGAGTTGGTGAAAGCAGGGGTCCGTCATCAGGAGATAATTCCTGAAAACCATCCGGATTATTCTCCTGGAGCTCCCCCAGCAAAGGCATATGACATAATTGGTCACAATTAATAAAGCAACCAATTTTTGGTTCAAGAAATCCTCCTCCTCCTGTTCCTGGACTGGACTTGGGTTAAAGCAATAACTCCAAGGCCAATAACAATAACAATAACATGTTATCTCTTCCGATTCAGCAACATGGATGGTTGACAAACAGCCGTTCAGAAATGAAATGAAAAGTGCGAAATGATAAGTGTGAAATGAAAAGCGTGAAATAAAAAGAGCGAATCAACACTCACCAAACTTCGACTAACATGAAATTAGCAGAAGGAGCCCAAAGGGTGGTGCTAAAGAGCTGAAAAACCACACTATGTTCGTGTTTGTTGGCCGACATGTTGTATGCAAGACAAGTTCCTAGCTGTTGGCCGAGGTTTTGTCTGCAGAAAATACGATCGTCTGTACGAGGCTTTACTCTTCAGCTGTTTCAAAAGATTGTATGAATCTATCCAATCCTGGGATTCTATAAATCTCAGGATTGAATGGACTATGGAGTTATGAAAGTTAGGCAATAATGTTTCTGACTCAATAGTTATCACCATTGCATTTTTTCATGAGTCATAAAATGATGTTTGATCTTTGCTTTAGATCTTCTCTACCCATATGGATCTGCTATTGACACTGTCAACCCAAAGATCGATGATGGTGGATCGTCGGTGATATATTCTTACAGAGAAATCCCACTTTTTGGAAGAAACTACTCCTATTTTTATGTAAGCATCTTACTTAAACGTTATATATATATATATTTTTATTTTTTATTTTTTTTTTTTTAACTAATTTCTAAAATATGCTTCTAATTAAAAAAAAAAAAAAAAAAATCTCTTACTATCTTATCTTATTATATACTGGTATATTGCTGTGGGTGAAAATAAAAATCAATGTTTTCCTTCACAGGTGAATAATAATGGTCTATTATCATTCCGCTCATCAATCAATCAATTTGTACCCCAAGCTCTTCCTGTTGCTTTAGGAAACCCGTTCCTGGCTATCTTCTGGTCTGATATAGATAACAGATTAGCGGGTGATATATATTACCGTCAAGACTTTGATCCAGCTCTTCTGTCCCGGGCCACCTCCGATGTTAGAACTTACTTCCATGGTGTGGATTTCACAGCTCGGTGGGTGTTAGTAGTCACATGGCACCGAGTTGCGTATTATGGATCTTCAACAAACAAGGTGAAGGAAAAAATCTAAAAATATATTTCCTAAGTAGCTAAATAGCAATTATTTTGACAAATTATGCTGTTTATATAAGAATTTATATTTATTTCTAAAAAATATTTTTATATTCATATTTTTTTAAAACATATTTATATTTATATATTTTTTTAAAACATATTTATATTTATTTATAAAAAAAAATGTATTATGCTGTTTCTATAGTTAGACCCTAAACAATCATTTTCTGTATTTACAGGTGAACACATTCCAGGCTGTCCTGACCACCGATGGCAATCAGACCTTCCTTCTGTATAATTATGCAGATATTCAGTGGCCGAGTGCACAAGGAAATGGTTCCTACCAGGGTGGACCTTTAGCATTGGTGAGAAAATCATCAGTCTGTGGATTAGAAGTTTTTTTAATTCTTGAATTCTTCATTTAATTTAATTCTTTTAAATCTTATTTAATTCAAAAAATATATATATAGTGTTTCGGAACATCAAACCAATTTAAACAATAGTCAAGGACAACACAAGTAAACACAAAATGCAATTTGTAAATGAAGGTGTTTATTATTAAAGGTGAAAAAAATCCAAACCATCATGGCCCTGTGTGAAAAAGTGATTGCCCCCTAAACCTAATAACTGGTTGGGCCACCCTTAGCAGCAACAACTGCAACCAAGCGTTTGCGATAACGTGCAATGAGGCTTTTACAGCGTCCTGGAGGAATTTTGGCCCACTCATCTTTGCAGAATTGTCCTAATTCAGTTACATTAGAGGGTTTTCGAGCATGAACGGCCTTTTTAAGGTCATACCACAACATCTCAGTAGGATTCAGGTCTGGACTTTGGCTAGGCCACTCCAAAGTCTTCATTTTGTTTTTCTTCAGCCATTCGGTGGTGGACTTGCTGGTGTGTTTAGGATCATTGTCCTGCTGCAGAACCCAAGTTCGTTTCAGCTTGAGTACACGAACAGATGGTCGGACATTCTCCTTCAGGATCTCTTGGTAGACAGCAGAATTCATAGTTCCTTTTATCACGGCAAGTCTTCCAGGTCCTGAAGCAGCAAAACAGCCCCAGACCATCACACTACCACCACTATATTTTACTGTTGGTATAATGTTCTTTTTCTGAAATGCAGTGTTCCTTCTACGCCAGATATACTTGGACACACACCTTCCAAAGAGTTCCACTTTTGTCTCATCGGTCCACAGAATGTTGTCCCGAAAGTCTTGGGGATCATCAAGATGTGTTGTGGAGAAATTGAGACGAGCTTTGATGTTCTTTTTGCTCAGCAGTGGTTTTCTCCTTAGAACTCTGCCATGCAGGCCATTTTTGCCCAGTCTTTTCCTGATGGTGGAGGCATGAACGCTGACCTTAACTGAGGCAAGTGAGGCCTGCAGTTCCTTGGACGTTGTTGTGGGGTCTTTTGTGACCTCTTGGATGAGTCGTCGCTGCGCTCTTGGGGTAATTTTGGGCGGCCGGCCACTCCTGGGAAGGTTCACCACTGTTCCATGTCTTCGCCATTTGTGGATAATGGCTCTCACTGTGGTTAGCTGGATTCCTAAAGCTTTGGAAATGGCTTTATAACCCTTTCCAGACTGATAGATCTCAATTACTTTCTTTCTCAATTGTTCCTGAATTCCTTTGGGTCTCGGCATGATGTGTAGCTTTTAAGGATCTTCTGGTGGACCTTACTGTGTCAAGCAGCTCCTATTTAAGTGATGCCTTGATTGTGAACAGGTGTGGCAATAATCAGTCCTGGGTGTGGCTAGAGAAATTGAACTCAGGTGTGGACAACCACAGTTATAGTATGTTTTAACAAGGGGGGCAATCACTTTTTCACACAGGGCCATGATGGTTTGGATTTTTTTTCACCTTTAATAATAAACACCTTCATTTACAAATTGCATTTTGTGTTTACTTGTGTTGTCCTTGACTATTGTTTAAATTGGTTTGATGTTCCGAAACACTTAAGTGTGACAAACATGCAAAGGAACAGGAAATGAGGAAGGGGGCAAACACTTTTTCACACCACTGTATATATATATATATATTTTTTTATTTTATTTTTTTACCAAGAGCATTTATAAAACACATAATAAAATGCTTGAAAAGAGTTGAGCAAATTTATTTTGGCATCAGGAATTGGTACAAAAAAACAAAACGTGTAAAAAAAATAAAATGTACTTATAGGCTCAGGCTTAAAAGTAGTTCGTTTTTTATTTGTTTTTGTTTTTTTGGGCTTAAACATTGATTTTTTGCCCTTCTTGCCTACTATTAAATAAAGTTTATACAAAAAGTGGACATAACAAGTCTACACACCCCTGTTAAAACGTCAGGTTTATGTGATGTAAAAAAAATGAGACAAAGATAAATAATTTCAAACTTTTTCCGCCTGTAATGTGATTTATATAACTCAATTGAAAAAACAAACTGAAATCTTTTAGGGTGTAGGGAAGTAAAAATAATAATAAAAAACTAATATGGTTGCATAGTGTGCACACCCTTAAACTAATCCTTTGTTGAAGCACTTTTTGATTTTATTACAGCACTCAGTCTTTTTGGGTAACCACTTCAGCCCCGGACCATTTGGCAGCCAAAGGACCAGAGGTCTTTTTTCAATTTCGCACTGCACTACTTTAACTGGTAATTGCGCGGTCATGCAATGTTGTACCCAAACGAAATTGGCGTCCTTTTCTTCCCACAAATAGAGCTTTCTTTTGATGGTATTTGATTGCCTCTGTGATTTTTATTTTTTTTTGCGATATAAACGGAAAAAAATTGGCGTCCTTTTCTTCCCACAAATAGAGCTTTAAATTTTGAAAAAAAAAGAGATTTTCTACTTTTTGTTATAAAAAAAAATCCAATAAACTCAATTTTAATCAAACATTTGGGCCAAAATGTATTTAGCCACATGTCTTTAGTAAAAAAAATGCCAATAAGCGTATATTTATTGGTTTGCGCAAAAGTTATAGCGTCTACAAACTAGAGTACATTTTCTGGAATTTACACCGCTTTTAATTTATGACTGCCTATCTCATTTCTTGAGGTGCTAAAATGGCAGGAAGTACAAAACCCCCCCAAATGACCCCATTTTGGAAAGTAGACACCCCAAGCTATTTGCTGAGAGGCATGTTGAGCCCATTGAATATTTTTTTTTTTAGTCCCAAGTGATTGAATAAAGACAAAAAAAAAAAAAAAAAAAAAATTTTTTTTTCAAAAAGTTGTCACTAAATGATATATTGCTCACACATGCCATGGTTATATGTGGAATTGCACCCCAAAATACATTTTGCTGCTTCTCCTGAGTATGGGGATACCACATGTGTGGGACTTTTTGGGAGCCTAGCCGCGTACGGGGCCCCGAAACCCAAGCACCGCCTTCAGGATTTCTAAGGGTGCAAATTTTTGATTTCACTCCTCACTACCTATCACAGTTTCGAAGGCCATAAAATGCCAAAATAGCACAAAACCCCCCCAAATGACCCCATTTTGGAAAGTAGACACCCCAAGCTATTTGTTGAGAGGCATGGTGAGTATTTTACAGCTCTCATTTGTTTTTGAAAATGAAGAAAGTAAAGAAAAAAAAATATTTTTTTTCTTTTTTCAATTTTCAAAACTTTGTGACAAAAAGCGAGATCTGCAAAATACTCACCATACCTCTCAGCAAATAGCTTGGGGTGTCTACTTTCCAAAATGGGGTCATTTTGGGGGGTTTTATGCCATCTGGGCATTCCATGGCCTCCGAAACTGTGATTGGCAGTGAGAAGTGAAATAAAAAAATTACACCCTTAGAAAGCCTGAAGGCGGTGCTTGGTTTTTTGGGTGACGTACGCGGCTAGGCTCCCAAAAAGTCCCACACATGTGGTATCCCCGTACTCAGGAGAAGCAACAGAATGTATTTTGGGGTGTATTTCCACATATGCCCATGACATGTTTGAGCAATATATCATTTAGTGACAACTTTTTGTAAAAAAAAATATATATATTTTTTTTTTTCATTATTCAATCTCTTGGGACAAAAAAAAAAAAAATTTAATGGGCTCAACATTGCTCTCAGCAAATAGCTTGGGGTGTCTACTTTCCAAAATGGGGTCATTTGGGGGGGGGGGTTTGAACTGTCCTGGCATTTTATGCACAACATTTAGAAGCCTATGTCACACGTCACCCACTCTTCTAACCACTTGTAGACAAAGCCTTTTCTGACACTTTTTGTTTACATGAAAACATATTTTTTTTTTGCAAGAAAATTACGTTGAACCCCCAAACACTATATATATTGTTAAAGCAAAGGCCCTACAGATTAAAATGGTGGGTGTTGCATTTTTTTTTTTTCCACACAGTATTTGCGCAGCGATTTTTCAAACGCATTTTTTGTGGAAAAAATACACTTTTTTTTATTTTAATGCACTAAAACACACTACATTGCTCAAATTTTTGATGAAATTAAAAATATGATCTTAGGCCGAGTACATGGATACCAAACAGGACATGCTTTGAAATTGCGCACAAACACGCAGTGGCGACAAACTACATACATTTTTAAAAGCCTTTAAAAGCCTTTACATGATACCACATTAGATTCACGGAGGAGGTCTACTGCTAAAATTACTGCCCTCGATCTGACCTTCGCGGTGATACCTCACATGCATGGTGCAATTGCTGTTTACATATGACGCCAGACCAACGCTTGTGTTCGCCTTTGCGCAAGAGAAGGGGGGGCAGGGGTGCTTTTTTTTTTTTTAATTTTTTTTTTTTATTTTTATTTAGCTTTTTTATTTTATTTTTAAACTGTTCCCTCCATTTTTTTCTTTTGTTATCATTTTTATTGTTATCTCACGGAATGTAAATATCCCCTATGATAGCAATAGGCAGTGACAGGTACTCTTTTTTTGAAAAAATTGGGGTCTGTTAGACCCTAGATCTTTCCTCTGCCCTCAAAGCATCTGACCACACCAAGATCGGTGTGATAAAACGCTTTCCCAATTTCCCAATGGCGCGGTTTATATCCGGGAGGGGGGACATTCCCTCCCACTGCTTGTAAAAGCAGTCTAGAGGCTAATTACCCGCTAGAATTGCTTTTACATGAAAGCCGATCACTGGCTGAAAAGAATGATACCAAGATGATACCTAAACCTGCAGGCATCATTCTGGTATAACCATTCAAAGTCCAGCAACATACTGGACATATATTGTAATCTTTATTTTTCATGCAGCCTCTTGGCTGAACGAAAAAAAGAGATTGATTGGTGGGTATGCCCACCATTAGAATACCTCCCTTCATCCACCCACTTCTAATGATGGGCATACATGCACCATTTATATATGCCGAAGCATGGGGGCATCCTCCCACAAAAGTTATGCCATGTACACACGGTTGCACTTTTCCACGGGGCAAGGCTCCGTCGGAATTTCGACCGTATGTACGCAGCATTAGGAGCCAATCGCTCCCCCCCCCCCCCCCTGCTGCCCCCATGCTTCGGCATATATGCTCTTTTTTTTAACTGTGGTGGTGAAATCACCTCCTACAGTGTTGGAGTCGCGGCTTTATGTATCGTGGGAGCAAACACTGTTGCTGTCAAGATAAATAAATCCGCGCTGCAACTGAATGGCGCACCTGAAAACAAAAAAATGGTTAACACTAAAACACAGTAAACAAAATTACATACCTGAAAAGCAAGCATGATAAAACATAATAAAACATAATAAAACATTGCAGAATAGAATGGAGTAAAAAAAGAGCAACAATAGAGAGAGAATAGAGTGAGAGAGAGAACAATAAAACGACAACTATTTTTTTATTTTTTTGAGATTTACAGGTAAAAAAGCTCCTGACTGTTAGCGACTGAATCAAAACGCTACCACAAAAAAAATGTTAGCGATCGCAGGGATCAGGCCTGACTCTGCGAACGCTGCAGTTATGTGTGCTTAGTGTTTTGTAAATGACAGTGATCGATCGATACTGCACTTGGGTGGGCTGGGCTGGGCTGGGCGGAGGGGGAAAACGCAGGTGCTAGCAGGTATCTGGGCTGATGCCGCTAACAATGCGTTTTTTTGGAACCCTAAACTGCTGGGACGCTAGTATAGATCTGATCAGATCAGATATTGATCTGTTCAGATACTGTACCACTAAGGGAGGTGTATGCTTTGTGCGTGGGTGTTTGCGGTGCTGGCACTAACCTGGGGCGACGCAGACCTTATTTGACCCTAAAACCTAATTGATATCACCCGCCGGGCGATCAGGGGGTTAAACCGTTATTGGGTAATAAATGGCGGGTGCCCTGACAGTATAAAAAACAAACTATCTAACCAGCGTCACCCGTAACAGTTATACGGTGATCACTGGTGAAAGGGTTAACTAGGGGCAATCAGGGGGTTAAAACCTTTATTAGGTATTATATGGGGGTACCTGACGCTATATAAAAACCTGACGGGGAACCTAAATAACTAACTAACTGGCTAACCAGCGTCACCAGTGACAGTTATACAGTGATCACTGGTGAAAGAGTTAACTCTAGGGGCAATCAGGGGGTTAAAACCTTTATTTAGGTTGTAATATGGGGGTACCTGACCTATAAACCTATTTATGAACCTATATAAACCTGGCGGTTACCTAAAAAAAAAAACTGGCTACCTAGCGGCACCAGTGACACTTATGCAGCGATTAGAAAAACGATCGCTTAGTGACACTGGCAAAAGGGGGTGAAAGGGTTAACTAGGGGCAATCAGGGGGCTAAAACCTTTATTTAGGTTGTAATATGGGGGTACCTGACCTATAAACCTATTTATGAACCTATATAAACATGGCGGTTAACCTAAAAAAAAAAACTGGTTACCTAGCGACACTAATGCAGCGATCAGAAAAACGATCGCTTAGTGACACTGGCAAAAGGGGGTGAAAGGGTTAACTAGGGGCAATCAGGGGGTTAAAACCTTTATTAGGTAATATATGGGGGTACCTGACACTATATAAAAACCTGACGGGGAACCTAAATAACGAAATAACTAACTGGCTAACCAGCGTCACCAGTGACAGTTATACTGTGATCACTGGTGAAAGGGTTAACTCTAGGGGCAATCAGGGGGTTAAAACCTTTATTTAGGTTGTAATATGGGGGTACCTGACCTATAAACCTATTTATGAACCTATATAAACATGGCGGTTACCTAAAAAAAAAAAATGGTTACCTAGCGACAGCAGTGACACTAATACAGCGATCAGAAAAACGATCGCTTAGTGACACTGGCAAAAGGGGGTGAAAGGGTTACCTGGGGGGCAATCAAGGGGTTAAACCTTTATTAGGGGGGGGTGGGGGGCTACCTTGGACCTAAAACTAACTGCACTGACAGTTATTACAGTCACACTGACACTAAATGCAGTGATCAGTAAATAAATGATCACTGCAATTAGTGACACTGTGACTGGGGGGGGGGAGGGGGTGATCTGGGGGGTGATCTGGGGGTGACAGGGGGGTGGTTTGTGTGCCTATGTGTACTGGTGTCAGTGTACTGTTGGTGCACTAACCTGTGTGTGTTGACTCCTCGGCGTTCCGGTCACATAGACCGGCGCACCGAGCGTGACATCACTTCCTCTGCCTGTGTTTTGATTGACACAGACAGAGGAAGCATCTGATTCGCCAGGAGCGATCGCGAGGGGGTGGCCAGAAACCACTGGCCGTCCCCTCATCCCGGATCGCTCCTGAAGCGATCCCGACCGTCCCCGCCGGCCGGGGGGGGGTCCGATCGGACCCCCCACGCGCCTGAAGAATGGCACGTACAGGTACGTGGTTCTGCCTGTACGTGCCATTCTGCCGACGTATATCTGTACATGGGGCGGTCGGGAAGTGGTTAAGTAAAAGCACCCCGCTAGCGGCCGAAATGCACCTCAAATCCGGCGGTAAAACGACGCTAAAAATAGCAGCGTTTTACCGCCGACGCTATGGGTGGCGTGGTGTGAAAGGGGTATAAAGGTGAAAAAATTCTGAAATGTTTGTCTCATTTTTTTATTTTTTTACATCACAGAAGGCTGACATTTTATGAAGGGGTGTGTAGACTTTTTATATCCACTGTAGATGACTTCAGTGTAATTTGTATGGACAATTCTTTAAAAAATTTCTTGAACTGCATAGGCTGGGCTCAACAGCGGCTATGATACAGGATACTACACACTTCCAGGATCCCTCACACTCTCAGTTGCCAATCTGTCATCTACAAGCAACGTCAATGTAACCGGACGTTGGGCATTTAAAGTGGACCAACTACATCCCGAAGATACCAATGGAAATATAGGTGAGGGTTGACTGTGTTTAAAATAATTTTTATCTCACCAGATCTAAATTATTTTCAACAGAAGTATTGTATCTTTTTAGGGCTCATTCACACATTGTGCTGAAACAGACATTTTACTTCATTGTAAAGCACCTGTCACTACAAGGACACACAGAACACAATTCAGCCCAGGAGCTTCGCAGTAGCACGCTGCAATCATATATAGGAATGCTGCATTTTATTGCAGCACACTGTACAAAATTGCATGGCACTGCTGTACAGCACCATAATTGAAGTGTACGTTTTGTACACTTCAAATAAAGTTTGCCCAAAACAAAAAAAAAGGGAGATGTGTGACGCTCCCGCGTCACACTGCCCCCTACCGCAGTCGGCAGCTGTCCATTCCTGTGTGAACCCAGTCTTACATTTGTTTGGAGTTATTGTTGCAGTGATAACTTTAGGTTACTTTTGGTACAGCATTTAAATTTTTATGAGCTTCAGTTTTATTTTATCAAATGTAAATATTTATTACTATTATTATTATTATTATTATTATACAGGATTATTATTAGCATACAGGATTTATATAGTACCAACAGTTTACACAGTACTTTATAATATAAAAAGGAGACAATACAAATAAAATACAAGAGAATTAAGAGGGCCCTGCTCAGAAGAGCTTACAATCTAAAAGGATGGAGCAGGTGGTACAAAAGGTTGTAAATGTGGGGAATGAGCTGATGAAAGTGGTAGAAGATTAGTTGGAGATGTAATAGGCTTTCCTGAAGAGATGACTTTTCAGGGATCTCCTGAAGGTAGCAAGAGTAGGGGATAGCCGGACCGGTGAAGGTAGAGAGTTACAGAGGATGGGAAAGGCTCTGGAGAAATCCTGGAGACGAGCATGGGAGGAGGAGATGAGAGAGCTTGAGAGTAGGAGGTCTTGAGAAGAGCGGAGAGAACGATTTGGGTGATATTTGGAGACAAGATCAGTGATGTAGCTCGGGGCAGAGTTGTGAATGGCTTTGTATGTTGTGGTTAGTATTTGGAATTTAATTTGCTGGTTGATTGGGAGCCAGTGTAGGGCCAGTGTAGCCATTTATAGACCCTAAATCTGGAGTAGATGACATATACCTGCCTAACTACTCAACAGCTGTTGAAATATTAGCTGCATGGGAAGTGCATTGTTTTTAATCAGGTGGCCAACTTCTAGACTTAGGCCAGCCATACACGGTTCGAATCTCGGCCAGTTCAGCAGGAACAAGCCAAGATACGAACTGGTAATGGGCAGGCTGAATGTACCAAGTTAATCAATTGATCAATTTGCGTAGACCAGCATGCCAGATTCCCTTACCATTATCGCTTTAGAAATAAAGTCACTGTCTTCTCCTGGTGGGGACGGCTTCCACCACCAGGGGCAGACAATGGCTCAGCAGGAGGGATTCCCCTGTCTGTGTTGAGGATGAATCATGCAAATTTCGCACCGTGTATGGTCGGCCTTACATTGTGAGAGCAGTAAAGCACAAGCATTATGTAGCCCTGCACAGAAGGAAGCAAAAACAAAACATGAACACATATTAATAACACAAAAGAATATACTGTAGAGAATATATTGTATATTCTTCAAGATCAAACATAAGACACATAGCAATTGTTAGCTCAACCATCAAAGTAATTAAAGTCCTGTTTATAGTATGTTCTAAGGTAATTTAGGTAATATAAACAAAAAATATCCATAAAATATTCTCAGAGAACATATCTTGTGTCTTTCTTGATCCTTGATCATTTTACCAAGGACGCTGCATGTAAACATTTTTACTTTTTTTTTTTCATCCTAGATAATTCTACAGAAAATGAAAATTCAACGGACACTCCATTGACAACTACACCTGGACCCTTCACCACACGCTCCACAACTATTACCTCTCCCTTCACGCGCACCACAACTGTTACCTCTCCTTTTATACTGTCTTCAGGTAACAAGAATTCACAAGCAACTTTTTAACCACTTGCTGACCAGGCCTTTTCTGGAAGGCTGGGTTCAAACTGCATGCCGATGCGGCTCACAGCAAGGGTCCTGTGCGTCCCCCGTTCAACGTGACAGGTCAGATTTCAGCCCGAAATTTTGGGCTGAATTTGGGCCTGAAATAGACCAAAAGACGCAAAGGGCTCCTGTGCAAATTCGCACCAGAGCTGCATCGGAGATAAGTAAACCGGCTCCATAGAGAGCCGTTCACAATCTCCTGCTATTGCAAATTGGATGTGGGGAACCATCCAATTGAACCCAGCCTAAATCAGCATTTATTGCTGGAAAATTACTTAAAACCCCCAAGCATTATATATAAAAACAGTAAATTATATAATTATTAAAAATTATTTACTGTGGCCCAGAAACTGGAAGTAGCATCATTGCTCCGGTCCTCCAAGGGCATAGAGACGAGTGGAAGCCACCTTGGTCTCACTCTTCTCCATACCCATCTACCGACAACGTGGGATCGCTCCCTGGCTTTGTTGAACGGTCAGGTAAGTCCATGAATGACCAGCAAGCCGTGGGAGAGGGGGCACCCTCCTGCCACTTTGAAAAGTGGTCCCTCGAGGCACCACTTTTATCTGACAGAGAATCACCTATAATAAAAAAGAAATAAATACTGGAGTAATGTCAGCTATCTGCTGCCAAAATCCCGGTATTTAACGTCAAACAAATTATGTATTAGGCACGAGAAACTATTGTTCTTATATAATCTACGATGAATCTTCAGCTGCTTCAACAGATTCTATGAATCTACCCAGTCCTGAGTTTATAAAAATCTCAGGACTGGATGTACAGATTTAAAAATCCTTTAAAATAAGCTCCCCTTAATGCATTTGATCCGTGCATTTAGCCATTTGTCTGGAAATAATCTTTAAATCAAAGTATGAATGGGAGACAATGATGTTTCTGACTCAGTAGCTTTTGCTTCTGTACATTTTTTTGGTATTTCCATAAATTGATGTTTGATCTTTGCTTTAGATTTACTCTACCCCTATGGATCCGCTATTGACACTGTCAATCCAAAGATAGATGATGGAGGATCTCCAATGATATATTCCTCTCGAGTAATCCCACTTTTTGGAAGAGCTTTCTCTTATCTTTATGTAAGCACCATGCCTGATTTTTTTCTACATACAGTATTTTTTTTTTTTTGTTTCCTAAATTTTTAGTGAACGAATATGAAAACATAATACAATGCAATATTGGTAGGAAAACATAAGCATATTACATGGTAAAAAGAGTAAAAGTAGGTCTCAGTTTTTTGTTTTTTTCAAAACATTGTAACAGTATACTATCGTCACTTGTCTGTACAGAAAGATAAAGACATATATTTATCAAAATATAAATAATTCTATAGTGTTCTTATATATTTTTCGGTGTGAGCTGACCACACTACACAGTAGAGGTGGGGGCGGGATGGGGGGGGGGGGGAGGAAGGGGAAGAGAGGGAAGAAAAAAAAAAAAAGAAAAAAGGGGGGTATGGGGGTGATGAATGGGGGTATACATTAAAGTAAAACAAAATTATTGTATTCTTTTCACAGATATATCTGAGATATTCCTATCTAGCATATGGAAATTATTCTCAAATGAGAGTAGCTTTGTACTCTTGGGACCTTTTAAATTCTATCCAGTTGTACCATACAGCTGTAAAATTTGTTATTTTCTCATGGGAGATACTTATAAGTTCTTCTATTTTTTCTACATTGTTTATTCTCCTAAACCATTCTTTTTTTGAAGGGACTGTGTTTGTGCGCCAGTGACAGGGAATACAATGTCTTGCTGCATTTATCATGATCATGGATAGTGATTTCAGATATCGTTTCTTGGGGATAGAGTTGTGGTGTAGCAGATATTGTGCAGGAGAGAAACTCAGGTCCTCTGAGGTGATTAACAGTACGTACTCATGTACCATTTTCCAGAAGTCCTGAATTGCAGGGCAGGACCACCATATGTGTATCATCGAGCATTCCCCATCTTTGCATCTCCAACATCTGTCGGATATCTGGGGGTAGAATTTATGCAGAAGAGTAGGGGTTCTATACCACCTAGTGATTATTTTGAAGCCACACTCTTGAGTGGCTACGTTTAGCGACCCTTTGTGTGCATATGTGTATATTTTTTCCCAGTCCTCTTCTGATATGTTTGTTTCCAAGTCTTTTTCCCATGCTTGACACGACACACTGGAGAACTCCGAACTGTCCCCAAACAAAGAGTAGTATAGGGAGGATATGATATGTCTTTGAGGGGATTTTTTTGTACATAGGATTTCTAGTGATGTAAGTGGTCTTGTCCAGTATTGAGAAGTCTCGTTTTTTGTCAAAAAGTGTCTGATTTGCATATAGTTCCATTGTGGTAGTATGTATGGGTCAATTACCGTGTTTATTTCATCTCTGGTTAAAAGATTACCTCTTTTAAAGAAGTGTTTGACTTGTATGTCTTCATGAGGCCAGATGTTATTCAGGAAGAGGTGTTCCTGACCCGGAGGAAAATCAGGATTACCCCTGAGTGGTGTGAGAGAGCTAAGCCAGGGGTATGGGAGATACTGTTTGAAGGTACTTTGAAAAATTTCTAAGGTGGGACCTACGAGGGGGTGTGATTTGATGGTTTTGGAGTGGTGTTTTGGATTAATCCACGGTAGTGCTTTAATCTGTTCAGAGAATTGAAGTTGTTCTAGAGATACCCAGTCTTTAACTGTCTGGTGGATATTCCAGTCCACTATTCTGGCTAGGAGAGCTGCTTGATGTTTTTTTTTTAGATCAGGTAGAGCTAACCCCCCTTTATTTTTGGGCAGGTTTAACTTGGTGAATTTGATTCTGGGTGGTTTACCTCTCCAAATGAATCTCGAGCACGCTTTGCGGAAGGATGCAAAGAATGATGATGGTAGTCGGATAGGGATAGTTTGCATAATGTATAAAAATCTGGGTAGTATCGTCATCTTAATTAGGGACGCTCTACCGAACCAGGACACATTGAGGGCATTCCATCCAGTATTTTTTAACTTATTTTTAAAGCATGCATATAAACAATAACTAGTGCTCTTACTATTTTGAATGGAGGCTTTATTATCTTATATACTGTCTCATTATTTACTGTATATTGCTGTGGTTGCAAAACATATTTTTTTTTCTCATTGTCTTCATTCGCAGGTGAATAATAATGGTCTCTTATCATTCAACTCACCAATCAGTCAATATGTACCACAAGCTCTTCCTGCTGCATTTGGAAACCCGTTCCTGGCCATCTTCTGGTCTGATGTAGATAATAGATTAGCGGGTGATATATATTACCGTGAGAGCACCGATCCCGCTCTTCTGTCCCGGGCCACCTCCGATATCAGAACTTACTTCCATGCCGTGAATTTCACAGCTCAGTGGGTGTTTGTAGCCACATGGCACCGAGTTGCGTATTATGGTGAAGGAACACCAAACAAGGTGAAGGAGAAAACATAAAGATATTTTATTTTAAATAGCTATGATAGCTGGTTTGTTGCATCATGATCGATGTTTGTCTAAACCTCAATGATCTGTTTAGATTTTTAGAACCTAAATGATCATTTTCTGTATTTACAGGTGAACACATTCCAGGCGGTCCTGAGCACTGATGGCAATCAGACCTTCCTTCTGTACAATTATGCAGATATTCAGTGGCCGAGTATACAAGCAAATGGTTCCTACCATGATGGACCTTTGGCATTGGTGAGAAAATCATTGTGCCAAATAAAATGTTGCTTACTGACTCAAGCTTAATTATTATTTTTTTTTAATTCATAAATAATACATTTTTCCATCGGAATAAACTCTGAAGGTTTCTTCCGACGGAATTCCGCTCAAGCTGTCTTGCATACACACGGTCACACCAAAGTCTGACCTGTAAGAACGCGGTGACGTACTCGTACGACGGGACTAGAAAAAGAAAGTTTAATAGCCAATAGCTTCCGTCTCGAACTTGCTTCAGAGCATGCGTAGTTTTTGGTACATTGGAACAGCATACAGACAAGTGGTTTTCCCGATAGGAATTGGTTCCGTCTGAAAAATTTAGAACATATTCTCTTTCTAGGTCCGTCAGAATTTTCAATGTAAAAAGTCCAATGGGGCATACACATGATCGGAATATCCGATGAAAAGCTCCCGTCTGACTTTTTCTGTCGGAAATTCCGCTCGTGTGTACGCGCCATAAGGCTTATTATCAGCACATTGTTAGGCCATTTGAGTGGGAGAACTCAATTATGAAATTATTGGTTACATTTTGAAGATCACAAATAGTTCTGTACTAGTGGTGTACAAAAGGACAGTGGGTCGTGATCCTTATAACAAGATGTAGGCTAAATACTAATGCCCCGTACACACGGTCGGAAATTCCGACGGAAAATGTCCGATCGGACCATGTTGTCAGAAAAACCGACCGTGTGTGGGCTCCATCGGATTTTTTCCGTCGGAAATTCAGACGGAAAAAATTTGAGATCCTGCTCTCAAATTTTCGGACAACAAAATCCGATCAGACTTTTTCCGATCGTGTGTAGAGAATTCCGATGGACAAAGTGCAACGCATGTTCAGATCAAATTAGGAGACCAAAGCAATTGGCTACTAGCCTCTACGTAGTTCCGTCGTACGCAACCAACGTCACCACGTTCAGAATGATTGGATTTTCCGACAACTTTGTCCGACCGTGTGTATGCAACACCAGTGTCGGACAAAATCCGTCGGAAAAAATCAGACGGATTTTGTGGTCGGAATTTCCGACCGTGTGTACGGGGCATAAGACTAATCAAATATTTTTGACTCTAGTTTTGTTTTTGAAGGACTAAACTGGGTTAGAAGGACTAGAAGGAGGGTTGTGCTCTGACATTATTTAAATATTTGTATTATAAAGGCATCTTACAATGTGTTTGATTTAATCTGTATTTTATTTTGTACTTGGTTAACCACAGCCAACTCTTTGAATATGTTTTTTGAATGGCATAGGCTGGGCTGAACAGCGGCTATGATACAGGATACTACACACTCCCAGGATCCCTCACACTCTCTGTCGCCAATTTATCATCTACAAGCAACGTCAATGTGACCGGACGTTGGGCATTTAAAGTGGACAAACTACATCCAGAAGATGCCAATGGAAATATAGGTGACATTCCATTGCATTTAATACTGTAGCAATAAAATAGGTATTATCTGGCCAAAATCTGAAGTCACTGATTTCATGGGGAAGTATTTAATATGAGGGGTTTTCAAAAGGTTTCTGCACTTTTATATTTTCGTTGGAAACGATAAGGGTGGGAGTAGTAATTGGTCAAGTCTGAGAGTGCCATGTGAGTAGTCTGTCTGGCAAGCCGGCTGATCTTGCAGTTTAGTACGAGTGATATAATTTGTTTTTTTAATAAAAAGAGTTACCGTATATACTCGAGTATAAGCCGCCAAGCCGGGTTCTCAGCACATTTTTTTGTGCTGAAAATGCTCCCCTCGGCTTATACTGGAGTCAAGCATTTTTCTGCAGCAGAGAATGACATTTTCCGAACTGAGTTTGGGTCCCCGTATCTCGGGGCCACTTGGTGCTAGGAACCCCAAATTGGTGAAATTGGTGTGCAAACCAAGTGGAACTAGCACTACCACATATCCAAAATCTAAGTTCCTAGCACAAGGTGGCCCCGAGATACGGGGCCCCAAATCGGTTCGGAAAATGTCACTCTCTGCTGCAGAAAAATGCTTGACATTTTCCGAACCGACTTTGGTGATAGTTCGACTGGGTTTGCAATCCAAATTTGGGGTTCCTAGCACCAAGTGGCCCCGAGATACGGGTGCCCCAAAGTCGGTCAACTGTGTCCATCTGGAGCAATGTCATTTCGGGACCCTTTGGCTGCAACTAGGGGGCCTCTAGGAACCCTTAACTACCGATTTTGAAGTTTGGGGGACCTATGGCTGCAAATGGGCACAGTGTGGCATGGGGCACAGTGAGGCTGCAAATGGGCATTGTTGACCCTCTTTTCCACTTACATTAGCTGCACATTTCTCACCCTAGGCTTATACTCGAGTCAATACGTTTTTTCCATTTTTTTGTGGTAAAATTAGGGGCCTCGGCTTATATTAGGGTCGGCTTATACTCGAGTATATACGGTAAATAAAAGTGCAGAAACTTTTTGAAGAACCCTTGTATTTTTGTGCACAGATATTTAGCATTGTTGTTATTGCACTTATTACTTTAACTTACTTTTGGTATTTCAAATGCATTTTTTGGGGGGAAAAAAGACATTCACATGAATTGAAAAGAAAAGCGGCGAGACCTCGTACCTCAAGTCAGGTTCAAAATGAACGGACTTTACTCCGTGTGTGGGCAAGTCCGTTCATTTTAAAAAGTCCGTTGGATCTGCATATCATTAAAAAGAATGTTTGCAAAATATTCTCAGAGGAAATGTTGTGTCTTTCTTGATCCTTGATCATTTTTACCAAAACCAGAATGGGGAAGGTGGGTTGGGAGGCCACTGTGTGTACAAATGTTTCGTTTTCTTTTTAACTCCTAGATAATTCTACAGAAAATGCGAACTCTACGGGCGCTCCATCGACAACTACACCTGAACCCTTCACCACACGCTCCACAACTATTACCTCTCCTTTTATACTGTCTTCAGGTAAAAAAAAAGTAGTATAAAGTAGGCATTAGGAATTCTGAGTTGTTCTTATATGTTCTACAATGAATCTTAAATCCTCGTACACACGATCAGATTTTCCGACGGGAATTGTGTGATGACCGACTGTTGGTGGAAGATCCGACTGTGTTTATGCTTCATCGAACAATTGTTATCGGATTTTCCATGGACAAATGTTGGATAGCAGGCTTTAAAATTTTCCGTGGACAAATGTCTGTTGTCAGATTTTACGAGCGCGTGTACACAAGTCCGTCGGACAAAACTCCAAAGTACAAACACGCATGCTCGGAAGCAAGGATGAGCCGGAAGCGGTCGGTCTTGTAAACTAGCGTTCATAATGGAGAATTAATATTCGTGCCGCGGTAAATTATTAAATCTCGAAATGCAGCGAACAATTCTCTTCTTCTATAATGGGATAATAATGAATCTGCTTTGCTGGTGATACTGATGAAGTTATTGCAAACACATTTTCATTGGCTTTTTTTCTAGTGATATCAAGAATAATATTATTATGTTTTTTTTTTTTTTTTTTTTTTTGGCAAGTTACCACACACCATTATCCCATTATTTTTAAGATCAAAGACACAACTATGTTGGTGTCTCTTGTCACTTTTACATTGTATTTTTTTAAATGTAACTGTCTACTCCCAAACTGTCATTTGAAGTAAAACACATAGCCAAGTATTATTCCACACAATTTTTTTATTGTGCATTAACAAAAGAAAACACATAAAATTAGACATGCTATCTGCCAATAGAACCTAATCAAATAGTGCATTCTATGCATCCAAAAATATAGAAAATATAACAAATCAAATCATTATTATTCAACAAAAAAATTTAATAAAAGCCTCATGCATGTGTCCTGCTGCTTAATATAGGGGGTCAACAATGCCAAGAGTTGGTGAAAGCAGGGGTCCGTCATCCGGAGATAATTCCTGAAAACCATCCGGATTATTCTCCTGGAGCTCCCCCAGCAAAGGCATATGACATAATTGGTCACAATTAATAAAACAACCAATTTTTGGTTCAAGAAATCCTCCTCCTCCTGTTCCTGGACTGGACTTGGGTTAAAGCAATAACTCCAAGGCCAATAACAATAACAATAACTTGTTATCTCTTCCGATTCAGCAACATGGATGGTTGACAAACAGCCGTTCAGAAATGAAATGAAAAGTGCGAAATGATAAGTGTGAAATGAAAAGCGTGAAATGAAAAGAGCAAATCAACACTCACCAAACTTCGACTAACATGAAATTAGCAGAAGGAGCCCAAAGGGTGGTGCTAAAGAGCTGAAAAACCACACTATGTTCGTGTTTGTTGGCCGACATGTTGTATGCAAGACAAGTTCCTAGCTGTTGGCCGAGGTTTTGTCTGCAGAAAATACGATTGTCTGTACGAGGCTTTACTCTTCAACTGTTTCAACAGATTGTATGAATCTATCCAATCCTGGGATTCTATAAATCTCAGGATTGAATGGACTATGGAGTTATGAAAGTTAGGCAATAATGTTTCTGACTCAATAGTTATCACCATTGCATTTTTTCATGAGTCATAAAATGATGTTTGATCTTTGCTTTAGATCTTCTCTACCCATATGGATCTGCTATTGACACTGTCAACCCAAAGATCGATGATGGTGGATCGTCGGTGATATATTCTTACAGAGAAATCCCACTTTTTGGAAGAAACTACTCCTATTTTTATGTAAGCATCTTGCTTAAACGTTATATATATATATATATATATATATATATATATATATATATATATATATATATATATATATATTATTTTTTTTTATTTTTTTTATTTTTTAACTAATTTCTAAAATATGCTTCTAATTAAAAAAAAAAAAAAAAAAATCTCTTACTATCTTATCTTATTATATACTGGTATATTACTGTTGGTGAAAATAAAAATCAATGTTTTCCTTCACAGGTGAATAATAATGGTCTATTATCATTCCGCTCATCAATCAATCAATTTGTACCCCAAGCTCTTCCTGTTGCTTTAGGAAACCCGTTCCTGGCTATCTTCTGGTCTGATATAGATAACAGATTAGCGGGTGATATATATTACCGTCAAGACTTTGATCCAGCTCTTCTGTCCCGGGCCACCGCCGATGTTAGAACTTACTTCCATGGTGTGGATTTCACAGCTCGGTGGGTGTTAGTAGTCACATGGCACCGAGTTGCGTATTATGGATCTTCAACAAACAAGGTGAAGGAAAAAACATAAAAATATATTTCCTAAGTAGCTAAATAGCAATTATTTTGACAAATTATGCTGTTTATATAAGAATTTATATTTATTTCTAAAAAATATTTTTATATTCATATTTTTTTAAAACATATTTATATTTATATATTTTTTTAAAACATATTTATATTTATTTATTAAAAAAAATGTATTATGCTGTTTCTATAGTTAGACCCTAAACGATCATTTTCTGTATTTACAGGTGGACACTTTCCAGGCTGTCCTGACCACCGATGGCAATCAGACCTTCCTTCTGTATAATTATGCAGATATTCAGTGGCCAAGTGCACAAGGAAATGGTTCCTACCAGGGTGGACCTTTAGCATTGGTGAGAAAATCATCAGTCTGTGGATTAGAAGTTTTTTTAATTCTTGAATTCTTCATTTAATTAAATTCTTTTGATTCTTATTTAATTCTAAAGATATATAAGTCACTGTCTTCTCCTTGTCGGGACGGCTTCCACCACCCCGGGCAGACAATGGCTTTCACACTGCAGCGGTGTGCTGGCAGGACGTCAGGAAAAGTCCTGCCAGCAGCTTCTTGGAGTGGTGAAGGAGTGGTGTGTTTACCGCTCCTCCACCGCTCCTCCACCGCTCCTCCACCGCTGCTCCCCATTGAAATCAATGGGGTAGCGCTGTAATACCGCCGGCAAAACGCCGCTATTGCAGCGTACTGCCGGGGGTTTTAACCCTTTCTCGGCCGCTAGCAGGGGGTAAAAGCACCCCGCTAGCAGCCGAAATGCGCCGCAAATCCGGCGGTAAAACGCCGCTAAAAATAGCAGCGTTTTACCGCCGACGCTATGGGTGGCGTGGTGTGAAAGAGGTCTAAAGGTGAAAAAATTCTGAAATGTTTTATCTTTGTCTCATTTTTTTACATCACAGAAGGCTGACATTTTATGAAGGGGTGTGTAGACTTTTTATATCCACTGTAGATGACTTCAGTGTAATTTGTATGGACAATTCTTTAAAAATTTTCTTGAACTGCATAGGCTGGGCTCAACAGCGGCTATGATACTGGATACTACACACTCCCAGGATCCCTCACACTCTCAGTTGCCAATCTGTCATCTACAAGCAACGTCAATGTAACCGGACGTTGGGCATTTAAAGTGGACCAACTACATCCCGAAGATACCAATGGAAATATAGGTGAGGATTGACTGTGTTTAAAATAATTGTTATCTCACCAGATCTAAATTATTTTCAACAGAAGTATTGTATCTTTTTAGGGCTCATTCACACATTGTGCTGAAACAGACATTTTACTTCATTGTAAAGCACCTGTCACTACAAGGACACACAGAACACAATTCAGCCCAGGAGCTTCGCAGTAGCACGCTGCAATAAAATATAGGCATGCTGCATTTTATTGCAGCACACTGTACAAAATTGCATGGCACTGCTGTACAGCACCATAATTGAAGTGTACGTTTTGTACACTTCAAATAAAGTTTGCCCAAAACAAAAAAAAAAGGGAGACGTGTGACACTACCGCGCCACACTGCCCCCTACCGCAGTTGGCAGCTGTCCATTCCTGTGTGAACCCAGTCTTACATTTGTTTGGAGTTATTATTACAGTGATAACTTTAGGTTACTTTTGGTACAGCATTTACATTTTTATGAGCTTCAGTTTTATTTTATCAAATGTAAATATTTATTACTATTATTATTATTATACAGGATTATTATTATTATACAGGATTTATATAGTGTCAACAGTTTACGCAGCGCTTTACAATATAAAAAGGAGACAATACAGTTATGATACAATAAAATACAAGAGAATTAAGAGGCCCCTGCTCAGAAGAGCTTACAATCTAATAGGATGGGGCAGGTGGTACAAAAGGTTGTAACTGTGGGGAATGAGCTGATGAAAGTGGTAGAAGATTAGTTGGAGATGTAATAGGCTCTCCTGAGGAGATGACTTTTCAGGGATCTCCTGAAGGTAGCAAGAGTAGGGGATAGCCGGACCGGTGGAGGTAGCGAGTTCCAGAGGATGGAAAAGGTTCTGGAGAAATCCTGGAGATGAGCATGGGAGGAGGAGATGAAAGAGATTGAGAGTAGGAGGTCTTGAGAAGAGCAGAGAGGACAATTTGGGTGATATTTGGAGACAAGATTGGTGATGTAGCTCGGGGCAGAGTTGTGAATGGCTTTGTATGTTGTGGTTAGTATTTGGAATTTCATTTGCTGGGTGATTGGGAGCCAGCGTAGGGCCAGTGTAGGGCCAGTGTAGGGCCAGTGTAGCCATTTATAGACCCTAAATCTGGATTAGATGACATATACCTGCCTAACTATTTAACAGCTGTTGAGATATTAGCTGCATGGGAAGTACATTGTTTTTAATCAGGTGGGCAACTTCTACACTTAGGCCAGCCATACACGGTTCGAATCTCGGCCAGTTCAGCAGGAACAAGCCAAGATACGAACCGGTAATGGGCAGGCTGAATGTACCAAGGTAATCAATTGATCAATTTGGGTAAACCAGCATGCCGGATTCCCTTACCATTATCGCTTTATAAATAAAGTCACTGTCTTCTCCTGGTGGGGACGGCTTCCACCACCCGGGCAGACAATGGCTCAACAGGAGGGATTCCCCTGTCTGTGTTGAGGGTGAATCATGCAAATTTTGCACCGTGTATGGTCGGCCTTACATTGTGAGAGCAGTAAAGCACAAGCATTATGTAGCCCTGCACAGAAGGAAGCAAAAACATAACATGAACACACATTAATAACACAAGAGAATATACTGTAGAGAATATATTGTATATTCTTCAAGATCAAACATAAGACGCAATTGTTAGCTCAACCATCAAAGTAATTAAAGTCCCGTTTATAGTATGTTCTAAGGCAGTGTTTCTCAACTCCAGTCCTCAAGGCGCCAAAACAGGTCATGTTTTCAGGATTTCCCTCAGATGAAACAGCTGTGATAAATACTAAGGCAGTGAAACTGATCAAATCACCTGTGCAAAATAATGGAAAGCCCGAAAACATGACCTGCTGGGGCGCGTTGAGGACTGGAGCTGAGAAACACTGTTCTAAGGTAATTTAGGTAATATAAACAAAAAATATCTGTAAAATATTCTCTATCTTGAGTCTTTCTTGATCCTTGATCATTTTACCAAAACCAGAATGAGGTAGATGGGTTAGGAGGCCGCTGTGTGTAAACATTTTTAGTTTTTCTTTTTTCTTCCTAGATAATTCTACAGAAAATGAAAATTCTACGGACACTCCATTGACAACTACACCTGGACCCTTCACCACACGCTCCACAACTTTTACCTCTCCCTTCACACGCACCACAACTGTTACCTCTCCTTTTATACTGTCTTCAGGTAACAAGAATTCACAAGCAACTTTTTAACCACTTGCTGACCAGGCCTTTTCTGGAAGGCTGGGTCCAAACTGCATGCCGATGTGGCTCACAGCAAGGGTCTTGTGCGTCCCCCGTTCAATGTGACAGGTCAGATTTCAGCCCGAAATTTTGGGCTGAATTTGGGCCTGAAATGGACCAAAAGACGCAAAGGGCTCCTGTGCAAATTCACACCAGAGCTGCATCAGAGATAAGTAAACCGGCTCCATAGAGAGCCGGTCACAATCTCCTGCTATTGCAAATTGGATGTGGGGAACCATCCAATTGAACCCAGCCTAAATCAGTATTTATTGCTGGAAAACTACTTAAAACCCCCAAACATTATATATAAAAACAGTAAATTATATAATTATTAAAAATTATTTACTGTGGCCCAGAAACTGGAAGTGGCATCATTGCTCCGGTCCTCCAAGGGCATAGAGACGAGTGGCGGCCACCTTGGTCTAACTCTTCTCCATACCCATCTACCGACATCGTTGGATCGCTCCCTGGCTTTGCTGATCGGTCAGGTAAGTCCATGAATGACCAGCAAGCCGTGGGAGAGGGGGAACCCTCCTGCCACTTTGAAAAGTGGTCCTTTGTGGGACCACTTTTCTGAGAGAATCACCTATAATAAAATAAAAAAATACTGGGGTAATGTCAGCTATCTGCTGCCAAAATCACGGTATTTAACGTCAAACAATGTATTTTTTCTGGGCACTAGGCACGAGAAACTATTGTTCTTATATAATCTACGATGAATCTTCAGCTGCTTCAACAGATTCTATGAATCTACCCAGTCCTGAGATTATAAAAATCTCAGGAGTGGATGGACAGATTTAAAAATCCTTTAAAATAAGCTCCCCTTAATGCATTTGATCCGTGCATTTAGCCATTTGTCTGGAAATAATCTTTAAATTAAAGTATGAATGTGAGACAATGATGTTTCTGACTCAGTAGCTTTTGCTTCTGTACATTTTTTTGGTATTTCCATAAAATGATGTTTGATCTTTGCTTTAGATCTACTCTACCCCTATGGATCCGCTATTGACACTGTCAATCCAAAGATAGATGATGGAGGATCTCCAATGATATATTCCTCTAGAGTAATCCCACTTTTTGGAAGAGCTTTCTCTTATCTTTATGTAAGCATCATGCCTGAATTTTTTCTACATACAGTATTTTTTAACTTATTTTTAAAGCATGCATATAAACAATAACTAGTGCTCTTACTATTTTGAATGGAGGCTTCATTTATCTTATATACTGTTTCATTATTTACTAGACATGTGCAATTTGTTTAGTTTTTTTTCGTTTTTCTCGTTATTTTCGTTTGTTCGTTTTTGTACGAATGAACGAATCGTTCGAATCGTACGAATCCGATTAACGAATCATTCGAATCGAACGAATCCGAAAAACAACGAAAATCCGAAAAAAACTAATTAGAAACAACGAATGTACTAATGAAGAAAATCCGAAAAACGAGAACGAACGAAAAAATTTGTACATTCGTAACTTTTTTTTTTGTTGAATTGGTAATTTTCTGTGTCTCTTACAATGGTGCTGCTAAACGTGCTTCGAATGGATTGAACAAAAAAATTCGTACATTCGTAACTTTTTTTTCGATTTGTAACTTTTTTTTTTCGATTCGTAACTTTTTTTTTTTTTTTTTTGTAATTTTCCGTGTCTCTATTGAACAAAAAAATTTGTACATTCGTAACTTTTTTTTCGATTCGTAACTTTTTTTTTCGATTCGTAAATTATTAAAATGTAATAATACCCTTCACACTGACCTAGTGTGATTGTCAGTGATGGCTGCAATATAAGCCCTACCCCCCAAATAAGCCCTACCCTGTTTCCCAGAAAATAAGCCCTACCCTGAAAATAATACTCACAAGGACTTTAACTAGGGCTTATTTGGGGGGTAGGGCTTATATTGCAGCCATCATCATCAATCATGCTAGGTCTTATTTTCGGGGAAACAGGGAAGTAAACACATTTCATAAAATTATGAATTATGCTCCGATTACGAATCTACGAATGTTACGAATGTACAAATAAATGCGAATGCATCCGAAAATTAAACTAACGAAAAAACGAATCAACGAAAAAATAACTCTTACGAATGTACGAATCGTTATGAATCCGAACACCGAAGACTTACGAATGTACGAATCGTTACGAATCAACGGAAACAAAAAAAACTAAACGAAAAAAAAAAATATTTTTTTGGAAACGAAAAAAACGAAACGAAAATAAACAAATTTTTTTGTTGTGCACATGTCTATTATTTACTGTATATTGCTGTGGTTGCAAAACATTAATTTTTTTCTCATTGTCTTCCTTCGCAGGTGAATAATAATGGTCTCTTATCATTCAACTCACCAATCAGTCAGTTTGTACCACAAGCTCTTCCTGCTGCATTTGGAAACCCGTTCCTGGCCATCTTCTGGTCTGATGTAGATAATAGATTAGCGGGTGATATATATTACCGTGAGACCACCGATCCCGCTCTTCTGTCCCGGGCCACCACCGATATCAGAACTTACTTCCATGCCGTGAATTTCACAGCTCAGTGGGTGTTTGTAGCCACATGGCACCGAGTTGCATATTTTGGTGAAGGAACACCAAACAAGGTGAAGGAGAAAACATAAAGATATTTTATTTTAAATATCTATGACAGCTGATTTGTTGAACCATGATCAATGTTTGTCTAAATCTCAATGTTCTGTTTAGATTTTTAGAACCTAAATGATCATTTTCTGTATTTACAGGTGAACACATTCCAGGCGGTCCTGAGCACTGATGGCAATCAGACCTTCCTTCTGTACAATTATGCAGATATTCAGTGGCCGAGTATACAAGCAAATGGTTCCTACCATGATGGACCTTTGGCATTGGTGAGAAAATCATTGTGCCAAATAAAATGTGGCTTACTGACTCAAGCTTAATTATTATTTTTTTTTAATTCATAAATAATACATTTTTCCATCGGAATAAACTCTGAAGGTTTCTTCCGATGGAATTCCGCTCAAGCTGTCTTGCATACACACGGTCACACCAATGTCTGACCTGTAAGAACGCGGTGACGTACACGTACGACGGGACTAGAAAAAGAAAGTTCAATAGCCAATAGCTTCCGTCTCGTACTTGCTTCAGAGCATGCATAGTTTTTGGTACATTGGAACAGCATACAGACGAGTGGTTTTCCCGATAGGAATTGGTTCCGTCTGAAAAATTTAGAACACGTTCTCTTTCTAGGTCCTTCAGAATTTTCAACGTAAAAAGTCCGATGGGGCATACACATGATCGGAATATCCGATGAAAAGCTCCCGTCTGACTTTTTCTGTCGGAAATTCCGCTCGTGTGTACGCGGCATAAGGCTTATTATCAGCACATTGTTAGGCCATTTGAGTGGGAGAACTCAATTATGAAATTATTGGTTATATTTTGAAGATCACAAATAGTTCTTCCTTTCGGTTGTGTACAAAAGGACAGTGGGTCGTGATCCTTATAACAAGATTTAGGCTAAATACTAAGACTAATAAAATATTTTTGACTCTAGTTTTGCTTTTGAAGGACTAAACTGGGTTAGAAGAACTAGAAGGAGGGTTGTGCTCTGACATTATTTGAATATTTGTATTATAAAGACATCTTACAATGTGTTTGATTTAATCTGTATTTTATTTTGTACTTGGTTAACCGCAGCCAACTCTTTGAATATGTTTTTTGAAGTTGTCGGAAAATCCGATCATTCTGAATAAGGGGATGTTTGTTGCCTACGACGGGACTACGTAGAGGCTAGTAGCCAATAGCTTTGGTCTTGTAATGTGATCTGAGCATGCATGGCACTTTGTCCGTCGGAATTCGCTACACACGATCGTAAAAAGTCCGATAGGACTTTGTTGTCGGAAAATTTGAGAGCAGGAGATAAAACTTTGTCCGTCTGAAAGTCCGACGGAAAAAGTCCGATGGAGCCTACACACGGTCGGAATTTCCGACAACATTGTCCGATCAGAACGGAAAATCCAACCGTGTGTACGGGGCATAAGACTAATCAAATATTTTTGACTCTAGTTTTGCTTTTGAAGGACTAAACTGGGTTAGAAGGACTAGAAGGATGGTTGTGCTCTGACATTATTTGAATATTTGTAATATAAAGGCATCTTACAATGTGTTTGATTTAATCTGTATTTTATTTTGTACTTGGTTAACCACAGCCAACTCTTTGAATATGTTTTTTGAATGGCATAGGCTGGGCTGAACAGCGGCTATGATACAGGATACTACACACTCCCAGGATCCCTCACAATCTCTGTCGCCAATTTATCATCTACAAGCAACGTCAATGTGACCGGACGTTGGGCATTTAAAGTGGACAAACTACATCCAGAAGATGCCAATGGAAATATAGGTGAGATTCCATTGCATTTAATACTGTAGCACTACCACTTATCCAAAATCTAAGTTCCTAGCACAAGGTGGCCCCCGAGATACGGGGGCCCCAAATCGGTTCGGAAAATATCACTCTCTGCTGCAGAAAAATGCTTGACATTTTCCGAACCGACTTTAGTGATAGTTCGACTGGGTTTGCAATCCAAATTTGGGGTTCCTAGCACCAAGTGCCCCCGAGATACGAGTCAATACGTTTTCCCAGTTTTTTGTGGTAAAATTAGGTGCCTTGGCTTATATTAGGGTAGGCTTATACTCAAGTATATACGGTAAATAAAAGTGCAGAAACTTTTTGAAGAACCCTCATATTTTTGTGCACAGATATTTAGCATTGTTGTTATTGCACTTATTACTTTAACTTACTTTTGGTATTTCAAATGCGTTTTTTGGGGGAAAAAAATACATTTACATGAATTGAAAAAAAAGGGCGAGACCTCGTAACTAGAGTCAGGTCCAAAAAATATATAAAAAAAACATTTTTTTTCCTCAGTTTAGGCCGATACGTATTCTTCTACATATTTTTGGTAAAAAAAAAAAAAACGCAATTAGCGATTATTGATTGGTTTGCGCAAAAGTTATAGCGTTTGCAAGATAGGGGATAGTTTTATAGCATTTTTATTAATATTTTTTTTTTTTACTAGTAATGGCGGCGATCAGCGATTTTTATTGTGACTGCGACATTATGGCGGACACATCGGACATTTTTGACACATTTTTGGGACCATTGTCATTTATACAGCAATCAGTGCTATTTAAATGCATTGATTCCTGTATAAATGACACTGGCAGTGAAAGAGTTAACCACTAGGGGGCGGGGAGGGGTTATGGTCTGTGACATGTGTGTGTTTTTTTTTTACATTAGGGGGCGTGGCTAACGTCTGACGTCACTGATTGGCTTTCCCGATGACAGGGAACAGCCGATTAGTGACAGGCAGTGAAGAAGCGCGGGGAGAGGTTTGTTTACACAGACCTCTCCCCGTTCTTCAGCTCTGTGACCTGATCGCGGGACACCAGCGGCGATCGGGTCCGCTGGTCCTGCGGTCACGGAGCTCCCGACCGCACGGCTAGGCAATTAAAGGGGACGTATTTATACATGCTTTTGCCTAGCCGTGCCATTCTGCCGACGTATATGTACAGGAGGCGGTCGGGAAGCGGTTAAGGAGTGTTTTTACTGTAAAAACGCCTTAAAACGCAAAGCAGAAAAAGAGGCATGAACGCTCATAAATACTTTTCAATAAAAATACTCAACCACCAGAGTAAATACAGTCATAGTAGTAAAGTTTCAAGAAATTTCAGCTATCATTAAAAAGAATGTTTGCAAAATATTCTCAGAGGAAATGTTGTGTGTCTTAATTCTTGATCCTTGATCATTTTTACCAAAACCAGAATGGGGAAGGTGGGTTGGGAGGCCACTGTGTGTACAAATGTTTAGTTTTCTTTTTAACTCCTAGATAATTCTACAGAAAATGCAAACTCTACGGACGCTCCATCGACAACTACAGCTGGACCCTTTACCACACGCTCCACAACTATTACCTCTCCTTTTATACTGTCTTCAGGTAAAAAAAAAAGTAGTATAAAGTAGTCATTAGGAATTCTGAGTTGTTCTTATATGTTCTACAATGAATCTTAAAGCCTCGTACACACGATCGGATTTTCCGACGGGAATTGTGTGATGAGAGGCTGTTGGTGGAAAATCTGACCAGGTTTATGCTCCATCGGACAATTGTTATCAGATTTTCCGCAAACAAATGTTGGATGGCAGGCTTTAAAACTTTCCGCGGACAAATGTCTGTTGTCGAATTTTCCGAGCGTGTGTACACAAGTCCGTCGGACAAAAGTCCAAAGTACAAACACGCATGCTCGGAGGCAAGGACGAGCCGGAAGCGGTCGGTCTTGTAAACTAGCGTTCGTAATGGAGAATTAACATTCGTGACGCGGCAAATTATGAAATCTGGAAATGCAGCGCACAATTCTCTTCTTCTTTAATGGGATAATAATGAAGCTGCTTTGCTGGTGATACTGATGGAGTTATTGCAAACAAATTTTCTTTTTTTCATTGACTTTTTTTCTAGTGATATCAAGAATAATATTATTATGTATTTCATTTTTTTTGGGTTAGTTACCACAACACCATTATCCCATAGTTTTTAAGATCGAAGATACAACTATGTTGGTGTCTCTTGTCAATTTTACATTGTATTTTTTTTTTTTAAATGAAACTGCCGACTCCCAAACTGTCATTTGAAGTAAAACACACAGCCAAATATTATTCTACATAATTTTTTTATTGTGCATTAAAAAAAGAAAACAAATAAAATTAGACATTCTATCTGCCAATAGAACTTAATCAAAAAGTGCATTCTATGCATCCAAAAATATAGAAAATCTAACAAATCAAATCATTATTATTCAACAAAAAAATGTAATAAAAGCCTCATGCATGTGTCCTGCTGCTTAATATAAGGGGTCAACAATGCCAAGAGTTGGTGAAAGCAGGGGTCTGTCATCCGGAGATAATTCCTGAAAATCATCCGGATTATTCTCCTGGAGCTCCCCCAGCAAAGGCATATGACATAATTGGTCACAATTAATAAAGCAACCAATTTTTGGTCCAAGAAATCCTCCTCCTCCTGTTCCTGGACTGGACTTGGGTCAAAGCAATAACCAAGGCCAATAACAATAACACGTTATCTCCTCCGATTCCGCAACATGGTTGGTTGACAAACAGCCGTTCAGAAATGAAATGAAAAGTGCGAAATGATAAGCGTGAAATGAAAAGAGCGAATCAACACTCACCAAACTTCGACTAACATGAAATTAGCAGAAGGAGCCCAAAGGGTGGTGCTAAAGAGCTGAAAAACCACACCATGTTCGTTTTTGTTGGCCGACATGTTGTATGCAAGACAAGTTCCTGGCTGTTGGCCGAGGTTTTGTCTGCAGAAAATACGATTTACTCTTCAGCTGTTTCAACAGATTGTATGAATCTATCCAATCCTGAGATTCTATAAATCTCAGGATTGAATGGACTATGGAGTTATGAAAGTTTGGCAATAATGTTTCTGACTCAATAGTTATCACCATTGCATTTTTTCATGAGTCATAAAATGATGTTTGATCTTTGCTTTAGATCTTCTCTACCCATATGGATCTGCTATTGACACTGTCAACCCAAAGATCGATGATGGTGGATCGTCAGTGATATATTCTTACAGAGAAATCCCACTTTTTGGAAGAAACTACTCCTATTTTTATGTAAGCATCTTGCTTAAACATTATATATATATATTTAAAAATCTCTTACTATCTTATCTTATATACTGTTTTATTATATACTGGTATATTGCTGTGGGTGAAAATAAAAATCAATGTTTTTTCTCACAGGTGAATAATAATGGTCTATTATCATTTCGCTCATCAATCAACCAATTTGTACCACAAGCTCTTCCTGTTGCTTTAGGAAACCCGTTCCTGGCTATCTTCTGGTCTGATATAGATAACAGATTAGCGGGTGATATATATTACCGTCAAGACTTTGATCCCTCTCTTCTATCCCGGGCCACCTCCGATATCAGAACTTACTTCCATGGTGTGAATTTCACAGCTCAGTGGGTGTTAGTAGTCACATGGCACCGAGTTGCGTATTATGGATCTTCAACAAACAAGGTGAAGGCAAAAACATAAAAATATATTTCCTAAGTAGCTAAATAGCAATTATTTTGACAAATTATGCTGTTTATATAAGAATTTATATTTATTTCTAAAAAATATTTTTATATTCATATTTTTTAAAAACATATTTATATTTATATATTTTTTTAAAACATATTTATATTTATTTATAAAAAAAAAATGTATTATGCTGTTTCTATAGTTAGACCCTAAACAATCATTTTCTGTATTTACAGGTGGACACATTCCAGGCTGTCCTGACCACCGATGGCAATCAGACCTTCCTTCTGTATAATTATGCAGATATTCAGTGGCCGAGTGCACAAGGAAATGGTTCCTACCAGGGTGGACCTTTAGCATTGGTGAGAAAATCATCAGTCTGTGGATTAGAAGTTTTTTTAATTCTTGAATTCTTCATTTAATTTAATGCTTTTGATTCTTATTTAATTCTAAAAAAAAAAAATATATATATATATATATACATACATATATACACATTTCAAATTATACAAATTTCTTTTGGCATCAGGAATTGGTACAAAACAAAACATGTAAAAAAAATATAAAAAATGTACTTACAGGCTCAGGCTTAAAAGTAGTTTGTTTTTTATTTGTTTTTGTTTTTTTGGGCTTAAACATGGATTTTTTGCCCTTCTTGTCTACTATTAAATAAAGTTTATACAAATAGTGGACATAACAGGTCTACACACCCCTGTTAAAACGTTGGGTTTATGTGATGTAAAAAAATTAGACAAAGATAAATTATTTCAAACTTTTTCCACCTTTAATGTGATCTATAAACTGTACAACTCAATTGAAAAACCAAACTGAAATATTGATGAGTGGAGGGAAGTAAAAAAAAAATAAAAAAAAAATAATAATATGGTTGCATAGTGTGCATACCCTTAAATGAATACTTTGTTGAAGCACTTTTTGATTTTATTACAGCACTCAGTCTTTTTGGGTATGAGTCTATCAGCATGCCACATCTTGACTTGGCAATATTTGCCCATTCTTCTTTGCAAAAACCCTCCAAATCTGTCAGATTGTGAGGGCATCTCCTGTGCACAGCCCTCTTCAGATAACCCCACAGATTTTCAATCTGATTCAGGTCTGGGCTCTGGTTGGGCCATTCCAAAACATTAATCTTCTTCTGGTGAAGCCATTCCTTTGTTTATTTGGATGTATGCTTTGGGTCGTTGTCATGCTGAAAGATGAAGTTCCTCTTCATGTTCAGCTTTCTAGCAGAAGCCTGAAGGTTTTGTGCCAATATTGACTGGTATTTGGAACTGTTCATAATTCCCTCTACCTTGACTAAGGCCCCTGTTCCAGCTGAAGAAAAACATTCCCAAAGCATGATGCCGCCACCACCATGCTTCACGGTGGGTATGGTGTTCTTTTGGTGATGCGCAGTGTTGTTTTTGCACCAAAAATATCTTTTGGAATTATGGCAAAAAAGTTCAACCTTGGTTTCATCAGACCAGAACACATTTTCCCACATTCTTTTTGGGAGACTTCAGATATGTTTTTGCAAAATTTAGCCGGGCTTGGATGTTTTTCTTCATAAGAAAAGGCTTCTGTCTTTCCACTCTACCCCATTGCTCAGACATATGAAGAATACAGGAGATTGTTGTCACATGTACCACACAGCCAGTACTTGCCAGATATTCCTGCAGCTCATTTAATGTTGCTGTAGGCCTCTTGGCAGCGTCCCTGACCAGTTTTCTTTCTCGTCTTTTCATCAATTTTGGAGGGACGTCCAGTTCTTGGTAAGGTCACTGTTGTACCATATTTTCTCCACTAGATGATGACTGTCTTCACTGTGTTCCATGGTATATCTAATGCCTTGGAATTTCTTTTGTACCCTTCTCCTGACTGTTACCTTTTAACAATGAGATCCCTCTGAAGCTTTGGAAGCTCTCTGTGGACCATGGCTTTTGCTGTAGGATGCGACTAAGAAAATGTCAGGAAAGACCTAATAGAACAGTTGAACTTTATTTGGGGTTAATCAGAGGCATTTTAAGTGATAGCAGGTGTGTACTGACTCCTATTTAACATGAGTTGGAATGTCATTGCTTAATTCTGAACACAGCTACATCCCCAGTTATAAGAGGGTGTGCACACTGATGCAAACACATTTTAGTTTTTAGATTTACCTCTCCCTTAAAGATTTCAGTTTGTTTTTCAATTGAGTTGTACAGGTTATAGGTCACATTAAGACCCCTTTCACACCAAGGGCGTTTTGCAGGCACTATAGCGTTAGAAATAGCGCCTGCAATCCACCCTAAAACAGCTGCACCATTGTCTCCAGTGGGAAAGCCGGGGGGCTTTCACACTGCAGCGGTGCGCTGGCAGGATGTCAGGAAAAGTCCTGCCAGCAGCTTCTTGAAGTGGTGAAGGAGTGGTGTGTTTACCGCTCCTCCACTGCTCCTCCACCGCTGCTCCCCATTGAAATCAATGGGGTAGCGCTGTAAAACCGCCGGCAAAACGCCGCTATTGCGGCGTATTGCCGGGGGTTTTAGCCCTTTCTCGGCCGCTAGCAGGGGGTAAAAGCACCCCGCTAGCGGCCGTAATGCGCCGCAAATCCGACGGTAAAACGCTGCTAAAAATAGCTGCGTTTTACCGCCGACGCTATGGGTGGCGTGGTGTGAAAGAGGTCTAAAGGTGAAAAAATTCTGAAATGTTTTATCTTTGTCTCATTTTTTTACATCACAGAAGGCTGACATTTTATGAAGGGGTGTGTAGACTTTTTATATCCACTGTAGATGACTTCAGTGTAATTTGTATGGACAATTCTTTAAAAATGTTCTTGAACTGCATAGGCTGGGCTCAACAGCGGCTATGATACAGGATACTACACACTCCCAGGATCCCTCACACTCTCAGTTGCCAATCTGTCATCTACAAGCAACGTCAATGTAACCGGACGTTGGGCATTTAAAGTGGACAAACTACATCCAGAAGATGTCAATGGAAATATAGGTGAGGATTGACTGTGTTTAAAATAATTGTTATCTCACCAGATCTAAATTATTTTCAACAGAAGTATTGTATCTTTTTAGGGCTCATTCACACATTGTGCTGAAACAGACATTTTACTTCATTGTAAAACACCTGTCACTACAAGGACACACAGAACACAATTCAGCCCAGGAGCTTCGCAGTAGCACGCTGCAATAAAATATAGGCATGCTGCATTTTATTGCAGCACACTGTACAGAATTGCATGGCACTGCTGTACAGCACCATAATTGAAGTGTACCTTTTGTACACTTCAAATAAAGTTTGCCCAAAACAAAAAAAAGGGAGACGTGTGACGCTACCACGCCACACTGCCCCCTACCGCAGTCGGCAGCTGTCCATTCCTGTGTGAACCCAGTCTTACATTTGTTTGGAGTTATTGTTGCAGTGATAACTTTAGGTTACTTTTGGTACAGCATTTACATTTTTATGAGCTTCAGTTTTATTTTATCAAATGTAAATATTTATTACTATTATTATTATTATTATTATTATTATACAGGATTATTATTAGCATACAGGATTTATATAGTACCAACAGTTTACACAGTACTTTATAATATAAAAAGGAGACAATACAAATAAAATACAAGAGAATTAAGAGGCCCCTGCTCAGAAGAGCTTACAATCTAATAGGATGGAGCAGGTGGTACAAAAGGTTGTAACTGTGGGGAATGAGCTGATGAAAGTGGTAGAAGATTAGTTGGAGATGTAATAGGCTTTCCTGAAGAGATGACTTTTCAGGGATCTCCTGAAGGTAGCAAGAGTAGGGGATAGCCGGACCGGAAGGTACAGAGTTCCAGAGGATGGGAAAGGCTCTGGAGAAATCCTGGAGACGAGCATGGGAGGAGGAGATGAGAAAGCTTGAGAGTAGGAGGTCTTGAGAAGAGCGGAGAGGACGGTTTGGGTGATATTTGGAGACAAGATTGGTGATGTAGCTCGGGGCAGAGTTGTGAATGGCTTTGTTAGTATTTGGGTGGTTAGTATTTGGAATTTAATTTGCTGGTTGATTGGTAGCCAGTGTAGGGCCAGTGTAGCCATTTATAGACCCTAAATCTGAAGTAGATGACATATACCTGCTTAACTACTTAACAGCTGTTGAAATATTAGCTGCATGGGAAGTGCATTGTTTTTAATCAGGTGGGCAACTTCTAGACTTAGGCCAGCCATACACGGTTCGAATCTCGGCCAGTTCAGCAGGAACAAGCCAAGATTCGAACCGGTAATGGGCAGGCTGAATGTACCAAGGTAATCAATTGATCAATTTGGGTAAACCAGCATGCCGGATTCCCTTACCATTATCGCTTTAGAAATAAAGTCACTGTCTTCTCCTGGTGGGGACGGCTTCCACCACCCGGGGCAGACAATGGCTCAGCAGGAGGGATTCCCCTGTCTGTGTTGAGGGTGAATCATGCAAATTTCGCACCGTGTATGGTCGGCCTTACATTGTGAGAGCAGTAAAGCACAAGCATTATGTAGCCCTGCACAGAAGGAAGCAAAAACAAACATGAACACATATTAATAACACAAGAGAATATACTGTAGAGAATATATTGTATATTCTTCAAGATCTAACATAAGACGCAATTGTTAGCTCAACCATCAAAGTAATTAAAGTCCCGTTTATAGTATGTTCTAAGGCAGTGTTTCTCAACTCCAGTCCTCAAGGCGCCAAAACAGGTCATGTTTTCAGGATTTCCCTCAGATGAAACAGCTGTGATAAATACTAAGGCAGTGAAACTTATCAAATCACCTGTGCAAAATAATGGAAAGCCCGAAAACATGACCTGCTGGGGCGCGTTGAGGACTGGAGCTGAGAAACACTGTTCTAGGTAATATAAACAAAAAAATATCCGTAAAATATTCTCTATCTTGTGTCTTTCTTGATCCTTGATCATTTTACCAAAACCAGAATGAGGTAGATGGGTTAGGAGGCCGCTGTGTGTAAACATTTTTAGTTTTCTTTTTTTTTCTTCCTAGATAATTCTACAGAAAATGAAAATTCTACGGACACTCCATTGACAACTACACCTGGACCCTTCACCACACGCTCCACAACTATTACCTCTCCCTTCACGCGCACCACAACTGTTACCTCTCCTTTTATACTGTCTTCAGGTAACAAGAATTCACAAGCAACTTTTTAACCACTTGCTGACCAGGCTTTTTCTGGAAGGCTGGGTTCAAACTGCATGCCGATGCGGCTCACAGCAAGGGTCCTGTGCGTCCCCCGTTCAATGTGACAGGTCAGATTTCAGTCCGAAATTTTGGGCTGAATTTGGGCCTGAAATAGAAAAAAAGACGCAAAGGGCTCCTGTGCAAATTCGCACCAGAGCTGCATCGGAGATAAGTAAACCGGCTCCATAGAGAGCCGTTCACAATCTCCTGCTATTGCAAATTGGATGTGGGGAACCATCCAATTGAACCCAGCCTAAATCAGTATTTATTGCTGGAAAATTACTTAAAACCCCCAAACATTATATATAAAAACAGTAAATTATATAATTATTAAAAATGATTTACTGTGGCCCAGAAACTGGAAGTGGCATCATTGCTCCGGTCCTCCAAGGGCATAGAGACGAGTGGCGGCCACCTTGGTCTAACTCTTCTCCATACCCATCTACCGACATCGTTGGATCGCTCCCTGGCTTTGCTGATCGGTCAAGTCCATGAATGACCAGCAAGCCGTCGGAGAGGGGGCACCCTCCTGCCACTTTGAAAAGTGGTCCTTTGTGGGACCACTTTTCTGAGAGAATCACCTATAATAAAATAAAAAAATACTGGGGTAATGTCAGCTATCTGCTGCCAAAATCCCGGTATTTAACGTCAAACAAATTATGTATTTTTTCTGGGCACTAGGCACGAGAAACTATTGTTCTTATATAATCTACGATGAATCTTCAGCTGCTTCAACAGATTCTATGAATCTACCCAGTCCTGAGATTATAAAAATCTCAGGACTGGGTGTACAGATTTAAAAATCCTTTAAAATAAGCTCCCCTTAATGCATTTGATCCGTGCATTTAGCCATTTGTCTGGAAATAATCTTTAAATTAAAGTATGAATGTGAGACAATGATGTTTCTGACTCAATAGCTTTTGCTTCTGTACATTTTTTTGGTATTTCCATAAAATGATGTTTGGTCTTTGCTTTAGATCTTCTCTACCCCTATGGATCCGCTATTGACACTGTCAATCCAAAGATAGATGATGGAGGATCTCCAATGATATATTCTTCTAGAGTAATCCCACTTTTTGGAAGAGCTTTCTCTTATCTTTATGTAAGCATCATGCCTGAATTTTTTCTACATACAGTATTTTTTAACTTATTTTTAAAGCATGCTTATAAACAATAACTAGTGCTCTTACTATTTTGAATGGAGGCTTCATTATCTTATATACTGTTTCATTATTTACTAGACATGTGCAATTCGTTTAGTTTTTTTTCGTTTTTTTCTCGTTATTTTCGTTCGTTCGTTTTTGTACGAATGAACGAATCGTTCGAATCGTACGAATCCGAATAACGAATCGTTCGAATCCGAATAACGAATCGTTCGAATCGTACGAATCCGATTAACGAATCATTTGAGTCGAACGAATCTGAAAAACAACGAAAATCCGAAAAAAAACAAATTAGAAACAACGAATGTACTAATGAAGAAAATCCGAAAAACGAAAACGAACGAAAAAATTTGTACATTAGTAACTTTTTTTTTTGTTGAATTGGTAATTTTCCATGTCCCTTACAATGGTGCTGCTAAACGTGCTTCGAATGGATTGAACAAAAAAATTCGTACATTCGTAACTTTTTTTTCGATTTGTAACTTTTTTTTTCGATTCGTAACTTTTTTTTTTCGATTTGTAATTTTCCGTGTCTCTATTGAACAAAAAAATTTGTACATTCGTAACTTTTTTTTCGATTCGTAACTTTTTTTTTCAATTCGTAAATTATTAAAATGTAATAATACCCTGTTTCCCCGAAAATAAGACCTAGTGTGATTGTCAGTGATGGCTGCAATATAAGCCCTACCCCCCAAATAAGCCCTACCCTGTTTCCCGGAAAATAAGCCCTACCCTGAAAATAATACCCACAAGGACTTTAACTAGGGCTTATTTGGGGGGTAGGGCTTATATTGCAGCCATCATCATCAATCATGCTAGGTCTTATTTTCGGGGAAACAGGGTAGCATACACATTTCATAAAATTATGAATTATGCTCCGATTACGAATCTACGAATGTTACGAATGTACAAATAAATGCGAATGCGTCCGAAAATTAAACTAACGAAAAAACGAATCAACGAAAAAATAACTCTTACGAATGTACGAATCGTTACGAATCCGAACACCGAAGACTTACGAATGTACGAATCGTTACAAATCAACAGAAACAAAAAAAACTAAACGAAAAAAAACTAATTTTTTTCGGAAACGAAAAAAACGAAACGAAAATAAACAAATTTTTTTGTTGTGCACATGTCTATTATTTACTGTATATTGCTGTGGTTGCAAAACATTATTTTTTTTTCTCATTGTCTTCCTTCGCAGGTGAATAATAATGGTCTCTTATCATTCAACTCACCAATCAGTCAATTTGTACCACAAGCTCTTCCTGCTGCATTTGGAAACCCGTTCCTGGCCATCTTCTGGTCTGATGTAGATAATAGATTAGCGGGTGATATATATTACCGTGAGACCACCGATCCCGCTCTTCTGTCCCGGGCCACCTCCGATATCAGAACGTACTTCCATGCCGTGAATTTCACAGCTCAGTGGGTGTTTGTAGCCACATGGCACCGAGTTGCTTATTATGGTGAAGGAACACCAAACAAGGTGAAGGAGAAAACATAAAGATATTTTATTTTAAATAGCTATGACAGCTGATTTGTTGCACTGTGAACGATGTTTGTCTAAACCTCAATGTTCTGTTTAGATTTTTAGAACCTAAATGATCATTTTCTGTATTTACAGGTGAACACATTCCAGGCGGTCCTGAGCACTGATGGCAATCAGACCTTCCTTCTGTACAATTATGCAGATATTCAGTGGCCGAGTATACAAGCAAATGGTTCCTACCATGATGGACCTTTGGCATTGGTGAGAAAATCATTGTGCCAAATAAAATGTGGCTTACTGACTCAAGCTTAATTATTATTTTTTTTTAATTCATAAATAATACATTTTTCCATCGGAATAAACTCAGAACGACGGAATTCCGCTCAAGCTGTCTTGCATACACACGGTCACACCAAAGTCTGACCTGTAAGAACGCGGTGACGTACTCGTACGACGGGACTAGAAAAAGAAAGTTCAATAGCCAAGAGCTTCCGTCTCGTTCTTGCTTCAGAGCATGCATAGTTTTTGGTACATTGGAACAGCATACAGACGAGCGGTTTTCCCGATAGGAATTGGTTCCGTCTGAACAATTTAGAACATGTTCTCTTTCTAGGTCCGTCAGAATTTTCAACGTAAAAAGTCCAATAGGGAATACACACGATCGGAATATCCGATGAAAAGCTCCCGTCTGACTTTTTCTGTCGGAAATTCCGCTCGTGTGTACGCGGCATAAGGCTTATTAGCAGCACATTGTTAGGCCATTTGAGTGGGAGAACTCAATTATGAAATTATTGGTTACATTTTGAAGATCACAAATAGTTCTTCCTTTCGGTTGTGTACAAAAGGACAGTGGGTCGTGATCCTTCTAACAAGATGTAGGCTAAATACTAATGCCCCGTACACACGGTCGGAAATTCCGACGGAAAATGTCCTATCGGACCATGTTGTCGGAAAATCCGACCGTGTGTGGGCTCCATCGGACTTTTTCCGTCGGAAATTCCGACGGAAAAAATTTGAGATCCTGCTCTCAAATTTTCCGACAACAAAATCCGATCAGACTTTTTCCGATCGTGTGTAGAGAATTCCGATGGACAAAGTGCTACGCATGTTCAGATCAAATTAGGAGACCAAAGCAATTGGCTACTAGCCTCTACGTAGTTCCGTCGTACGCAACCAACGTCACCACGTTCAGAATGATTGGATTTTCCGACAACTTTGTCCGACCGTGTGTATGCAACACCAGTGTCGGACAAAATCCGTCGGATTTTGTGGTCGGAATTTCCAACCGTGTGTACGGGGCATAAGACTAATCAAATATTTTTGACTCTAGTTTTGCTTTTGAAGGACTAAACTGGGTTAGAAATACTAGAAGGAGGGTTGTGCTCTGACATTATTTGAATATTTGTATTATAAAGGCATCTTACAATGTGTTTGATTTAATCTGTATTTTATTTTGTACTTGGTTAACCACAGCCAACTCTTTGAATATGTTTTTTGAATGGCATAGGCTGGGCTGAACAGCGGCTATGATACAGGATACTACACACTCCCAGGATCCCTCACAATCTCTGTCGCCAATTTATCATCTACAAGCAACGTCAATGTGACCGGACGTTGGGCATTTAAAGTGGACAAACTACATCCAGAAGATGTCAATGGAAATATAGGTGACATTCCATTGCATTTAATACTGTAGCAATAAAATAGGTATTATCTGGCCAAAATCTGAAGTCACTGATTTCATGGGGAAGTATTTTATATGAGGGGTTTTCAAAAGGTTTCTGTACTTTTATATTTTCGTTGGAAACGATAAGGGTGGGAGTAGTAATTGGTCGCGTCTGAGAGTGCCATGTGAGTAGTCTGTCTGGCAAGCCGGCTGACCTTGCAGTTTAGTACGAGTGATATCATTTGTTTTTTTAATAAAAAGAGTTACCGTATATACTCGAGTATAAGCCGCCAAGCCGGGTTCTCAGCACATTTTTTTGTGCTGAAAATGCCCCCCTCGGCTTATACTGGAGTCAAGCATTTTTCTGCAGCAGAGAATTACATTTTCCGAACTGAGTTTGGGTCCCCGTATCTCGGGGCCACTTGGTGCTAGGAACCCCAAATAGGTGAAGTTGGTGTGCAAACCAAGTGGAACTAGCACTACCACATATCCAAAATCTAAGTTCCTAGCGCAAGGTGGCCCCGAGATACGGGGCCCCAAATCGCTTCGGAAAATGTCATTCTCTGCTGCAGAAAAATGCTTGACATTTTCCGAACCGATTTGGGGCCCCGTATCTCGGGGCCACCTTGCGCTATGAACTTAGATTTTGGATATGTGGTAGTGCTAGTTCCACTTGGTGATAGTTCGACTGGGTTTGCAATCCAAATTTGGGGTTTCTAGCACCAAGTGGCCCCGAGATACGGGGGCCCCAAAGTCGGTCAACTGTGTCCATCTGCAGCAATGTCATTTCGGGACCCTTTGGCTGCAACTAGGGGGCCTCTAGGAACCCTTAACTACCGATTTTGAAGTTTGGGGGACCTATGGCTGCTAATGGGCACAGTGGGGCTGCAAATGGGCATTGTTGACCCTCTTTTCCACTTACATTAGCTGCACATTTCTCACCCTAGGCTTATACTCGAGTCAATACGTTTTCCCAGTTTTTTGTGGTAAAATTCGGGGCCTCGGCTTATATTAGGGTCGGCTTATACTCGAGTATATAGGGTAAAAGTGCAGAAACTTTTTGAAGAACCCTCGTATTTTTGTGCACAGATATTTAGCATTGTTGTTATTGCACTTATTACTTTAACTTACTTTTGGTATTTCAAATGCATTTTTTTGGGGGAAAGAAGACATTTACATGAATTGAAAAAAAAGCGGCGAGACCTCGTACCTCGAGTCAGGTTCAAAATGAACGGACTTGACTCCGTGTGTGGGCAAGTCCGTTCATTTCGAAAGTCCGTCGGACCTGCATACACCCATGGAACTGGGTCCGGCGGACTTTCGGCGGGAAGATTTAAAACATGTTTTAAATCTAGGTCCGGCGGACTTTTGGGAAGAAAAAGTCCGCTGGAGCCCACACACGATCGGAATGTCCGCCTGACTATGGTCCGCCGAACCAAGTCCGCCGGAAAGTCCGATCGTGTGTACGCGGCATAAGGCATCATGCACACATTTTTGCAGCTACTTTTAGGGGGGCCTGGCTTTTTTTTTTTTTTTAACTGCCTCTGATTTCTCCTCCATGTTAGCTTATGTGTCCATTCACACATAAACTTTCAGAGGAGTTTGGAGGCATAAGCCTTTAACGCAGTAACTTGCTTTTAGCTGTGTTTGGCAGCGTTTGGCGTTATTAGGCGTTTAAAAATTTTAACGACTTCAGCCCCGGACCAATTTGCAGCCAAAGGACCAGGCCCCTTTTTGCGATTCGGCACTGCGTTGCTTTAACTGACAATTGCGCGGTCGGGCGACGTGGCTTCCAAACAAAATTGGCGTCCTTTTTTCCCCACAAATAGATTATTCTTTTGATGGTATTTGATCACCTCTGCGGTTTTTATTTTTTGCGCTATAAACAAAAATAGAGCGACAATTTTGAAAAAATTGCAATATTTTTTACTTTTTGCTATAATAAATATCCCCAAAAAATATATTTAAAAAACATTTTTTTTCCTCAGTTTAGGCCGATACGTATTCTTCTACATATTTTTGGTTAAAAAAAAATCGCAATTACCGATTATTGATTGGTTTGCGCAAAAGTTATAGCGTTTACAAGATAGGGGATAGTTTTATAGCATTTTTAATAATATTTTTTTTTTTACTAGTAATGGCGGCGATCAGCAAATTTTATTATGACTGCGACATTATGGCGGACACATCGGACATTTTTGACCAATTTTTGGGACCATTGTCATTTATACAGCAATCAATGCTATTTAAATGCACTGATTCCTGTGTAAATGACACTGGCAGTGAAAGAGTTAACCACTAGGGGGCGGTGAGGGGTTATGGTCTGTGACGCGTGTGTTTGTTTTACATTAGGGGGCATGGCTGACGTCTGACGTCACTGATCGGCTTTCCCGATGACAGGGAACAGCCAATTAGTGACAGGCAGTGTAGGAAGCGCCAGGAGAGGTTTGTTTACACAGACCTCTCCCCGTTCTTCAGCTCTGTGACCCGATCGCGGGACACCAGCGGCGATCGGGTCCGCTGGTCTCACGGCCACGGTCACAGAGCTCCCGACCGCACGTCTAGGCAATTAAAGGGGACGTATATATACGTGCTTTTGCCTAGCTGTGCCATTCTGCCGACGTATATGTACAGGAGGCGGTCAGGAAGCGGTTAAGGAGTGTTTTTACTGTAAAAACGCCTTAAAACGCAAAGCAGAAAAAGAGGCATGAACGCTCATAAATACTATTCAATAAAAATACTCAACCATCAGAGTAAATACAGTCATAGTAGTAACGTTTCAAGAAATTTCAGCTATCATTAAAAAGAATGTTTGCAAAATATTCTCAGAGGAAATGTTGTGTGTCTTTCTTGATCCTTGATCATTTTTACCAAAACCAGAATGGGGAAGGTGGGTTGGGAGGCCACTGTGTGTACAAATGTTTAGTTTTCTTTTTAACTCCTAGATAATTCTACAGAAAATGCAAACTCTACGGACGCTCCATCGACAACTACACCTGGACCCTTCACCACACGCTCCACAACTATTACCTCTCCTTTTATACTGTCTTCAGGTAAAAAAAAAAGTAGTATAAAGTAGGCATTAGGAATTCTGAGTTGTTCTTATATGTTCTACAATGAATCTTAAAGCCTCGTACACGCGATCGGATTTTCCGACGGGAATTGTGTGATGACCGACTGTTGGTGGAAAATCCGACTGTGTTTATGCTCCATCGGACAATTGTTATCGGATTTTCCACGGACAAATGTTGGATGGCAGGCTTTAAAATTTTCCGTCGACAAATGTCTGTTGTCAGATTTTACGAGCGTGTGTACACAAGTCCGTTGGACAAAACTCCAAAGTACAAACACGCATGCTCGGAAGCAAGGATGAGCCGGAAGTGATCGGTCTTGTAAACTAGCGTTCGTAATGGAGAATTAATATTCGTGACGCGGCAAATTATGAAATCTGGAAATGCAGTGCACAATTCTCTTCTTCTTTAATGGGATAATAATGAAGCTGCTTTGCTGGTGATACTGATGACGTTATTGCAAACACATTTTCATTGGCTTTTTTTCTAAGTATATCAAGAATAATATTATTATGTATTTTTTTTTTGGGGGGGCAAGTTACCACACACCATTATCCCATTGTTTTTAAGATCAAAGATACAACTATGTTGGTGTCTCTTGTCAATTTTACATTGTATTTTTTTAAATGTAACTGTCTACTCCCAAACTGTCATTTGAAGTAAAACACATAGCCAAGTATTATTCTACACAATTTTTTTATTGTGCATTAACAAAAGAAAACAAATAAAATTAGACATGCTATCTGCCAATAGAACTTAACCAAATAGTGCATTCTATGCATCCAAAAATATAACAAATCAAATTATTCAACCAAAAAATAAAATAAAAGCCTCATGCATGTGTCCTGATGCTTAATATAGGGGGTCAACAATGCCAAGAGTTGGTGAAAGCAGGGGTCCGTCATCCGGAGATAATTCCTGAAAATCATCCGGATTATTCTCCTGGAGCTCCCGCAGCAAAGGCATATGACATAATTGGTCACCATTAATAAAGCAACCAATTTTTGGTCCAAGAACTCCTCCTCCTCCTGTTCCTGGACTGGACTTGGGTCAAAGCAATAACTCCAAGGCCAATAACAATAACACGTTATCTCCTCCGATTCTGCAACATGGTTGGTTGACAAACAGCCGTTCAAATTAAATGAAATTAAATTAAATGAAAAGTGCGAAATGATAAGTGTAAAATGAAAAGCGTGAAATGAAAAGAGCGAATCAACACTCACCAAACTTCGACTAACATGAAATTAGCAAAATAGGGTGGCGCTAATGAGCTGAATTCTATAAATCTCAGGATTGAATGGACTATGGAGTTATGAAAGCTAGGCAATAATGTTTCTGACTCAATAGTTATCACCATTGCATTTTTTCATGAGTCATAAAATGATGTTTGATCTTTGCTTTAGATCTTCTCTACCCATATGGATCTGCTATTGACACTGTCAACCCAAAGATCGATGATGGTGGATCGTCAGTGATATATTCTTACAGAGAAATCCCACTTTTTGGAAGAAACTACTCCTATTTTTATGTAAGCATCTTGCTTAAACTTTATATATATATATATATATATATATATATATATATATATATATATATATATATAATTTTTTTTAAACTATCTTCTAAAATATGCTTCTAATTAAAAAAAAAAAAAAATCTCTTACTATCCTATCTTATTATATACTGTTTTATTATATACTCAAAAATCAATGTTTTCCTTTACAGGTGAATAATAATGGTCTATTATCATTCCGCTCATCAATCAATCAATTTGTACCACAAGCTCTTCCTGTTGCTTTAGGAAACCCGTTCCTGGCTATCTTCTGGTCTGATATAGATAACAGATTAGCGGGTGATATATATTACCGTGAAGACGTTCATCCAGCTCTTCTATCCCGGGCCACCTCCGATGTTAGAACTTACTTCCATGGTGTGGATTTCACAGCTCGGTGGGTGTTAGTAGTCACATGGCACCGAGTTAAAAGTCAGCAGCTAAAAAAATAGTAGCTGCTGACTATTAATAAGTACACTTACCCTCCCAGGGCACCCGCGATGTTGGCCGTGGAGGCCGAGATGTCCGTCGGCGCTCCGGTCCCAGTGCCACCATCCTCAGTAAGGGAAACAGGCAGTGGAGACTACGGCTTCACTGCCCGTTTCTTACTGCGTATGCGCGAGTCGCGCTGCGCTTTGTGAATGGGACGCGCTGTGTTAGGGAACACACAGTTCCCATAACACAGCGCGCCCCATTACCCAGAAGACAACGCGGCGGAGGACAGAAGAACGAAGATCACTGCGGAGTAGGAAGGAGGCAGATTAGGAAGACTGCCTAGCAACAGGGATTTCGGATCAGGTAAAAAATCTTTTGGGGTTTATTTAATTTTTTCCAAAATATTAATGCTCTTTTTTTTTTTAGGGTGGCCCTCCACTTTAAGTTAAAGTAATCACTAGACATGTGCACACTGATTTTGTGTCGGAATTTCGTTTCCCTTGAAACATAAATTTATTTAGTTACACCCGAAATTCGTTTTTATTTATTTAATTTCGTTAAAAAATGCATTCATCCGAAAAGCCAAAATAATTAAGGGAGAATCTGTCATTGAAGGCTTATGGTGTCTGTCGAATGTTCTTAGAAGATTCGATGGAGCAGCTAAACTGTACGACGCCGCAATCGTACATTTCCGGTCGAATGTTCCGCCTACAAGCTATAGTAAAATTCTAATGTTGTATGACACTAGTAATAATTATATTTATTAATTATTATTACTAGTCAACCAACATTAGAATTCTTCTATAGCATATGGGCGGAGCATTTGACCATAAATGTCCGCTTGTGCCGACTGCTTCGTCGAATCTTCATGTTAAATCTTTTCTCTCTATGTCGATTAATCTTGTACTAATAGAGCTAAGGTTAGGCACATTAGACCACAGGTTCGATGGACCCAGATCACTATTGTCAGCGTCATGTTGAATCTCTTATCTATATCAAACTGTTGTCACAACGAAAACGAGAATAAAGCATTTGTTTATGTCGGATATTTCTGTTTTCTGATTCTGCACGTTCGTTATTGTTTTTTTAAAAGATAACAAAAATACCTGAAATTCGGACGAAAATGCATTCGGACGAAAACGAATGCACATGTCTAGTAATCACTGCAATAACACAAAAAGCTAAATATATTTGCACAAAAATATAAAATTAGGAACTTCAGATTTGTTTCAGATAATACATATTTTACTACCTCAGTGTTAAACGCAGTGGAACCTCACCTATATTTCCATTGGCATCTTCTGGATGTAATTTGTTCACTTTAAATGCCCAACGCCCGGTCACATTGACGTTGCTGGTAGATGATAAATTGGCAACAGAGGGTGTGAGGGATCCTGGGAGAGTGTAGTATCCTGTAGCGTAGCCGCTGTTCAGCCCAGCCTATGCCATTCAAAAAAAGCATTGGTTTTGGTTAACCAAGTACAAAATAAAATACAAATTAAATAGAACACATTGTAAGATACAACCATCCTTCTAGTCCTTCTAACCCAGTTTAGTCCTACTAAAGCAAAACTAGAGTCAAAAATATTTTATTAGTCAGTATTTACCCTAAATCTTTTCTCTTTCAATAGTATTTATTGGTTTTAACAGAAAGAAAATACAAAATACATTCTGAAAACACTGAAATTAGAAATATATCTTGGCCAACATGGCCTACAAGGCATTAAGAAAATATTATGCCAACACCAGTATCACAGTAGTTAGTGTACCATGGGTGATTAGGTAACTATATCCAATTTTGACTGAACTCAACCCATATATGGTTAGGCGTTATACCCTAAATCTTTTTATAAGGAGCACCACCAACTGTCCTTATGTACACCTCAAAAGGGAAAACGATTTGTGTTCTTCAAAATGTAACCAATAATTTTGACTGTTCTCCTACCCAAATGGCCTAACAATGTGCAGATAATAGATTTCGATGGTGGGCTGAGAAAGCACAGTAATAGCATATTCTGTCTTTGTCATGTTAGTCTTATGCCCCGTACACACGATCGGACTTTCCCACAACAAAACCATGGATTTTTGTTCGAAGGGTGTTAGCTCCAACTTTTCTTGCATACACACGGTCACACAAATGTTGGCCAACAATTGCGAACGTAGTGATGTTCAACACGTACTTGATATCTCCATTCCAAATGCTAGTTTTACAAGACCGAGTGCTTCCGGCTCGTACTTGATTCCGAAATGCGCGGACTTTTGTCCGATGGACTTGTGTACACACCATCGGAAAGTCAGACAACAAACATTTGTTGTTGAAAATTTTAGAACCTGCTAGCCAACATTTGTTGGCGGAAAGTCCGACAACAAATGTTCGATGAAGCATACACATGGTCGGACTTTCCACCAACAAGCTCACATCCAACATTTGTTGTCAGAAAATCTGATGGTGTGAATGGGGCATTACTCTTCCCACACCATTTATCACCTTCGTTTGGGAGGATATTCTGAAATTTTGGCTAAATTTGGAATGTTTCGGCAAGTTTCACCATATCTCTTAAATGCAGAGGAGTCAATGAGATAAAAAGTTAAGGATGCAATGGACTTTTAAGTTTCTCTTGAGATTTTGAAAAGCTTCTTTCAACTGACCTAGTCCTGGACATGGGCCAAGATTTTCTACCATAACTCCTTAATAAAAATCATCCCTACTCCTGCAAGGCAGGTGGTTTCACATTCCCTAGCTCACAGGAGTCTCCTGCGGGTCCCAGAGCTTACCTATTTTGAGTTCATGGCAAAAAAAAGCTAAAATAGTACTTTCATGCTGTTCACTGCTAGCCTAAACTTTAATATTGAATACAGATGTAAAGTAAAGGGGTATCAAGGCATTGAGGCTTGATGCATTTCACACACAGAAAGTACTTAGTCGTAACGTCTAGTGTCAAGACTTTTTATCTTGATACTTATCTGATTTGTAATAATAGCAGTGAGCAGCCTGGACCTAGTCTTTGGATTTCTTTGCAACCCTAAAACCCCTTTCACACTGAGATGCTTTACAGGCGCTACAGTGCTAAAAATAGCGCCTGCATAGCACCTGTAAAGCGCCTCTCCTGTCTCTCCAGTGTGAAAGCCAGAGGGCGCGGTGCGCTTGTAGGACGCTAAAAAAAAAAATTCTGCAAGCAGCATCTTTAAAGTGGCGAAGGAGCGGTGTATACACCGCTCCTGCCCATTGAACTGAATGGGCACCACTGCAGAACCGCCGGCAAAACTGGTAGTTTTAACCCTTTTTTGGCTGAAAACCCCCACGAAAACGTCAGTAAAGCGCTGCTAAAAATATCGTTGCTTTACTGCCGATGGCCCCGATGCCCCAGTGTGAAAGGGGTCTAATGCCGCGTACACACGGTCTTAATTCTCGTCAGAAAAAGCTCTGATGGTTTTCCTGTCGGAATTCCGATGGAATTTCACTCAAACTGTCTTGTCTACACACGGTCACACCAAATTCCGACGGTCAATAACAACGCGGCATACAACACGTTCGACTGCACTATAAAAGGGAAGTTTAATGCTTCTGAGCATGCGTCAAATTTTTTTCGTGCATGCGTCGGAATTTTGCGTGTCGGAATTGCATACACACGATCGGAAAATCCGATATAAAGGTTTTCCGTCTGAAAAATTAAGAACAGGTTCTCAATCCAAAGTCTGTCGGAAATTCCGACAGAAAAAGACCGATGGGCATACACACGGTCGGAAAATCCGATGAAAAGCTCCCATCGGACTGTTTCCATCGGAAATTCCGACCGTGTATACGCAGCGTTACTCTGTTTATAAAAAAAACAGTGGACTGTTTACATGACTTTGTTTATCAACAAAACAATTGATCACCATATCATCACTAACATGGTTAACTCCAGTTGCTTCAGTAATAAACAAAGCCATGTGATCATAGTTTCTAAATGTGTTTCCTTACAGCGCTTAGCTCAAGAAATTATACTTCTTAGAAAGTCTCCTGTGAATTGTTCAACTTGTTGTTCAAGACTAAAGAAATCTGCTCACCAATGCCAAAGGTCCACCCCAAGAGGAACCATTTGCAGACATACTTGGCCACTGAATGTCTTCATAATTGTATAGAAGGAAGGTCTGATTACCATCTGTGCTCAGAACAGCCTGGAAGGTGTTCACCTGTAAATACAGAAATTGATTGTTCAAGACTAATCATCCAGAAAAAAAAAAAGTTTAAGGTTTGAAAACAAGCATTGTTGCAAATTAAAAAAGGCATGATGGTAGTATCTTCACCTTGTTTGTTATAGATCCAAAATATGCAACTCGGTGCCATGTGGCTACAAACACCCACTGAGCTGTGAAATTCACGGCATGGAAATAAGTTCTGATATCAGAGGTGGCCCGGGACAGAAGAGAGGGATCGGTGGTCTCACGGTAATATATATCACCCGCTAATGCATTATTTACATCAGCCCAGAAGATAGCCAGGAACGGGTTTCCGTAACGAACAGGAAGAGCTTGTGGTATATATTGACTGATGGGTGATGCAAATGATAACAGACCATTATTATTCACCTGTGAAGGAGAAAATTGAGATGAAAAGATGTTTTATGTAGTGATGTATCATTTCTTTGAGGAACAGTATCTAATTTTCAAAGGGAATTGGCCTGAGAACAGCATTTCTATGGGTGAAGTCTCATTTTGAAATGGCGGTTGTTTGAAAATTAAAAATGTTTGTAGTAAGAGATTTTGCTTAAACAGTATACTTACATAGAGATAAGGGTAAGTTCTACCAAATAGTGGGATGTCTCTGGAAGCAAATATTATTGATCCTCCATCATCTATCTTTGGACTGATAATATCAATTGCAGATCCATATGGGTAGAGCAGATCTGTTTAAAAGAAGAATCGTAACTTACTTCCCCATCCAAGAATATATTGTATCTATAATATAACCATTGATTAAGAAGAATAAATGTGCCAACGTGATACTCTAGCCCCAGCTAGGTGGACAGTTTTGCCCAGAATCTGTCGGAGCAGCTGTCTAGTGGGATTCATTGCAGATTGTGTATGGATCAGAAGATCTTAGGATCCCTCATGCCTGGTTTACACTATTTTAAAAGTTGCATTCAAATTTGATGTTACCTGAAGACAATACGAAAGGAGAGGTAACAGTGGTGGTGCGTGTGGTGAATGGCCCAGTTGTCGTTGTCAATGGAATCTCAGTGGAATTTCCATTTTCTGTAGAATTATCTAGGAAGAAAAAAAAACATACCTAAACATTTATACACACAGCGGCCTCCTACTTCACCTATCTCATTCAGGTTTGGTAAAATGGGCAAGGATCAAGAAAGATGCACAACACGTCCTCTGAGAATATTTTGCAGACAGACTTTTTAATGGTAGCTCAAATTCATTAGAAGATGTGATGACCATGTGTGTAATTACTTTGATGGTGGCGCTAACAAGGGCTACGTGTCTTATTTTAATTCCTGAAAAATGAACGGTATATACTCTTGTAAAGCTAATCAACTTGTTTTTTTTTTTTAAATCCTATTCATGTATGTTCATTTTTTGTATTTTATAGTTGTATGTACATGAAGGCAGACATATTTAAATATTATTTACGCAAGTTGTGCTTCCTGCTTTGGAGCACAATGGTTGTGCTTTACTGCTCTTTCCAACAATCACAAAGTCTATAAGTTTGAAGCCTGATTAAAAACAATGCACTTCCTGTGTGGCTTGATATTTCAGAAGCTTTAAAGCAGGTAGGCGGAGTAAATACAGTGTTGAAGCGCTTAAGGACCGCCGCACATACATATACTGTGGCAGGGCAGTTTAAGCGCAAAATCACGTACCTATACGTGATTCCACTGCTCGGCTCTGGGGCGCGCGCGCACGTGCCGCCAGAGCCCAGCTCCCACTGTGATTGGACACAGCGGGAGCCAATCAACTACCACCCGTGATCATTCGCAGGAGAGGCAGAACGACGGTCTGCCTATGTAAACAAGGCAGACTGCCTTTCTGTGAGGGAGGAAAATGGAAATCTTGTGTTTCTGCTAAGCAGAAACACAGATCTATGTTTTCCTTCAGTCACAGCACCTCCTCCACACAGTTATAAAGCACTTCCTAGGAGAACACTTAACCCTTTGATCGCCCCCTAGTGTTAACCCCTTCTCTGCCAGTGTCATTTATACAGTGGCAGTGAAGTTTTTTTTAGCGCTGATCACAGCATTGGTGTAACTGGTCCCCATAAAGTGTCACTTAGCGTCAGATTTGTCCCCCCCGCAATGTTGCAGTTTCGCTAAAAATCACTGGTCGCCGCAATTACTAGTAAAAAATAAATGAAACGTCCCTAAATCTATCCTATAGCTAGGGATATGCAATTAGCGGACCTCCAGCTGTTCCAAAACTACAAGGCCCATCATGCCTCTGGGTGTCATGCTTGTGGTTATTAGAGTCTTGCTATGGCTCATGGGACTTGTAGTTCTGCAACAGCTGGAGGTCCGCTAATTGCATATCCCTCTTATAGTTTGTAGACGCTATAACTTTTGCACAAACCAATCAATATATGCTTATTGGGATTTTTTTTTACCAAAAACAAGTAGCAGAATACATATTGGCCTAAATTGTAGAAGAAATTTGTTTTTTTTATTGGATGTGTTTTATAGCAGAAAGTAAAAAATATATCGGCCTTTATTTGTTTATAGCGCAAAAAATAAAAACCGCAGAGGTGATCAAATACCACCAAACGAAAGCTCTATTTGTGTTGAAAAAAGGACACCAATTTTAATTGGGTACAGCATCGCACGACGCAATTGTCAGTTAAATTAATTCAGTGCCGTATTGCAGAAAATGGCCTGGTCAGGACTAGGGTAAAACCTTCCGGGGCTGAAGTGGTTAATCTTCCCTGAATATCGAGTTTTACCTATAAATATTAACATTTTATATAATAAAACAGAAGCTCAATAAAATACAAACACCATATCAAAATGTACTTAAAGTAAACTCTGCAAAAACAACTCTAAATGTATGTTTAGACACAAAAAAATAAATAAATAAAATAAAACTTTCTGTTGAAAATAGTTATATCATTGGTAAGATAATAGTATTTATTTCATAACCAATTATTACCACGGGGTTACATTTTGTGGAATCTCACCTATATTTCCATTGATGTCTTCTGGATGTAGTTTGTCCACTTTAAATGCCCAACGTCCGGTTACATTGACGTTGCTTGTAGATGATAAATTGGCAATGGAGAGTGTGAGGGATCCTGGGAGTGTGTAGTATCCTGTATCATAGCCGCTGTTCAGCCCGGCCTATGCAGGTTAAAAACGATTTGAAAGCATTGTCTATGCAAATTACACTGAAATTATCACTGGGTAAACTTTATTTACTTTATTTATTTTTAAGTCATAAAGGCATAAAGTCCATGTTTTAGCCACATTGGTGATGTGTTACTTAAACTATTTAAATTAAAAAAATGCAGCATAAATATAACACATTGTAAGATTTGGCACAAATATTTGGCTAACCATCCTCCAAGTCCTTTGGTTACTAGACCAGTTTAACCCAAAAAACTGATCCATTTATGGCCAGCCTTACGTTTGGATCTCTTTGCAACCCTAAAGCTGCGTACACACGATCGGGTTTTCCGACGGGAAATGTTGGATGTGAGCATGTTGGCGGAAAGTCCGACCGTGTGTATGCTCCATCGGACAATTGTTGTTGGACTTTCCGCCAACAAATGTTGGCAAGCATGTTCTCAAATTTTACGATAACAAATGTGTGTTGTCGGACTTTCCAGTCATGTGTACTCAAGTCCAACCGGAAGCACTCGGTCTATTACAACAAGCGTTCGTAATGGAGATATAACATGACTATTGAACTTCCTTTTTATCGGCTCGCCGTACGTCTTGTACGTCACTATGTTCGTAATTGTTGGCCAACAGAAATTGGAGCCAACAAACTTCAAACAAAATTCCCCGGTTTTGTTGTCGGAAAGTATGATCGTGTGTACGGGGCTTAACACTTCATTTAAAAAACAAAGCAATGGACTGTTTACATGGCTATGTAATTGTTAACATGATTAAAGTGGTTCTGCACACACTTCATTTAGTACATCTCTTTGCCTTCCAAATCAGGCAAAGAGTACTAAATGAAGTGTTTTTTTTTTTTTTTTCACTTACCTTGTAATTGCTGCTATGTCTCTTCGGGGGTGGGCAGGGTCTGTGCTTCAATCCTCGTCATGCCGCACTGTCTCCTGGGATCTGGTGTCATTGATCCCAGGAGTCAGTGTGGACATCCGCCGAAATCTCGCAAGATTTACGGGGCTCGTGCCGAAATCTCGTGAGATTTACGGGGCTCCTACCGTGAGCTACACTTTGCTGTTACTGCGCACGCGCGAGATCTGCGCAGTACCGGCGGTGCATGCTGGGCCATCTGAAGTGCCTGTGTGGTTTCACATGCCCACAGGCAAGATGGCACCCAGCAGCAAGATTTTTTATAAGTGTTTTTAGGTGACGAAAACCGGCAGCAGTTCGCTTACAAAACGGAACATGTGAGTGATGAATTTACATATCATAATCGTTCTCATTGTACAAAAAAAAAAAAAACATTACAGACAGTGTCACCCCGCTTTAAGAGTTGCTCCAGTGATAAACAAAGCCATGTGATTACAGCTTCTAAATGTGTTTCTTTACAGTGCCTAGCTCATGAAATAATACTTCTTTGAAAGTCTACAGGGAATTGAAAAATATGTTGTTCAAGCATTAAGTCAACTGCTTACCAAAGCCAAAGGTCCATATAGGTAGGAACCATTTGCATAAATACTCGGCCACTGAATATCTTCATAGTTGTACAGAAGGAAGGTCTGATTGCCATCAGTGGTCAGGACAGCCTGAAATGTGTTCACCTGTCAATACAACAAATAAATGTTCAAGGCTAAACCTCCGAAAGACATTTTAAAATTTAGAAAACAATTTCTGAAATTTAAAGAAAAAAGCAATCAATATCTTTACCCGGTTTGTTGAAGATCCATAATACGTAACTCTGTGCCATGTGGCCACAAACACCCACTGAGCTGTGAAATTCACAGCATGGAAGTAAGTTCTGATATCGGTGGTGGCCCGGGACAGAAGAGAGGGATCGGTGCTCTCACGGTAATATATATCACCCGCTAATCTATTATCTACATCTGTCCAGAAGATAGCCAGGAACGGGTTTCCAAAAGCAACAGGAAGAGCTTGTGGTGTATATTGACTGATTGGTGAGCGGAATGACAACAGACCATTATTATTCACCTGAGAATGAAAAAATTGAGAAGATTTTTTTTTTTTTTGCACCCACAGCAATATACAGTAGAGGAATGGTAGCTAATCACCTAATACATAGACATGAGCGTAACACCACTGGACAGTATTAATAAGAATGAAGCCTTCTTTCAAAAAGTATTGTTATTTTGTTCGTTTTATAAGAATTTTTCAGAAATGTATTTAAAAATATATGTGTAAAAAATATCAAGCTTACATAAAGATAATAGTAATATCTTCCAAAAAGTGGGATTTGTCTGGATGAAAATATCATTGGAGATCCTCCATCAAGTTCCTTTGGATTGACATTGTCGATAGCGGATCCGTATGGGTAGAGGAGATCTAAGGCAAAGATCAAATATAATTTTATACATTTTCAAAAAAAAAACTAAATTAAACCCTTACAGACCATTTTTTGCTACAGGTAAGCCTATCATAAGACTTATGCCGCATACACACGATCTGAGTTTTCATCTGAAAAATATTGGATGTTTTTTTAAGACGGAATTTCGCTCAAGCTTGGCTTGCATACACACGGTCACACAAAAGTTCTCTGAACTTTCGACCGTCAAGAACGTGGTGATGTACAACACTACGACGAGCCGAGAAAATGAAGTTCAATGCTTCCGAGCATGCGTCAAATTGTTTCCGAGCATGCGTAGGAATTTTGCGCATCTGAATTGCTACAGACGATCGTAATTTCCGGTCGGAACTTTTTCCGTTGGAAAAATAGAGAACCTGCTCTCAATCTTTTGCTGGCAGGAACTCTTTTTGTGGGGGGGGGGCTGTTTGCAGGGGGGCCCTGTGATTTCTAGTTACGCCCCTTTTTTGACCTATGAACTTTAACCCTAACCCTAAGTGTATCTCCACTTAGTGACTCCCCTACCCTGAAACCCCTACCTTTCCCAGAACCGCTCGGTTTGTTAGAAAAAGGTGTCTAGTTTAAACTAATTTAAATAGTTGCTCAAGACTTTTCTGTTACCTGAAGACAGTATAAAAGGAGAGGTATTAGTTGTGGAGCGGGTGTTGAATGGTCCAGGCATGGTTGTCAATGGAGAGTCCGTAGAATTTTCATTTTCTGTAGAATTATCTAGGAAGAAAAAAATATACCTAACATTTGTACACACAGTGGCCCATTCTGGTCTTGGTGAACAGGCTAGGACCAAGAAAGACAAATGTTATGTTTTTTGAAAATATTTTGCAAATATACTTTTTAATGATAGCTGATCTTCCTTGAAACTTGTTATTATTATAACTGTAATTACTTAGATGGTGAAGCTAAAAATGTGTATTCTTTTTACTCTTAAAGAAAATATACAGTCTATTCTCTTGTAAAGTATATCAGCTTGTTGGTAATAAACTTTTTAGTGTGTGCTAATATTTTTATCTTGGCGGACCCAATCAATCCGCCTGTGTAAAAAGGCCCTAGCGCTATAAGTTGGTCACCAGGTTAAAACAATGCACTTCCAATGTGGCTGATATACCAAAAGCTGGCAAGCAAGTAGGTGGAGTAAATGTAGTATCTAATCTAAACCAAATTTAAAGTTTAACGCATACATATTTACATTTCATAAAATAAATCAAAAGCTCATTAAAATGTAAAATATAAACACCATAGCGGAAGTAACTTAAAGCGGAGTACCACCCTAAAATGGAACTTCTGCTGATCTGCTCCAGTGCCACATTTGGTACCTTTCAGGGGGAGGGGGGAACAGGTACCTGTTTTTGACAGGTACCCTTCCCCACTTCCGGGAGAGGGCACGGTGGCATTGCCCCTTGGAAAATCGCCCCCCTCCTCCTTCCCCCACCGGCGGGCCAATTTGAAAGCGCAGCACGCTTCACGCATGTGCAATATGGAACTGGCTGTGAAGCCAAAAGGATTCACTGCTGGTTTCCCTTACCAGGAATTGCTGGTTTCCCTTGCCAGGAATGGCAGTGGCAGCACCTGGGAGCCGATACGAAGATCAGCTGAGGTGCCGTAATTGCGGGCTCTCTGGACAGGTAAGTGACCATATATTAAAAGTCATCAGCTACAGTATTGGTAGCTGCTGACTTTTAATTTTTTTCCTCAAGGTTGGAACTCCTCTTTAAAGTAATCGCTAATACCATAACTCTAAATAACGTTACATAGTAAGTCTGGCTGAAAAAAGACATAAGTCCATCTAGTTGAACCAATAAAAGGAAAAAAATGATATACTGTATTTATATATATATATGATCACTGACAGGCCGACCCCCCACCCTTCAACCTCTGCAGCAATGCCTGCAGCACTCATACGTCTATTTCCCAAAGACAACCTCTGGACATGACGCTGAGCACGTGACCTCAACTTCTTTGTTGGACCATGGAGAGGCCTGTTCTGAGTGGAACCTGTCCTGTTAAACCGCCACCGTGCTGCAGCTCAGTTTCAGGGACTTGGCAATCTTCTTATAGCCTAGGCCATCTTTATGTAGAGCGACATTTTTTTTTTTCAGATCCTCAGAGAGTTCTTTGCCATGAGGTGACATTTTGAATTCCTTTTGACCAGTATGAGAGAGTGAGAGCGATAACACCAAATGTAACACACCTGCTCCCCATTCACACCTGAGACCTTGTAACACTAACGAGTCACATGACACCGGGGGGGAAAAATGGCTAATTGGGCCCAATTTTGACATTTTCACTTAGGGGTGTACTTTTGTTGCCAGTGGTTTAGAAATTAATGGCTGTGTGTTGAGATATTTTGAGGGGACAGCAAATGTACACTGTTATACAAGCTGTACACTCACTACTTTACATTGTAGACAAGTGTCATCTCTTCAGTGTTGTCACATGAAAAGATAGAATAAAATATTTACAAAAATGTGAGGGGTGTATTCACTTGTGTGAGATACTGTATATATATATATATATGTATATATATATATATATATATATATATATATGTACAGTATATATACATGCACAAAGAGTTACAATGCGTTCCCTCGTAATGAGTTACTTTAGATTTGGTCAGATAATATTTATTTTAATTAACACAGGGTTAATTGTAGTGGAATCTCACCTATATTTCCATTGGCATCTTCTGGATGTAATTTGTCTACTTTAAATGCCCAACGTCCGGTTACATTGACGTTGCTTGTAGATGATAAATTGGCGATGGAGAGTGTGAGGGATCCTGGGAGTGTGTAGTATCCTGTATCATAGCCACTGTTCAGTCCAGCCTATGTAGTTCAAAAACATTTTTAAAGAGTTGTCTATACAAATTACACTGAAATCATCACTGTATAAACTCTATTTACCGATACTCAAGAAGGACAAAAAGTTCATGTTTTTGACCAGCAAAGTGACTTTTGTGACAAGTCGTTAATCAAGTATTGAAATAAAAATGCAGCTTAAAAAGAACACATTGTAAGATGTGTTTATGGCACAAAGATTTCATTATTATCAATAATCAACCATCATCCAAGTCCTTGTAACCCAAATTAGTCCTATGAAAATAAAACAGTTGAAAGTCGAACATTTAAGATTATTGTTTTTCATTGTTGTGATTCATTGTTTTTCGTAATCTCTTCAAAAGGAGTACAACTAATGGTCCTTTATTTTACACTTTACCACATTACAGGGTGAAAAAAGTGTGGTGTTCTTCAAAAGGCAACTTTTCATTTTTCAACTGTTCTCCTATTCAAATGACTCAAAACATTTCAGATAATAAACCTTGGTGGTGGGCAGAGAAAATTATAGTAATAGTACATTCTTTCTGTGGCCTGTTAGTCTTATGCCCCGTACACACGGTCGAAAATTCCGACCACAAAATCCGTCATTTTTTTTTCGACTGATTTCGTACGACACTGGTGTTGCATACACACGGTCGGACAAAGTTGACGGAAAATCCGATCATTCTGAACGTGGTGACGTTTGTTGCGTACGACGGAACTACGTAGAGGCTAGTAGCCAATAGCTTTGGTCTTGTAATTTGATCTGATTTGATCAGATTTTGTTGTCGGAAAATTTGAGAGCAGGATCTCAAATTTTTTCCATCGTAAATTCCGACGGAAAAAGTCCGATGGAGCCCACACACAAATTCCGGCGGAATTTCCGACCATGTGTATGGGGCATTACAATTCGCATCCCGATTATTATCTTAATTTAGGAGGTTTTGCTGAAATTTTGGCAAATATGGGAACATTTTGGTAAAATTTCACCGGTCCATAAAATGCATAGGGGTCAATGAGATTGGATGTTAAAGATACAATGGAAGGTTGCTTCTGAGGCTCAAAAAAGACCCTTTGAACTGTCCTAGACCTGCACCAAAAACATTACCTTACGCTTTAACAATAGCAATGCCTATTGATGCAAGGGAATTGGAATCACATTCCTTAGTTCACATGAGTCTCCTCTGGGCTGCATGGCTTACCCATTTGGAGAACATGCAAAATACAAAACACAAAAGATATTTTACATGGTGCTCAGTGCTAGACTAAAGTGTATTAGTACAAACAGACGTACAAAGTAGATGGTATAGAGCACAGTGGAGTAGTGGTTGGCACTTTCACCTAGCAGCAAAAAGGGTCACTGGTTCGAATCCCAACCATGACACCATCTGCCTGGAGATTTCATGTTCTCCCTGTGTCTGTATGGGTTTCCACGTGGTACTCCGGTTTCCTCCTAAACTCTAAAGACATGCTGGTAGGTTAATCGGATCCTGTCTAAATTGGCCCTAGTATATGTATGAATGTGTGTTAGGGACCTTAGGTTGCAAGCTCCTTGAGGGTAGGGACTGAGGTGAATGTACAATGTATATGTAAAGCGCTGTGGAAATTGATGGCGCTATTTAAGTACCTGAAATAAAATGAATAAAAAAATAAATAAATAAGTAGCCTTGACGCATTTCACATGCAATGCACATAGTTGTGAGGTTTGCATGAAACGTGTCAAGGCTTCTAATCTTGATACCTGTCTACTTTGTACATATGTTTGCAGCAAGAAGCCTGGACCAAGTAATTGGATTTGTTTGCAACCCTAACGTTATGTCTATAAACAAAGCAATGAACTGTTTACACGGCTTTTGTTTATCAACAAATCATTTGATCACCATGTCATCGCTAACGTGGTTAACAGTTGATCCATTGATAAACAAAGCCATGTGATCACAGTTTGCAACCGTGCTTAGCTCATGAAATTATATTTCTTTCAAATTCCTGAGTGAATCCAAAAACTTGTAATTCAGGAATAAAGAGATCTGCTCACCAATGCTAAACGTCCATCCTGGGAGTAATTATCCCAACTCACACTTGGCCACTGAATATCTCCATAATTGTACAGAAGGAAGGTCTGATTGCCGTCTGTGCTCAGGACAGCCTGAAATGTGTTCACCTGCAAATACAGAAAATGACTGTTCAAGACGAAACCTCTGAAATAATTTTTTAAAGTTGGCAAAACAACCATTGTTGCAGTTTAAAAAAGGCATCAGGGTGGTAGATCTACCTTGTGTGTTGAAGATCCATAATACGCAACTCTGTGCCATGTGGCTACAAATGCCCACTGAGCTGTGAAATCCATGGCATGGAAGTAAGTTCTGACATCGGAGGTGGCCCGGAACAGAAGAGAGGGATTGGTGCTCTCACGGTAATATATATCACCTGCTAATCTATTATCTACATCAGCCCAGAAGATAGCCAGGAACGGGTTTCCAAAAGCAACAGGAAGAGCTTGTGGTGTAAATTGACTGATTGCTGAGCCAAATGATAATAGACCATTATTATTCACCTGTGAAGGAGAAAATTAAAAAAAAAAAATGTTTTAGCCAGATGTACCAATATAGAATTTATGAGGAATGCTACCCCTTTATCTAAAGTAGGAAATGGGTGTACGACCTGAGAAAAATATTTCTATGGGTGAAGCCAGTTGTTTCAGAATTTAAAATGTTATAGAAAGAGATTTTTCTTAAACGGTATACTTACATAGAGATAAGAGTAATTTCTACCAAATAGTGGGATGTCCCTGGAAGGAAATATTTTTGGAGATCCTCCATCATCTATCTTTGGATTGATAATGTCAATTGCAGATCCATATGGGTAGAGCAGATCTGACCAAAAGAACAATCATGACTTACTTCTCCATCCGAGAAAATATCTACATTATAACCTGCCTATCAACCTATAAACATCAACTTATGCCCCGTACACACGATCGGACTTTCCGACAACAAAACAGTGAAATTTTGTTCAAAGGTTGTTGGCTCCAACTTGTCTTGCATACACAAGGTCCCACAAATGTTGGCCAATAATTACGAACATAGTGACGTACAAGAGGTACGGCGAGCCGATAAAAAGGAAGTTCAAGAGTCATGCACCACCATTTGGGCTCCTTCTGCTAATGCTGTGTTTGGTGAGCATTTATTCCGAGCATGCGTGGACTTTTGCTGCAACGGACTTGTTTACACACGATCGGAAAGTCCGACAACAAAAATTTGTTGGCGGAAAATTTGAGAACCTGCTAGCCAACATTTGTTGGCGGAAAGTCTGACAACAAATGTTTGATGGAGCATACACATGGTCGGACTTTCCGCCAACAAGCTCACATCCAACATTTGTTGTCAGAAAATCTGATCGTGTTTATGCGGCATTAGAAGCATAAATATGCTAAAATTATACTATAGCCTCAGCTTCCCGCATAGGTGGAGACTGTTGCACAGAATTTATTGGAGCAGATTAAAGTGTTTGTAAACCCTTACAAACCACTTTGGCCTACAGCTAAGCATAGATTAAGGCTTACCTGTAGGTCCAATAAATATCTCCTAAACCTACATGGTTTAGGAGATATTTAGAAAAAAAGAGGCATCACTCTGTAGATAGTGGCACGCGAATGACAGACCTGGAGCGGCGAGACCCGGAAGTCACTCCGGGCTTGATGGCGGCGGAGAAGGTCGTGGATGAGGACCGCTTCGGGGGCTTCGTTCTCAGGTAGGTTATTCATAATGAGCTAGTATGCTATGCATACTAGCTCATTATGCCTTTGTCTTGCAGGTTCCGTTTTTTTTTGGGGGGAGGCTTTACTTCCTCTTTAAGTGTAGCAGATCGTGTTTCAGTAAGAAGATCTCAGAAGCCCTCATGCTTACTTTTATCTTTCAGAAGTTACTAACAAATTTTTGTTACCTGAAGACAATATGAAAGGAGTGGTATTAGTTGTGGTGTGTGTGGTGAATGGTCCAGGTGTAGTTGTCAATGGAGTATCCGTAGAGTTTTCATTTTCTGTAGACTCATCTAGGAATAAAAACATAATTAAAAATGTGTACACACAGTGGCCCACTAACCCCCCAATCACCTACTCACTTCTGGTTTTGGTAAAAAAAAAAAGGGGCAAGGATGAAGAAAGACACAACATATCTTTTGAGAATATTTAGCAATGTGAATTTCCTTAGAACTTGTTATTAAAGGAGAAGTGTGGGATAGGAAAAAAAAATAAACATACATACTCACTTGATATGACTTCAGCATCAGTCCAATGTTGCAGTTGTTTCCCACTAGCTCTAAACCTAATAAATGAGCAATTACGTGACCACTGATTTCTAAGTTTTCTTGGAGTGAAGAGCAGTGACTTTTAGTTACTGGCTCTCTATTCTGCCCCTCCGATGCTCTTTGGGGGGGGGGGCAGAAGCAGCTGGCTCAGGCTCTCTGTAGCATGCTCAGAGCCAAGCCAGCTGCTGGTCAGGCATCTGGTTGGACCCTGACATTATTGTTGAACTTTCGACCGTCAAGAACGTGGTGATGTACAACACTATGCCGAGCCGAGAGAATGAAGTTCAATGCTTCCGAGCATGCGTCAAATTGTTTCTGAGCATGCGTAGGAATTTTGCACGTCAGAATTTGTACAAACTTTTTCCGACAGAAAAATTGAGAACATGCTCTCAATCTTTTGCTGGCGGGAGTTCGGCCAGCAAAAGTCCGATAGAGCATACACACGGTCGCATTTTCTGACCAAAAGCTCTCATCGGTCTTTTGCTGGTAAGTAAGTAAGTAAGTAAAAAGGGTAAGTAAGTAAAAAGGGTAAAAATAAGACTTATGCCCCGTACACATGATCTGGAATTCGGCCAGCAAAAGTCCGATGGAGCATACACACAGTCGCATTTTCCAACCAAAAGCTCTCATCTGTCTTTTGCTGGCCAAATTTCCGATCGTGTGTACGTGGCATAAGTCTTATTTTTACCCTTTTTACTTACTTTTTACTGCTCCTTCTCTCAATGTACGTTTGCAGCCTTATTAAAAGCAATACACTTCCTGTGTGGATGATCTCTCAATTGCTTTTAGGCAGGTAGGTGTAGTAAATGCATTTAATCTACACTGAATTTAGAGTCTAAACTTTCAAAACCTTTCACACCATTGCCAATTGAATGCGGGTTCACCACATCCAATTCGCAATAGCATAGCATAGATTGTGACCGGCTCTCTATGGAGGTTCACATATCTCCGATGCGGCTCCGGTGCGAATTTGCACAGGTCCATTTGGTCTGTTTCAGGTCCGAATTCACCCCAAAATTCAGGCTGAAATCGGACCTGAAACATGAACAGGATGCACCAAACCCCTGCTGTGAGCCGCATTGGCATGCAGTGTGAACCGAGCCTTACATTTGATTTAAAAACAGAAGGTTAAAAATATACACCATATATCAACACCATACCAAAATTAACTTACAGTAAACCCGTCAAAAACAACTCTAAATGGGTGTTAAAAAAAAACAAAAAAAATTTCCGTTGAAAATAGTTATTTTAGATTGGGTTAGATAATATTAATTTAAATACCAGAAGGTTAAATATAGAGGAACCTCACCTATATTTCCATTGACATCTTCTGGATGTGGTTGGTCCACTTTAAATGCCCAACGTCCGGTTACATTGACGTTGCTTGTAGATGATAAATTGGCGATGGCGAGTGTGAGGGATCCTGGGAGTGTGTAGTATCCTGTATCGTAGCCGCTGTTCAGCCCGGCCTATGCAGTTCAAGAAATTTTGAAAGAATTGTTTATGCAAATCGCAATGAAATCATTACTGTATAAACTTTATTTATTGATATTTAGGTAGGAAAAAAAATGTATGTTTTAGCAAGCAAAGTAACTTTGGGAATAAGTGTTCCTTAACCAAGTATAGAAATAAAATATAACTTAAGTCAAAAACATTGTAAGATGTATTCATGGTACAAATATTATATTATTGTCTGGAATCAGTCATCTTCCTTGTCCTTCTAACCCAGTTTAATCCTATGAAAATAAAACTAGAGTCAAGAGTCACTGTATAAACTTTAGTTACTGATAGCCAAGAAGGCCAGAAAGTTCATGTTTTATCCAAGCAACTTTGACTTTAGTGATAAGTTCCCGCTTGCCACACAGAAATATGATGTGTGCAAAGTGGTTAAGTTATCCTGACTGGACGTCATATGATGTGAAGCAGTCATTGATCGCGGTGATCGTTGATGTGGTGTGTCAGTCTAACACATCGCATCTACGATCTAGGTAAAGAGCCTCTGACGGAGGCTCTTTACCACGTAATCAGCTGCGATTGGACACAGCAATAACTTGAAGTGCCGTGTATCGGCTTTTCCCCCACTCACGCTGACAGACGCGAGTAGAGGAGAGTGAATCAGCTCCTCTCCTGACAGGGGAGGTCTGTACTGATTGATTAAAGGATGCCCACTCAGAACCACCAGGGATGCCACCCAGGGCCACCAGGGATGCCAGCCAGGGCTACCAGGGATGTCCACCCAGGGCCACCAGGGATGCCACCCAGGACCACCAGGGATGTCCACCCTGGACCACCAGGGATTCCCACCCATGACCACCAGGGTTGCCAATCAGTGCCTATTAGAGGTGCCAATCAGTGCCCAGCAGTAATGCCTGCCAGTGCCTCCTCATCAGTGCTGCCTATCAGAGCCTTCTATCAGTGCCCATCAGTGCCCCCCATCAGAGCCCATCACTGTCACCCATCAGTGCCACCTATCAGTACCCATCAATGCCCATCAGTTCCGCCTATCAGTGTCCATCAGTGTCGCCTATCAGTGCCCATCAGTGCCGCCTATCAGTGTCACCTATCAGTGTCACCTATGAGTGCCCATTAGTGCCACCTATGAGTGTCCATCAGTGCCACCTTTCGATGTCCATCAGTACTGCATATCAGTGCCATCTATCAGTGCCCATCAGTGCCACCTATCATTTCCCATCAGTGCTGCATATTAGTGCCTCATCATCAGTGCCCATTAGTGCCTCCTCATTAGTGCCACTTCACCAGTGCCCATCAGTGCCGCCTTATCAGTGGCCATCAGTGCAGCCTCATCAGCGCTCATCAGTGAAGGAGAAAACTTACTTTTTTTACAAAAAAATTTTTATTTGTTTAACAACAACAACAAAAAAACCCATAGGTGATCAAATACCACCAAAAGAAAGCTCTATTTGTGGGAACCAAATTATACAAATTTAGTTTGGGTACAGTGTTGCATGAATGCACAATTATAATTCAAAGTGTGACAGCACTGAAAACTGAAAATTGGCCTGGGCAGGAAGTGGGGAAAGTGCTCTGTATTGAAGGGGTTAAATAGTAACCCAAGTATGAAAATGAAATACAACACTTTTTAGACAATAATGGAATTGTTGTACTATGAATGCATCATTCATGGTACAAATATTCCATTATTGTCTGGGCTCAACTATCCCCCTAGCTCTTTTTGTTATTAATCCAGGTTAATCCTATGTAAAGCAACTAGGGTCAAATTGCTGAAATGTTGTCAAAATTAAGAACATTTGGCAACATGCCACCATTCCATAAAATACATAGGAGTCAATGAAAAAGAAAGTAAAGGCTGCAATTGGCCTTTACGTTGCTCCTGAGGTCTGTTTTAAAAAAAAAATACTGGACCTGTGCCAAATAATAATCCTGTAACAAAATATCTATTGCTGCAAGGGACACAGTTCCACATTTCTTAGCTCACGGTAGTCTTCCACACTACTCATTCTGTGTACATGCATTTAAAAAAAAACAAAACAAACAAAAAACAAATGGGTATTAAGATAAGTAGACTTGACACATTTTATATACACAAAGTTTTTAGTAATTTTATCGGAGCACTTTGTGCGTGAAACATGTCAAGGTGTCTTATCTTGATACCTATCTACTTTAAGGATCTGTTTGCACAAATTAGGTTTGGTCTAACAGTAAGCAGCCCGGGCCTACACTTCAGATTTCCATGCAACCATGATTTGTTTATTTAGAAAGCAATGGACTGTTTATATGGCTTTGTTTTTCAACAAAGCCATTGATCACAATGTCATCAATAACATGGTTACCCACTGGTCCAGTGATAAACACAGCCATGTGATCACCGCTTGTAAATGTGTTTTCTGACAGTGCCTATCTCATAAAATGATACTTCTTTAAACCCCTGAGTGAATTCAAAAATGTATCGTTCAGGAATAAAAGAGATCTGCTCAATTGAAAACAAAGTCATTGCTAACATAGTGAATAGCTCAGTAAATAAACAGCCATGTGATCACAATTTGCGACTGTGTTTCTTTATAGTGCTTAGCTCATGAAATAACACTTCTTTTAGACCCTGAGTGAATTCAAAAACTAATAGAAATAATAAGATCTGCTCACCAAGGTCAAAGGTCCATGCTGGTAGTAACCATTTGCATAAATACTCGGCCACTGAATATCATCATAATTGTACAGAAGGAAGGTCTGATTGCCATTGGTGGTCAAGACAGCCTGAAATGTGTTCACCTGTAAATACATCAAATAATTGTTTAAGACTAACCCTCTGAAAGACATCTTAACCACTTAAGGACCGAGACGCTTTCTGAGATTTGTTGTTTACAAGTTAAAAACATTTTTTTTTTCCTAGAAAATTACTTAGAACCTCCAAACATTATACATTTTTTTCCTAACACCCTAGAGAATAAAATGGCGGTCGTTGCAATACTTTCTGTCACAACGCATTTGCACAACGGTCTTACAAGCGTACTTTTTTGCGCACTTACAAAATACACTTTTTTGAATTAAAAAGACAACAGTAAAGTTAGCCCATTTCTTTTTTATATTGTGAAAGATAATGTTAATTATCAAAGTAAATTAATACCCAACATGTCGCGCTTCAAAATTGCGCCCGCTCGTGGAATGGCGACAAACTTTTACCCTTAAAAATCTCCATAGGCGAAGTTTAAAAAATTCTACATGTTTTGAGTTACAGAGGAGGTCTAGGGCTAGAATTATTGCTCTTGCTCTACCGATCGCGACGATACTTCACATGTGTGGTTTGAACACTGTTTTCATATGTGGGCGCTACTCGCGTATGCGTTCGCTTCTGCAAACGAGCTCGTCGGGACGGGGCGCGTTTAAAAAAAAAAAAAATGTCTTATTTATTTTACCTTTTATTTTTACACTGTTTTTAAAAAAAATAAAAAGTTGTGTTACTTTTATTCCTATTACAAGGAATGTAAACATCCCTTGTAATAGAAAAAAAGCATGACAGGACCTCCTAAATATGAGATCTGGGGGTCAAAAAGGCCTCAGATCTCATATTTACACTAAAATGCAACAAAAAAATAAATAAATTTGAAATTTAAAAAAATAAAAATAAAAATAAATATTTACACCAAAATGCAATAAAAAAATAAATAAATAAATTTGTCATTTAAAAAAAAATATACAAAAAAATGTCCTTTTAAGAGCGATGGGTGGAAGTGATGTTTTGACATTGCTTCCGTCCTGCATTGTTATGGAGACGGGTGAGGGCCATCTTCCTCTCACTCGTCTCCATACTCAGCAAGGGTGAAGATCCGATTGCCTCCGCCGCTGCCGATGGCTCCAGTAAGCGACGGAGGGAGAGTGCGGCGTGCCAAAACAACGTTACTCCTCTTCAAAGTACCGACGTATAACGACGGTGGGCGGTCCGGAAGTGGTTAAAGGTTAAAAAACAGCCATTGTTACAACTTAAAGAATAGCACCATAATATTATCTTTACCCTATTTGTTGAAGATCCATAATACGTAACTCGGTGCCATGTGGCCACAAACACCCACTGAGCTGTGAAATTCACGGCATGGAAGTAAGTTCTGACATCGGAGGTGGCCCGGGACAGAAGAGCGGGATCGGTGCTCTCACGGTAATATATATCACCCGCTAATCTATTATCTACATCTGTCCAGAAGATAGCCAGGAACGGATTTCCATAAGCAACAGGAAGAGCTTGTGGTATATATTGACTGATTGGTGAGCTGAATGATATCAGACCATTATTATTCACCTGCAAAGGAGAAAATGTAGAAGATTTTTTTTTGCACCCACAGTAATATACAATATAGGACTGATAGCTAATTGCCTAATACATAGAAATGAGTGTATAACCAATGGATAGTATTAAAAAGAATAAAGCTTTATTTCAAAATGTTAAGATTGTTGTTTTTTTATATTGTTATAAGAATGTTTCAGAAATTAAATTAAAAATATATAAGTAGAAAATATCAGTCATGATACTTACATAAAGATAAGAGTAATATCTTCCAAAAAGTAGGATTTGTCTGGAAAAAAATATCAATGGAGATCCTCCATCAAGTGCCCTTGGATTGATAATGTCGATAGCAGATCCGTATGGGTAGAAGAGATCTAAAGCAAAGATTAAACTTCATGTTATGCAATATAACAAAAAAAAAGAAAAGAAATGAAAACCTTTGACTTTTAACACGGGGCTGCCTTAATTTGTGTAGGTTATATCTGCCTTGAGTTCAACTTAAAGCATAAGTTCACCTTTCGTAACATGATACATGGTACACCTGTATTCAGGGTGTAACATGTTACGAATAGACCAGCTCCCGCACCTCCCCTATCCCCACTGGGACAGCTAGCAGGGTTCTTCTCCCCCTACCCGCAAGCTGTCACAATTTAAAAAAAAGTAGCCAAGCGAGGCTCCCCCACCCGGCCACGTCACTGATTAACAGGGCTCTGTGCCTGGAAAACTACGAGGTCCGGAAGCCTTTGCGGCTGTCGGCTTATCATTTTCAATGGACTACCACGGCGATGTGGAGCGCCATGGTAGTTCATTCATGCTTCCTGCAAGATTGTATCGGCTTACCCATACAGGATGTACAGACAAGTAGATACACTGGCAGATCCGCTGGAGACTTACATGGCCTCAGTGAACTACTGATCGCTGGTGCAATGCTTTATGACTCCAAAAAAAAAAAAATAATAATAATAAATGCACATTCTTTTACCTGCAAAAAAAATGTGCATTTAATATATTTTTCCAAAAAAGTGAACTTACACTTTAAAAAGTATTTAACTTTTTTATGAGTTGGCTTATTTAAAGCGGGATTCCACCCTAAAGTGGAACTCCCGCTTTTCAGAACCCTCCCCCCCTCCGGTGTCACATTTGGCACCTTTCAGGGGGAGGGGGGTGCAGATACCTGTCTAAGACAGGTGTCTGCACCCACTTCCGGCATAAACTCCCGTGGGAGTTTACGCAAGTTCCTGGTGCGCTGTCTGCTGGGACACACACGTGTCCCGGCAGACAGCGCTGAAGATTCTCATTGCGCCGCGCGACTCGCGCATGCGCAGTAGGGAATCGGGAAGTGAAGCCACTTCCTGATTCCCTCACCGAGAATGGCGCCGGCTACAGCAGAGAGCCGAGCGAGCGATCGGCCTCTGCTGCCGACACCGCTGGAACCAGGGACAGGTAAGTGTCCATTTTTTAAAAGTCAGCAGCTGCAGTATTTGTAGCTGCTGGCTTTTAAAATTTTTTTTTTTCAGTACAGTCCCGCTTTAATAGAATAAAATAAAGAGCGATAATGATATGGAAAGTGCAGTTGAATGGAAGTCCGGTCCAGAAAGAGTATAGTGCTAATTGTGGTGGGTATTCAGCATAGACAGCATTGTCTTCCCATTGAGCCATGAAGGCATTAGCCACCCCTGGGGCAAATTTTGCACCCATAGCAATACCTATGGCCTGTTTATAGTATATCTGATTGTGCCAAAAATAATTGTATTTGAGGCAAAAATCTAAACATTTCATCAGATATTTCCTTTGTCTACATACAAAGGGGCTGTAATTCCTTAAAAAGCCATTTGGTTGCTGAACAGGCATCGTGATGTTGGACTATGGTATAAAGTGATGTTACATCAGCCGTTGCTAGTAAGGTTCTTCCCTCTAGTACCGGTGTTACTTCCAATAGTTGAAGAATATGTTTTGTATCTTTAAGGTACGCTTGGGTTTGTTGTACTGCTGGTTGGATATAGTGATCTATATATTGTCCCATTCGGGATGTTAGGGAATCGATCCCGTTCACAATTGGTCTTCCTGGGGGATTCTCTTATGTATTTTTGGGACTGTGTAGATGATAGGAATTCTACAAGTTTCCGGTATCCGAAATTTAGATTCTTTTGCATTCAGTATTTCCTTTTTTACACCTAAGTTGACAAGTAACATGCCGGTTTTGGTAGTCTAGCAGGAAGGCACTAAATCGTGTCAAGGTCAGTAACAGGCACATGTTGGTAAATAGGTTGGTGCAATTTATTACGTTTTAATTGGATTTCAGACAAAAATTTAATTTTCAGAGATTCGGACGTGTCCGAATTTCTGAATGGACATAGAAATGAATGACAATGAATTAGAAATAGAGATATATGGAGAAAAAAAAGAATGCATTTGTTCATTCATTTAATATGTCACATTTTTTAATTCATTCAATAACATCCAAATTCATTGTGAATAGCTATGGTTTATTAATGAGCGGCTGGCCACCACATCCTTCACAACCATGACTCATCTGCTAACAGTGGGATTCCCCGCTGACACCGGAATGTAAAAAAAAAAAAGAAGTGCCAGTTAAAAAACATTTTACAAAAACAGCGTGGGGGCTCCCCCCCAATCTATACCAGGTCCTTATCCTAGCATGGAGCCCGGAAGGCCAAGAAAGAGGGGATGAGTGAGCACCGCCCCTCCTGAGCCATATTAGGCCACACGCCCTTAACATGGTAGGGTGCTTTGAGCGAGAGGGGCGTCCCCCCAAAGCACCTTGTCCCCATGTTGATGAGGACAAGGGCCTCTTCCCCACAACCCTGGCTCGGTGGTTGTGGGGGGTGTGGGGTGGTGACTTATCAGGATACGGAAGCCCCCTGGCCCCCAGATCCTAGCCCACCTATGTGAATGAGTATTCAAAAAAAAAAACGATGCTCGTGTCCCATGGAGAAACACTCATGGAATGACAGGTAAACATAGGGCCAGGATCTTCTGATAATTTCACCAGGTCACCCGCCCCGTGTTTATCTGTCATCCTAAGAATGTCCCGTCACTTACCGAATGACAGGTAAACATGGGGGGTGAATTTACCCTGCGACATCACCAGGGGCATGTCAGCAAGGGACAAGAAAACAGCAGCACACTGATCTTCCAAATGAATGACTGTTCAGTTCAGTGAGGGGCATGTCAGTACAAGTCCAGTACAGCCAGAAAACTGACCATGCTAGGATGGATGTGCACTCATGTCTAGTGTGGTCAGTTTGCAATAGAAAAGCAGGGGGACTGGCACAATCACCAGGGATTTCACACAAAGACAGAAATACAAAGAGAACCGGATACATTTTTTTTTAAAAAGTACATGGTACAAGAGACAAATAACTGGAATATGAAATCTTGGAGTAACAAACACTTTAATGGTTAAGGTGAAATTAAGTTGGTTTGTGGTGGTTTTAAGGTTGCAATTGAGATTAAATGTCTCCTGGGGGTTGTGGAAGTTCCTTTTTGCTATCCTGGACCTGTCCTTGGGCTAAAATGCAAACAGAAAGTTTGTACATTGTGGCTTTCTAATAAAATGAAGATTTCTTAAAGTGGAGTTCCGCCCACCACTGCAAAAATCAAAAGCCAGCAGCTACACATGCTGCAGCTTCTGGCTTTTAATAATAGGACACTTACCTGTCCTGGAGTCCAGCCATGTCGGCACCGCAGCTGATGTTTCCATCAGCTGTCAGGTGCTGCCGCCGCAATTGCGGGTAAGGGAACCTGGCAGTGTAGCCTTGCGGCTTCATGCCGGGAACCCTACTGCGCATGCGTGAGGCTCTACTCCTCTTTCCTACTGGCCCGGCGGTGGGGAAGGAGGAGGGAGGAGGAGGGAGCCAAGCAGTGACGTAAACGACTGTGGCCGTGGCTCCCGGAAGTGGGGACAGGATACCTGTCAAAGATAGGTACAGTTATCCGCTCCACACTCCCCCCCCCCCAAAAAAAAATTTGGCACTGGAGGGGGGAGACAAATGAGCGAAAGTTCCACTTTTTGGGTGGAACTCTGTTTTAAGAGCAGGAACTGGTATGCGGATCAACTTTTCTACATTATTCTACTTCTAATTCTCTCGTCAGTTAAAATTTTATCACAGAAAAAAAATAGAAAACTTATATATCTAAAACAACAGTACACAAATAACAATCAAATGCACACTAAAACAAGTAAAAGAGCAATGACAAAATAAAAATTAAAAAAAAACAAAAGAAAAGAAGACAACAAAAAACAAATAAACTGCATTAAAGCGGGACTGTACTGAAAAAAAAAAAATTAAAAGCCAGCAGCTACAAATACTGCAGTTGCTGACTTTTAAAAAATGGACACTTACCTGTCCCTGGTTCCAGCGGTGTCGGCAGCAGAGGCCGATCGCTCGCTCGGCTCTCTGCTGTAGCCGGCGCCATTCTCGGTGAGGGAATCAGGAAGTGTCTTCACTTCCCGATTCCCTACTGCGCATGCGCGAGTCGCGCGGCGCAATGAGAATCTTCACCGCTGTCTCCCGGGACACGTGTGTGTCCCGGCAGACAGCGCGCCGGGACAGGAACTTGCGTAAACTCCCACGGGAGTTTATGCCGGAAGTGGGTGCAGATACCTGTCTTAGACAGGTATCTGCACCCCCCTCCCCCCTGAAAGGTGCCAAATGTGACACCGGAGGGGGGGAGGGTTCCGAAAAGCGGGAGTTCCACTTTAGGGTGGAATCCCGCTTTAAATACACTACTACCTCTAAATAAAAAAGAAACGCTTGTTGTTTTTTTTTTGTTTTTTTTTATTTAGGGGAGTACTGTGATCTCATTGAGATGTAATACTTGTAAGTGCTTTACATCATTTAACACGCATGTACTTAAAATGAATATGTATAGATATATTTATCTATCTATCTATCTATCTATCTATCTATCTATCTATATATATATATATATATATATATATATATATATATATATATATATATATATATATATATATATATATATATATATATATATATATATATATATCTATATATCTATATCTATATATATATATATATATATATATATATATATATATATATATATATATATATATATATTTATTTAGATATATATAGATATAAATCTATATCTATCTCTCTCTCTCTCTCTCTCTCTCTCTCTCTCTCTCTATATATATATATATATATATATATATATATATATATATATATATATATATATATATATATATATATATATATATATATGTATTTTTTTTTTATTTAGATATATTTAGATATATATAGATATAAATCTATAAATAGATATATATATATATCTATATATAGATAATCTATAAAATCTATAAATTTATATCTATATATATATCTATATATAGCTATCTATCTATTTATATATATATATATATATATATATATATATATATATATATATATATATATATATATATATATATATATATATATATATATATATATAAGTACTTTGCAGACTGAAATATCATGTCTTTTGTGACAAGGTCATATTGGTGTAGTAGTGACAGGTATAACATTTTTTTGATTTACTATAGCAGTCGGCACATCAGTTCAATAGATGTTTGCTTAGTCATTTCTTGCTAGGAGTTTTATGTTTATGTTTATTGCCATATTAACAGCTAAAGGCTGTGATTGGAGGAGGAGTTATAGATCATATGAACTATATAGCCTGAGTTCCTGGTCTTTGCTGCATCAGCACGGGCACTGAGACATTATGATTGGATCCCAGGAAGCAAGATAAGATTTTTTTTCCTGCAACCATAAGGTACAAATTTATTTTTTTTATTTTAAATTTCCAAAGTGGGGATACATAGAACTCACAATTTGTTGACTGTAAAAGTCAATTCATCTTCTATAATTAAACCTGGGATGCGTTTAATGTTTTTACCTTTTCTTTAATGCATCTTTTTTTATTGTAAAAGTGTATGTATGGCTAAACTGTTTCCTTTTTTAGTTTTGGATAGAGCAGGGAAATGTTTTTAACCTCTCTCATTTTATTTTTTGCGGCCTTTGTCCCATTGGAGAGTTTTTTCCTCCACTATTTGTCCTGGAGAAGCAACGGAAAGTCAAAAGAAAGCTCTCTGACATGAGGTGGAATTGCTCTTTCGATCGGAAATTTGTCCAGCAAAAGACCGATGAGAGCTTTTGGTTGGAAATTCTGACCGTGTGTATGCTCCATCGGACTTTTGCTGGCGGAATTCCCGCCAGCAAAAGATTGAGAGCAGGTTCTCTATTTTTAGGTCGGAAAAAGTTCCGATCGGAAATTCCGATTGTTTGTAGCAGTTCCGACGCGCAAAATTCCTACGCATGCTCGGAAAACAATTTGACGCATGCTCGGGAGCATTGAACCTAATTTTCTTGGCTCGTCGTAGTGTTGTACGTCACCGCGTTCTTGACGGTCGAAAGTTCCGAGAACTTTTGTGTGACCGTGTGTATGCAAGTCGAGCTTGAGCGAAATTCCGTCTGAAAAACCATCCAAGATTTTTCCAACAGAAATTCCGCTCGTGTGTACGGGGCATTGGATGGTTCTCCAAAGAAAAGATAAGCCAGATTTTTATTATACCACATATAGATAAACTGCTATAAAAACGATTTTTTTAATTTTATATAGACAATTAAAAATCTAAGCTTTTTTGCCATAAAAAAAAAAAAAACAATAAGCATGGATGGCATTGTAATGTTAGACCTTCAAAGGTTAGAATTCCACAACCCATCTTGTCTTTTTACACCTTCATGCTGGTTTTACAGTGGATGGGTATAACTCGACGCATTTGGCAGTTGTATTAAATATATTAGATATTACACATCACTGAAATCTTGCCAACTCTAATGCCCCGTACACACGGTCGGAAAATCCGACCACAAAATCCATCGGATTTTTTCCGACGGATTTTGTCCGACACTGGTGTTGCATACACACGGTCGGACAAAGTTGTCGGAAAATCCGATCATTCTGAACGTGGTGACGTTTGTTGCGTACGACGGGACTACGTAGAGGCTAGTAGCCAATAGCTTTGGTCTTGTAATGTGATCTGAGCATGCGTGGCACTTTGTCCGTCGGAATTCGCTACACACGATCGGAAAAAGTCCGAGAGGACTTTGTTGTCGGAAAATTTGAGAGCAGGAGATAAAACCTTGTCCGTCGGAAAATCCGACGGAAAAAGTCAGATGGAGCCTACACACGGTCGGAATTTCCGACAACATTGTCCGATAGGACATTTTCCGTCGGAAAATCCGACCGTGTGTACGGGGCATTACACAATTGGTTAACATAAATAAATTATATTCAGAAATATACAACAGTATTTTTTTTTCTTGTAAATTACACCACTATAAACCTTTTTTTTTTATGAGACAAGAAATCTTAGAAGGTTTTTAATTATCTAGATAAAATAAAAGGTTGGTTTATAATTGGCTCATAATAAGATAAAATTAAAAAAATGGTTTATATAGTATATTTTTATTACATTTTTTCCCGCTTGCGTGAAACCCTAAAAGCCTGGCTTATGTTTTTGTTGGAGATTCTTGTTCATTTGCAGATGTGGTAGCCCATACATGTACTTTTATATTATATACACTATATTGTCAGAAGAATTGTGACGCCTGCCTTTACACGCACATGAACTTTAACCAGTTAAGGACCAACACTCTTTCTGAGATTTGGTGTTTACAAGTTAAAAAATGTTTTTTTTTGCTAGAAAATTACTTAGATTCCCCAAACATTATACAGTGCCTTTCAAAAGTATTCACCCCCCCCTTGGCTTGTTACCTATTTTGTTTTATTACAGCCTTTAATTCAATTTTTTTTAAATCTGAATGATATGTGATGGATCAGAACACAATAGTCTAAGTTGGTGAAGTAAAATTAGAAAAATATATACATAAATCTATTTTTCAGAATTAAAAAAATGATAATTGGCATGTGTGTATGTATTCACCCCCCTTTGTTATGAAGCCCATAAAAAGCTCTGGTGCAACCAATTACCTTCAGAGGTCACATAATTAGTGAAATGATGTCCACCTGTGTGCAATCTAAGTGTCACATGATCTGGCATTACATAGACACACCTTTTTGAAAGGCCCCAGAGGCTGCAACACCTAAGCAAGAGGCACCACTAACCAAACACTGCCATGAAGACCAAGGAACTCTCCAAACAAGTAAGGGACAATGTTGTTGAGAAGTACAAGTCAGGGTTAGGTTAAAAAAAAATCCCTAAAAAGATCTCTAGGAGCACGATCAAATCTATCATAACAAATAGAAAGAACATGGCACCATAGAAAACCTGCCAAGAGACGGCCGCACACCAAAACTCACGGACCGGGCAAGGAGGACATTATTCATAGAGGCAGCACAAAGATCTAAGGTAACCCTGGAGGAGCTGCAGAGTTCCACAGCTGAGACTGGAGTATCTGTACATAGGACGACAATAAGCTGTACGCTCCATAGAGTTGTGCTTTATGGCAGAGTGGCCAGAAGAAAGTCATTACTTTCAGCAAAAAAAATAAAAAATGGCACGTTTTGAGTTTTCAAAAAGGCATGTGGGAGACTCCCAAAATGTATGGAGGAAGGTGCTCTGGTCTGATGAGACTAAAATTTAACTTTTTGGCCATCAAAGAAAACGCTATGTCTGGAGCAAACCCAACACATCACATCACCCAAAGAACACCATCCCCACCGTGAAACATGGTGGTGGCAGCATCATGCTGTGGGGATGTTTTTCAAAACCTGTACCCCTATGTGTGTGATTTGAGGCTAGGAAGGAGGTTCACCTTCCAGCAGGACAATGACCCCAAACACACTGCTAAAGCAACACTGGAGTGGTTTAAGGGGAAACATGTAAATGTGTTGAAATGGCCTAGTCAAAACCAAGACCTCAATCCAATAGAAAATCTGTGGTCAGACTTAAAGCTTCCAACTTGAAGGAGCTGGAGCAGTTTTGCAAGGAGGAATGGGCAAAAATCCCAGTGGTAAGATATGGCAAGACTCATAGAGACTTATCCAGAGTGACTTGGAGCTGTGATAGAAAGTATTGACTTTAGGGGGGTGAATAGTTATGCCCATTGACTTTTTCCTGTTATTTTGTCCTATTTGTTGTTTGCTTCACAATAAAATAAAAAAACATCTTCAAAGTCGTGGCCACAGTCCGGCCCCCCCCAAATGTCTGAAGGACAGTAAACAGGCCCTTAGTTTAGGAAGTTTGGAGACCCCTGCTCTAGAGCCTTAAAATCAATGGGTTTAGCTCATCTTTTCATGGTTTTAGGTAAATAAATGTATAAACAAAACTGTGGCCTGATAGAGCAGTTTTAGATTTTTTTTCCTCCAGTGTTAAGCAAAGGTTTAATATTTTTTTTTCTTAAAATCTTTATTTTACCAAAAAAGTTTAACACAGAGTAAATCCCTGATGATCAAAACCCAACACAACCTGCATGCTTGTTGACAGCCTGTGTACAAGGCTAGCAGAGAGGTGGGAGATTGTTCATCTATTATGACCAGTGATGTAAGTAACTGAGTTAAAATAAACAGAGTTACTTAACGCAGTTACTTTAGAGGGTAACGAGTAATCTAACTGATTACTTTTCCCCTCATGGTAACGCAGTTCCCATTACTTGGGCGGCGTTACCACAATTACATCTACCGCCACTAGATGGCAGTAGTGTAATTCCGGTGTCCTGACGAAAAAGTTCCCCCGACGGATGAGGACCCCCTGTACTGCGCAGGCACATCGCTTGCGCAGTACGAAGGACTACGGAGCTTACGAAAATTGCCGAACCGAAACAGCTCTGAGTGAACTCTACACCGCAGGCGCAGTTAACATGTAATTATACTAGGCGATGCTCCCAGTGCTCGTGCTACTCTGCAAAGGGTGTCTATAGTGTAACTAAGGAGCGGGTCTAGTATTACTGGGTCTAGTATTACTGGGTCTAGTATTACTGTAACCAAGGGGCGCATTTATTATTATTGTTATATATCGAGCTCTGCCCATTAATTTAACATTCGCCCTCTTCTGTAGCCATCCGCCCCTTACATGATATAATAATAATAGACCCGCCCCTTGCTTACACGCTATAACAGATCTGCCCGTGGTTAGAGTAATAATAGAGCAGCCCCTTGGTTACACGATATATAACAATAATAATAATAAATGCGCCCCTTGCTTACAGTAATACTAGACCCGCCCCTTAGTTACACGTATAGAATATTAAAAAAAAAAGTCACAGTTACTTTGCTGCGTAACTAATTACTTTTCCAATGTAGTAACTGAGTTACTAACACAATTACTTTTTGGGAGAAGTAATTTGTAACTTAACTAATTACTTTTTTTAAAGTAAGATGACCAACACTGGTTATGAATACCACTGCAGTTTGATCTCTCCACTATCCTGTCCCAATAAATAATGTATTAGGTAGAAACAATTTTTGGTTCTCAACACAGTAAAGAAATAGAGTGTATCAAATATAAATATGTAATCTCTTTCAAATATGAAAAAAAATATTTGAAGAAAAACCCTATCCACCCATTAACTGTACCTAATTTTCTACCCTCCCACACCTTTCTTTCTTCGAGAAATAGCTGGTGTATAGTATCTGAAACACGTCGTTGGCGGGTGATATATAACCCTAACACGTCAGGGAAAAAAAAAAAAAAGCCCAGAAATCAAAACAGTTTATTGCTTATATGACGCAACTTGAACCTTGTAATGTTTATCCTCTAGGTGTAAGGGGAAGGTCTGTTATAAACTAGAGTTGAAAGGTAAAATCCTACTTGTCTTTCTTTTCTCTTCTTGGAATTACCTGTTAGTTTAATATACTTCCGGTCTCCTGTGTATATTTTATAGGCTGATGTGCGCTACAATGTTTAGTTGATGTTTAACTGATGTGCTTTACAATGTTTAACGTAACACATACAGATTGCACATGTTTTACCTGCTGGAGGATTTGTATTTCTGTTCATCCAGTTCTAAGAATTACACAGCCCTGCCAGAGCATAGCCAGACTGTCATGCACCTGATTGAGGCTGAGTTGACAAGAGGGCTGGCCTTAAACCCCGTGTCCTGTTTCCCCTGGGGATGATGACAGGGTATAACAGGGCACAGAATGGCACAGGTGATTGAGGCTGAGTTGACGAGAGGGCTGCTCTTGCACCTCTTGTCCTGTTTCCCCTGGGGATGATGACAGGGTATAACAGGGCACAGAGTGGCACAGGTGATTGAGGCTGAGTTGACAAGAGGGCTGGTCTTACACCTCGTGTCCTGTTTCCCCTGGGGATGATGACAGGGTATAACAGGGCACAGAGTGGAACAGGTGATTGAGGCTGAGTTGACGAGAGGGCTGCCCTTGCACCTCTTGTCCTGTTTCCCCTGGGGATGATGACAGGGTATAACAGGGCACAGAGTGGCATGGGTGATTGAGACCAAGTTGATGAGAGGGCTGCCCTTGCACCTCTTGTCCTGTTTCCCCTGGGGATGATGAGAGGGTATAACAGGGCACAGAGTAGCACGGGTGATTGAGACCAAGTTGATGAGTGGGCTGCCCTTGCACCTCTTGTCCTGTTTCCCCTGGGGATGATGAGAGGGTATAACAGTGCACAGAGTGGCACAGGTGATTGAGGCTGAGTTGACGAGAGAAGAAAAACTGTGGTTTCCAAGAGTAGGAAGCCGGAAAAGTGGGGCTTATTGATAAGTCACATGTGTCTTATATATAAATAATTTTAAATATCCAAAATTTTTTTTATGAAAAATTCATTTGATATATTTATTGAAAAAATAATAATAATAATAAATTAATTAAATTATATTACATCACATATATAGGGAGTTAGATTAGAGCACAACCATATAACTAGACATGATTACATATGTTTTCTCGGTTCAATTATGAACCAGATCAAAAAACAGACACATACTTGGGGGGACATATACAAACATGTAACATATAAGACAAATGTCGTCCGGACGCCAGGGAAGACTTGCAGTATATTATCCCACTAAAACCGTGAGGTTGTAACAAATTCGTTTTAAACAATAATGGGAGATAGCCTCCCTTAATGCCAAATATTTGTGGGGTAAATACTGGAAGTGCTCCACAGGTGGCTCGAGCCAGGTGGGGAGGGAAAGGAAAAAGGTAAGTGGAAGGGAAAGGGGGAAGGTAACCGCGGATAATGGACCTGGTATGCGCAGTGATATCCAACCGGTACAATCCTAATTGAATTAAGTTGATGAAATACAAATGGCATCCAATTGTTGTTGTATTGATTTACATGTAATTGTACCCAGAGTTGTTTTTGTTTTGGATGGTTCCCTTAGCAGGGATTGTCCCTGCCGCTTGTTGTCTCACAGAAGCAGATTATGGGTATACAAAACAAATGGGTCATTCATTGAATCCTGTATTTGATTGATGTGTATTTGCACCTGCAATTATCTTATAGCTGATGGTTCCCCTAGCAGGGATTGTCCATGCTACAGCTTAACTCACAGAAAACAAAGTGCAGGTGCACAAAACAATAATAAAGTCAATTCAAATTGTATTAGGGTTGCATGGGATAGCCAGCATACGTTACCGCTTCCATTTACTCGGTGTAGTTCATGGGCTATGAGATGTTTCAAAGGTCCATCTTCGTTTGTATGAGGAACCAGACCTCGCTGCTGGTAGAGCAAATCTCTATTGTCACTTCCGTGGTCTGCAGCGCTATTGCGTTTTTAAGTAGCAGTTCCTTTTAGATGGGCAAACATCTATCCGCCCGTAGTCTTTGGGATGCGGTTTGCAGGTGAACGTCGGCTGGTTTTGAGTGTCAGCCTGGCGTCCCATTCATTTCAGCGGCCCTTCAGCCCAGTGCTGCGGCTCGAACACACCTGTGGGCCGTTGCGTCCTGGCGTGCGTAGGACAGTGACGTTGACGCGTTTCACAAGGGGGTGTGTAGCTTCTTCTGGACGTTGTGGTGGCGTCAGAGGGCTCCTTCTTATTGGTGTCCGGTCCTCGTTTACGCCCACCACTTTGAGCAGATCGCTCAATCGTGAAGGATTGCCCCATGTATGTGGGTATTTCCGTTACTTTAGGTAGTTGTTTTGGGTTTTAAACTTTTGAAACAAAATAGTAGCCAAACAGGTCATTTATATTCATTTCCAAGGGTTCATTAGAGTCTGTTTTCCATTCTGCGTTGTAATGTCCATAGTGATTATATGGAGGATATCAGTTGCTTTTGATTTAACCATTAACGAGCAGATACTGCACTTTCAGAGCCCTGTGTATATTTTTGGCTCTGGAAAGCATAGTTATGGCCTGCATAAGGTTGTCGGTAGATGTGTAAGTCAGCAGATGTCTCTAGCCAGTATCGTCAGGCATTTTATAAAGGATCCCAGACCATTTCTGAGATCCTATATGAGACATAGTTGATCCACACATAGACCGATCAAATGCTGTCTTAACATTTACACATAGATCGAATGACAAACATCCAATGCCTGTTATAGGGGAGAGGGGGGGGGGGGGGGGGGGGAAGAAAAAGGGTAGATTAGATGAATGACCCATTTGTTTTGTATACCCATAATCTGCTTCTGTGAGACAACAAGCGGCAGGGACAATCCCTGCTAAGGGAACCATCCAAAACAAAAACAACTCTGGGTACAATTACATGTAAATCAATACAACAGCAATTGGATGCCATTTGTATTTCATCAACTTAATTCAATTAGGATTGTACCGGTTGGATATCACTGCGCATACCAGGTCCATTATCCGCGGTTACCTTCCCCCTTTCCCTTCCACTTACCTTTTTCCTTTCCCTCCCCACCTGGCTCGAGCCACCTGTGGAGCACTTCCAGTATTTACCCCACAAATATTTGGCATTAAGGGAGGCTATCTCCCATTATTGTTTAAAACGAATTTGTTACAACCTCACGGTTTTAGTGGGATAATATACTGCAAGTCTTCCCTGGCGTCCGGACGACATTTGTCTTATATGTTACATGTTTGTATATGTCCCCCCAAGTATGTGTCTGTTTTTTGATCTGGTTCATAATTGAACCGAGAAAACATATGTAATCATGTCTAGTTATATGGTTGTGCTCTAATCTAACTCCCTATATATGTGATGTAATATAATTTAATTAATTTATTATTATTATTATTTTTTCAATAAATATATCAAATGAATTTTTCATAAAAAAAATTTTGGATATTTAAAATTATTTATATATAAGACACATGTGACTTATCAATAAGCCCCACTTTTCCGGCTTCCTACTCTTGGAAACCACAGTTTTTCTTCTATATGCTTAGGGGTTGATCTGTCAACAGTTTAAATTAAGGTCTTAAACCACATATATATAACAAGCCTCATTTTTGCTCTTCCAATTTTCATGAGTTGACGAGAGGTCTGCCCTTGCACCTCTTGTCCTGTTTCCCTTGGGGGGCGGTGAGAGGGTATAACAGGGCACAGAGTGGCACAGGTGATTGAGGCTGAGTTGACGAGAGGGCTGCCCTTGCACCTCTTGTCCTGTTTTTCCTGGGGATGATGAGAGGGTATAACAGGGCACAGAGTAGCACGGGTGATTGAGACCAAGTTGACGAGAGGGCTGCCCTTGCACCTCTTGTCCTGTTTCCCCTGGGGATGATGAGAGGGTATAACAGGGCACAGAGTAGCACAGGTGATTGAGACCAAGTTGACGAGGGGGCTGCCCTTACACCTCTTGTCCTGTTTCCCCTGGGGATGATGACAGGCATAGGCGTGTGCATGGGGTGTGCCGGGTGTGCCTGGGCACACCTTAATCACCCCGTGCTGTCTCCAGACATTTGCCCCAAAATGCTGCATCCAAGAGTGTGTGTGGCCCGCGCTGCCTGTGGAACTGTTTCACAGGCAGCAGATCGTGAGAATTGCCAGAGCTGTTCAGTGTATGAAACTGTCAGATAATGACACTGCATGCAGGGAGAGACACCAGCTGTCAAAAGTCAGTGGTGATGTCCGGGGTGGGCGGGACCAAACGGCCATCAAACACCAGCCAATGGGATGGGGTCAGGGTGGGCTGCTACATTTATGTGGCCCTGCCCCCTCTCTGAGGCAGCTCAAACATTGGCTGGTGTTTATAGCGCTTGGTCCCGCTCACCCCCGACATCGCGGCTGAGTTGTAAGTCATCACAACTCTGCCGCGATGTCGGGGGTGGGTGGTACCATGCGCCAACACCAGCCAATGATTGGGCTGCTTCAGAGAGGGGACGGAGCCAGAGAAATGTAGCGGCCCACCCAGACCCATCCTATTGGCTGGTGTTTGGTAACTGTTCAGTCCACCACCGACAGCACAGCTGACTTTTAACAGCTGGTCTCTCTCCCTGCATGCAGTGTCATTATCTGACAGTTTCATACACTGAAGAGCTCTGGCAATTCTCACGATCTCCTGAATGTGAAACTCCCCCTCTCCCCTATCTGTGCCACCCAATGCTGCCTATCAATGCCAACCAATGCTGCCAATCAGTGCCAATCAATACTGCCTATCAGCGCCAACCAGTACTGTCCAACCGTGCCAGTGCTGCTTATCAGTGCCAACCAGTGCTGCCTATAAGTGCAAACAAGTGCTGCCTATCAGTGCCATCCAATGCTGCCTATCAGTGCCAGTGCTGCTTATCAGTGCCAACCAATGCTGCCTATCAGTGCCAGTGCTGCTTGTCAGTGCCAACCAATGCTGCCTATTAGTGCCAACCAGTACCAGTCAGTGCTGCCTATCAGTGCCAACCAATGCTGTAAATCAGTGCCAACCAAAGCTGAAAATCAGTGCCAACCAATGCTGCCTATCAGTGCCTATCAGTGCTGCCAATCAGTGCCCATAAGTGCTGCCCATAAGTGCTGCAAATCAGTGCCCATCAGTGCTGCATTTCAGTGCCCATCAGTGCTGCCTATCAGTGCCACCTATCAGTGCCAATCAGTTCTGCCAGTCAGTGCCCATCAGTGCTGCCTATCCATGCCCATCAGTGCAGCCTACCAGTGCCCATCAGTGCTTCCAATCAGTGCTGCCTATCAGTGTCAATCAGTGTCCATCAGTGCTGCCAATCAGTGCTGCGAATCAGAGCCTATTAGTGCCCATAAGTGCTACCAATCAGAGCCCATCAGTGATGCATATCAGTGCCCATCAGTGCCGTCTATCAGTGCCAATCAGTGCTGCCAATCAGTGCCCATCAGTACTGCCCATCAGTGCCACCTATCAGTGCCAATCAGTGCTTCCTATCAGTGCCACCTATCAGTGCACATCAGTGCTACCAATTAGTGCCCATCCATGCTGCCAATCAGTGCAGCCTATTAGTGCCGCCTATCAGTGCCCATCAGTGCTGCCTTAGCAGTGATGGTGGAAATCCCTTTACATATAATTGCAATACAAATTACCTTCAAGTGCAACAACTTTTTAGTTGGGAGGTTCACACAATTACAGCACTTTGGAATTTGTATTTTTTAGAGTGTTACACTTAACAGTATATGTTTTAGTTACCGTTATAATGTGAATTATTGCACATGAAGTTAATATCCCACCACCCCTGCTAAGTCCATGTCTTTATGGACCTTGCTTTGTGCACTGGTGCACAGTCATATTGATACAGGAAGGGGCTGTCCCCAAACAGTTCCCACAAAGTTGGGAGCATGAAATTGTCCAAAATGTGTTGGTATGCTGACGCCTTAAGAGTTCCCTTCACTGGAACTAAGGGGCCAAGCCCAACCCCCAAAAAACAACCCCACACCATAACATAGAAATAACGGTATTTGAGACAAAATGCCAATCAAACAGTATACTTGTATTATACAGGGGCAAAGGTGAGGCTGCTCACTCACATCCCGGCAGGCACAGAGCACAAGACGTCACCTTTGTTACCGGTGATGTCCTGTGCTCTGTGCCTGCCGGGATGTGGGTAAGCAGTCTCAGATTTGCCCCTGTATAATACAAGTATACTGTTTGATGGGCATTTAGTCTCAAATACCGTTATTTCTATGTTTGTGACTAATTATATTGTCATTGATCATTTGTTGCTCAAATTACAGATACCCTCCTGATGAAGCAGCTTTGTCCACGAAACTAGTTGAGATTATCCGTGATCAACTATCCCACTGTGATCTTCCCCGTTTGGGGAGTAATATCTTGGTGATATGCATGGATTGTTATCTATGTTTTTAATCTGTAACTGATTCTTTTGTCATGTGTTATGTATAAATAAACTTTTGTATTATGTTACACATTTTTTTCACATTTATGAAAATTACCCTCATAGTATTGTACCGAGATAGTCCATTTGCCCGCTTCCTTGAGGAGACCTGGTTAAGGGGACTAGGATCCCCGACCCCTTTATCTCTTAAATTCTGGATGATGGTACAACTCCCTTTTCACATTTTTTACCCATTACTATTGATTCTAGAGTCTACCCCTACTCTTTTATAACCTTGAAACAAAATCTCATTCGCTCCACACAAAAACCTGAGCGATATATTTTGCATAGGTTTACCCTGTAATTTACTAATAACTTAAATTGCAAAGATGCAGCTCTATTTTATGAATAATTATATTTGACCACAAAGTCATATTAAATATTTGAGGAAGGGGATTAAGTGTAGTTTTTTTGTTTTTTTTTAAGATTGAAACATTGCCGTGCTTTGATGGAATTCTAAGATTACCGATGGAACTACACATATTACCTACATTTCTTGTTATCCTCTTAGGTATGTTAAACTTTTTACTTATTTTTTTTAACTATTTACTAAGCTACATAAACTTAGCCAGATTCCATATACCAGAATCTGTGAAAAAAAGAGAGAAATTTGGAGCAGTAGCTGTAGAACCAATGATGGAGGTAGGTTGTTTTGATTGGACCATGTAAATGTTTTCAGTATCCCTTAACTTCATAAAGGAGAATTTGGAGAAACCCTCCTCACCACTTGCTAGACATAAGTGTGAAATATAAAATACTTTTTAAGAATTAACAAAAAAACAAAGAAAAAAAGACAGCTTTTTGTTCTGAACACAATAAAGAAATAAAATATATAATCCATTGAAAATGTACAAAAATATTTAAAGAAAAACTCATCATACCTTGTTTCTTCCCCGAAAACTGTTTCAGGGGGCAGAGACAATCTTTGAGGAGGGTTGCTTTGATTGAACAATGCCTAAGTAACACCTTAACTCCATTAAAC
>CM053035.1:19054182-19324599 GCA_028564925.1 Lithobates sylvaticus
TTTGGATATGTTGTATTGCTAGTTCCACTGGGTTTGCACACCAAATTTGGGGTTCCTAGCACCAAGTGGCCCCCGAGATACGGGGCCCCCAAAATCGGTTCGGAAAATGTCATTCTCTGCTGCAGAAAAGTGCTTGACTCTAGTATAAGCCGAGGGGGGCATTTTCAGCGCACAAAAAATGTGGCTTATACTCAAGTATATACGGTACATATTACATTTTTATATTTATTTACATTTTACATTCACATATTTAGTAATATTTAATAAAACATGTATAATAAAGTGTACACATTACATGTTTTTATTTATTTATATTTATAAAAAATTATAGATTTTTTTTATTATTTATGATGATCACGATTTAAAAGTAAACCATAAAAAGTTGCTATTTAGATAAATTTAAAGTACTGCATTTGAATATGGTGTGTTCTTACTTTCTGCCAGCAGGTGGAGGTCAAGCCATAAATCAGACATTGAAAGCGATCTTTTGCTCATGATTTCCAACTTTTATTATATCAAAAGATGAGGAATTAAAATCAATTTTCCAAGTTGTATTTTTTTTTTTCATTACCTAAATTATTCCTCAAAGCATGTGCAGTTTTTGAAGTACACTATATGGCGAACAACATTTTGAACGCCTGAACTTCACACTTATGCAAGCTGTACATCCTATTTCTATATTCCTATAGAGCTATAGCTCTTTGCACATTAACCACTTCAGCCCCGGACCAATTGGCAGCCAAAGGACCAGGCCCCTTTTTGCGATTCGGCACTGCGTCGCTTTAACTGACAATTGCGCGGCTGTGCGACATGGCTCCAAAACAAAATTGGCGTCCTTTTTTTCCCACAAATAGAGCTTTCTTTTGGTGGTATTTGATCGCCCCTGCGGTTTTTATTTTTTGCGCTATAAACAAAAATAGAGCGACAATTTTGAAAACAATGCAATATTTTTTGCTTTTTGCTATAATAAATATCCCCAAAAAATATAGAAAAAAAAAACATTTTTTTTCCTCAGTTTAGGCGATACGTATTCTTCTACATATTTTTGGTAAAAAGAAATCACAATTAGCGATTATTGATTGGTTTGCGCAAAAGTTATAGCGTTTACAAAATAGGGAATAGTTTTATAGCATTTTTATTAATATTTTTTTTTTTTACTAGTAATGGCGGCGATCAGCGATTTTTATTGTGACTGCGACATTATGGCGGACACATCGGACAATTTTGACACATTTTTGGGACCATTGTCATTTATACAGCAATCAGTGCTATTTAAATGCATTGATTCCTGTATAAATGACAGTTGTAGTGAAAGAGTTAACCACTAGGGGGCGGGGAGGGGTTATGGGCTGTGACATGTGTGTGTGTTTTTTTTACATTAGGGGGCGGGGCTGACGTCTGACATCATTGATCGGCTTTCCCGATGACAGGGAACAGCCGATCAATGACAGGCAGTGTAGGAAGCGCGGGGAGAGGTTTGTTTACACAGACCTCTCCCCGTTCTTCAGCTCCGTGACCCGATCGCGGGACACCAGCGGCGATCGGGTCCGCTGGTCCCGCGGCCGGGGTCACGGAGCTCCCGACCGGGTCGCGAGCGCGCCGCTGGCGGCGCGCGCGCGACCCACGGGCAGGCAATTAAAGGGCCACGTACAGGTACGTGATTTTGCCTGCCCGTGCCATTCTGCCGCAGTATATCTGCGTAAGGCGGTCGGGAAGCGGTTAATGGCATAGCTTGGAATGAATGAAATAAATTTCCCCTGTAGACATACGCAGCATTACTTACACCATTCCAGCCCGAACCTGAAGAAGATCGAGTTAGTCTCAGTTTCCACTAATGCGACTTGGGACTGCAAAGTTGCATGAAAAGTCGCACCCCCATGATGTCCAATGAGTACCGTTCATATCTGTGTGACTTCAAAGTAGTCCCTGCACTACTTTGATCCCACTTTGATACGACTTTGGGCGTGTGTGTGCAGGTACGCACGTTCGGAAAGTCCGGCGGACCTCCGCTGGAAAGTCCGGCGGACCTCCGCTGGAAAGTCCGGCGGGTTGTCCGGCCGAGAAGTCCGATCGTGTGTACGTGGCATAAGTAAACATAATGACTACGAATGCATCCGGAGTTACAAATTATCCGAAGTAACGAATGATCTGGTAAACGAAAAAAAGAATGAAACGAAAACTAAAATAAAGGAAGTTTTCGGTAGTGCACATGTCTAATTTGCAACAAACAGTTACATTGAATCGTTTTTGCAATATACTGTATGTAATATAAATAAAATAGGCAGATTCAACTTCAACTTTAAATTGCACAACTCACATATATAGAAGAATATCTTTTCCCAAACAAAGGAACAGTGGCGGGTATTGGTGGTGACACCCCATCATCAAGTTTTGGGGTAACATTGTCAGTTGAGGGTCCATATGGATAGAGAAGACCATCTGAACATCAATAAAAGAAAATGAATAAAAATAAAGCAACTACTGTATTTATCGGCGTATAACACACGCCCCAATTTAAGAGGGGAGTTTCAGGACATTTTTTTTTTTTAATATAAACCACTTTCTGTGCCCATCTGCAGCTTCAGTGCAGCCTGATCTGTGCCAATCTGCAGCTTCAGTGCAGCCTGATCTGTGCCAATCTGCATCTTCAGTGCAGCCTGATATGTGCCCATATGCAGCTTCAGTGCAGCCTGATCTGTGCCCATCTGCAGCTTCAGTGCAGCCTGATCTGTGCCAATCTGCAGCTTCAGTGCAGCCTGATCTGTGCCCATCTGCAGCTTCAGTGCAGTCTGATCTGTGCCCATCTGCAGCTTCAGTGCAGTCTGATCTGTGCCCATATGCAGCTTCAGTGCAGTCTGATCTGTGCCCATCTGCAGCTTCAGTGCAGTCTGATCTGTGCCCATGTGCTGCTTCAGTGCAGTCTGATCTGTGCCCATATGCAGCTTCAGTGCAGCCTTATCTGTGCCAATCTGCAGCTTCAGTGCAGTCTGATCTGTGCCCATCTGCAGCTTCAGTGCAGTCTGATCTGTGCCCATGTGCTGCTTCAGTGCAGTCTGATCTGTGCCCATATGCAGCTTCAGTGCAGCCTTATCTGTGCCAATCTGCAGCTTCAGTGCAGTCTGATCTGTGCCCATCTGCAGCCTAATCAGTGCCCATCTTCAGCATTTCTCCTCACTGCCGCCTGATCAGTGTCCATCTGCAGCCTTGCCAAAATATAGGCTGCCACCAAGGGGAAGGAGGGGACTAGTGCTGCCAAAATAGAGCTGGATCTTCTGTGTACTCAACTTGGTGTCACGCCCAGTCCCGCCCCTGGCCCGGATCCTATGATGGACATAACGCTGGTCCAATGCCGGGACGCCAATGCTAGGAGCAGTCCATGGGGCGGGACTGAGCGTGAGATCTCAAATTTTGTGTGTCGGAAATTCCGATGGAAAATGTCCGATGGAGCCTACACACGGTCGGAATTTCCGACAAAAAGCTCCCATCGAGCATTTTCCGTCAGAAAATCTGACCGTGTGTATGCGGCATAAGTTGTAGCGGTAGTATAGGGATGGTAATAGTATTAGTTATAATAGAAGTTGGAGTAATATTAATAAAATGAGTACTAATAGAAGCAGTACTATAAGTTGTAGCAGTAGTATAGTGGTGGTGATAGTAGTAGTAATAGAAGTTGGAGTAGTATTAGTTGAAGTAGTGTTTGTAGAAGCAGTAGTATAAGTTGTAGCAGTAGTAAAGTGATGGCAATAGTAGTAATAGAAGTTGGAGTAATATTAGTAAAATTATTATTAATATAAGCAGTACTATAAGTTGTAGTAGAAATAGTGTAAGTATAAGCAGGAAATCCGACCGTGTGTATGCGGCATAAGTTGTAGCGGTAGTATAGGGATGGTAATAGTATTAGTTATAATAGAAGTTGGAGTAATATTAGTAAAATTTGTACTAATAGAAGCAGTACTATAAGTTGTAGCAGTAGTATAGTGGTGGTAGTAGCAGTAAAAGAATTTGGAGTGATATTAGTAGAAGTAATATTGGTAGAAGCAATAGTATACGTTGTAGCGGTAGTATAGTGTTCTTAGTAGTAGTAATAGAATTTGGAGCAGTATTAGTAGAAGTAGCATTTGTAGAAGCAGTGGTATAAGTTGTAGCAGTAGTATAGTAGTAGTAGTAATAGAAATTGGAGTGATATTAGTAGAATTAGTATTAGCCGCCGTACACGGTCGGAAATTCCGACGGAAAACGTCTGATTGGATTATGTTGTCGGAAAATCCGCCCGTGTGTGGGCTTCATCAGACTTTTTCCGTCGGAATTTCCGCCGGAAAAAATTTAAGATCCTGCTCTCAAATTTTCCGGCAACAAAATCCGATCAGACTTTTTCCGATCGTGTGTAGAGAATTCCGATGGACAAAGTGCCACGCATGCTCAGATCAAATTACGAGACCAAGGCTATTGGCTACTAGCCTCTACGTAGTTCTGTCGTACGCAACGAACGTCACCACGTTCAGAATGATCGGATTTTCCGACAACTTTGTCCGACTGTGTGTATGCAACACCAGTGTTGGACAAAATCCGTCGGAAAAAATACAACGGTTTTTGTGGTCGGAATTTCTGACCGTGTGTACGGGGGCTTAGTATAAGCAGTAGTATAAGTTGTAGCAGTAGTATAGTGGTGGTAGTAGTAGTAAAATAATTTGGAGTGATATTAGTAGAAGTAATATTGGTAGAAGCAATAGTATACGTTGTAGCAGTAGTATAGTGTTGGTATTAGTAGTAATAGAATTTGGAGCAGTATTAGTAGAAGTAGCATTTGTAGAAGCAGTAGTATAAGTTATAGCAGTAGTATAGTAGTAGTAATAGAAATTGGAGTGATATTAGTAGAAGTAGTATTAGTAGAAGCAGCAGTATAAGTTGTATCGGTAGTATAGTGATGGTAGTAGTATTAGTAGTAATAGAAGTTGGAGTAATATAAGTAGAATTAGTACTAATAGAAGCAGTACTATAAGTTGTAGCAGTAGTATAGTGGTGGTAATAGTAGTTGGAGTAGTTTTAATAGAAGAAGTAATGGTAGAAACAGTAGTATAAGTTGTAGTGGTAATATAGTGAAGGTAGTAGCAGTAAGAAAAGTAGTGTTACTATAAGCAGTAGGGGTGCAACGGATCAAAAAACTCACGGATCGGATCGATCCTCGGATCAGGAGTCACGGATCGGATAATTTTTCGGATCAGCAAATAATAATTGAATTTGCAAAAACCTGTGAAAATTCCGCCACCATATAGTCCCCACTGTAATATCCACGTCATCTCCCCCACTGTAATATCCACATCCTCTCCCCACTGTAGTATTGGCTGGGTATCGCAGAGTATTGGCTGGGTATCGCAGAGTATTGGCTGGGTATGCAGAGTATTGGCTGGGTATCGCAGAGTATTGGCTGGGTATGGCAGAGTATTGGCTGGGTATGGCAGAGTATTGGCTGGGTATGGCAGAGTATTGGCTGGGTAAATGCAGAGTATGGCAGAGTATTGGCTGGGTAATGCAGAGTATGGCAGAGTATTGGCTGGGTAATGCAGAGTATGGAAGAGTATATGCAGGGTTAATGCAGGGTTAATGCAGAGTTAATGCAGAGTTAATGCAGGGTATGTTTACAAGTGATCGCTCCGTCATTTGACGGAGTGATCACATTGTAAACAGTGGCCGGGTGTACCAAGATGGCCGCCGCTCCGGAGCTAGGCCGAAGCCGCGGCCTTTCCTAAGGCCGCCGGGTGTACAAAGATGGCCGCCGCCGCTCCGGAGCTAGGCCGAAGCCGCGGCCTTTCCTAAGGCCGAGGCCGCGGAGCGCTCCGCGGATCGCGGGGTGTGCCGATCCGAACGGGGTGGCCCGTTCGGATCACGGATCGGCGACGATCCGTTGCACCCCTAATAAGCAGTAGTATAAGTTGTAGCAGTAGCATAGTGGTGGTAGTAGTAGTAATAGAAATTGGAGTGATATTAGTAGAAGCAATAGTACACGTTGTAGCGGTAGTATAGTGTTGGTAGTAGTAGTAATAGAATTTGGAACAGTATTAGTAGAAGTAGCATTTGTAGAAGCAGTAGTATAAGTTGTAACAGTAGTATAGTGGTGTTAATAGTAGTTGGAGTAGTTTTGTAGTTTTAATATAAGAAGTAATGGTAGAAACAGTAGTATAAGTTGTAGTGGTAATATAGTGAAGGTAGTAGCAGTAAGAAAAGTAGTGTTACTATAAGCAGTAGTATAAGTTGTAGCAGTAGCATAGTGGTGGTAGTAGTAGTAATAGAAATTGGAGTGATATTAGTAGAAGCAATAGTATACATTGTAGTGGTAGTATAGTGTTGGTAGTAGTAGTAATAGAATTTGGAGCAGTATTAGTAGAAGTAGCATTTGTAGAAGCAGTAGTATAAGTTGTAGCAGTAGTATAGTAGTAGTAGTAGTAATAGAAATTGGAGTGATATTAGTAGAAGTAGTATTAGTAGAAGCAGCAGTATAAGTTGTAGCGGTAGTATAGTGATGGTAGACGTAGTAGTATTAGTAGTAATAGAAGTTGGAGTAATATTAGAAGAATTAGTACTAATAGAAGCAGTACTATAAGTTGTAGCAGAAGTATAGTGGCGGTAGAAGTAGAATAGTATTTGGAGTAGTTTTAATAGAAGTAGTAATGATAGAAGCAGTAGTATAAGTTGTAGTGGTATTATAGTGAAGGTAGTAGCAGTAAGAAAAGTCGGAGTAGTATTAGCAGAAGTAGTATTAGTAGAAGCAGTAGTATAGTGGTGGTATTAGTAGTAACTGAAGTTGGCGTAAAATTAGTAGTGGTTTTATTAGTAGAAGCAATAGTATAAGTTGTAGCTGTAGTATAGTGGGGTAGTAGTAGTAGTAGTAGTAATAGAGGTTTGAGTGATATTAGAAGTAGTATTAGTAAGTAGTAATAGGATTGGCATTAGTAGTGGTAACATCTATATTCTTGCTCCAGTTTAAGCTCTTGATGATCCGATCTTTCACAGCTCAAAGTAAAGACCTGTTTTTTCCATGTAGACATCTCTTTCAACATCCAAAAACATTATTACATTTTTTAAAACAACTACTAAAAAGTTACTCTGAAGTTATGCCTCCCCCCCATGGCATCGCAAAATGTATACATAAATAATATACAGCCGATATCTACCATGTTATCATGACTTAAGCCCTCTAACGGGATTATGGAAAAGACCATAAGAACATCTCACCGGTGTGAAGGAACAGGAAGACCATGCAGAGGTTCTTCATTTTCCGCCTTTGAACGTTTCCCCACAGACTTCCTTCTCAGATAAATCAGACGACATCAGACGTACTTACTGTAATCTCTTATGTTTATGGGCTTGCAGGTGTGGAACTCTGTTAATGATCACAGTAAATAAATTTCGGAAGCAATATAATGTGCCAATGTGTTTGCCATGAAGAAAGTAAAACAAATACAAGATGAATATGATCTCGTCCCGAACACAGATCGAAGTACAGATAACCACAGGATGAGGAAGTCATTGACGTGTGAGAAGCTCTCTGCTGTTACGGGATGTGAAAATTAGACATGTGCACAACAAAAAAATTTCGTTTAGTTTTTTTTGTTTCCGTTGATTCGCAACGATTCGTACATTGGTAATTCGTCATTGTTCGTATTCGTAACGATTCGTACATTCATTAGTCGTCGTTATTCGTATTCGTAACAATTCGTACATTTGTAAGAGTTATTTTTCGTTGATTCGTTTTTTCGTTTCCGTTGATTCATAACGATTCGTACATTCGTAAGTCGTCGTTATTCGTATTCGTAACGATTCGTACATTTGTAAGAGTTATTTTTCGTTGATTCGTTTTTTTTCGTTAGTTTAATTTTCGTTCATTCGTTTATTCGAAATTCAGACGTATTCGTAGTTATTCGTACATTCACAACATTCGTAGATCCGTAATCGGAGCATAATTCCAAATTTTATGTAATGTGTGCTATTATTACATTTTAATAATTTACGAATCGAAAAAAAAAGTTACGAATCGAAAAAAAAAAAGTTACGAATCGAAAAAAAAGTTACGAATGTACGAATTTTTTTGTTCAATCCATTCATTACGAATCGAAAAAAAAAAAAAGTTACGAATCGAAAAAAAAAAAGTTACGAATCGGAAAAAAAGTTACGAATCGAAAAAAAAGTTACGAATGTACGAATTTTTTTGTTCAATCCATTCGAAGCACGTTAAAAAGCACCATTGTAAGAGACACAGAAAATTACGAATTCAACAAAAAAAAAAAAAAAAAGTTACGAATGTACGAATTTTTTTGTTCATTTTCGTTGTTCCTTTTTTCGTTTTTTTCAACAAAAAAAAAAAGTTACGATTTTACGAATTTTTTGGTTTTTCGGATTTTCGTTGCTTTTCAACAAAAAAAAAGTTATGTACGTTTTTTCGTTCATTGTTCCTTTTTTCGTTTTTCGTTTTCGTTAATTTTCGGATTCGTACGATTCGAACGATTCGTTATTCGGATTCGTTCGATTCGTAACGATTCGTTCATTCGTACGTAAACGAACGAACGAAAAAAAACGATAAAAAACGAAAAAAAAAAAACGAATTGCATATGTCTAGTGAAAATGTATCCTTGTCCTCATCATAAGAGGTCTTGGTTACACATACTACTCTACAGCCACTATTTTAAATCAGATCTTCACCCTTAAATGGATGTTTCCTCCCTTCCGCTGTGCAAATGTGGCTATCTTTTTTTTCGTTGTTGTTGTTTACTTTTTTTTTTACCAAAAACCCTCTGGCTCCCCCCCCCCCCGCCATGCACGTCACTCGCCTAGGTGAGTAATGTGTACTTTGCCCGCTATGCTCTCTGTGATATGTCCATCACATATACCAGAAGGCATACAATTTTCCACATTTTGTCATGTTACAACCAAAAACGTAAATGTATTTTATTGGGATTTTATGTGAAAGACCAACACAAAGTGGCCCATAATTGTGAAGTGGAAGGAAAATTATAAATGGTTTTCAATATTATTTTTACAAACAAATATGTGAAGTGTGGCAAGGATTTGTATTCAGCCCCCCTAAACTAAAATCTAGTGGAACCAGTTGCTTTCGGAAGTCACCTTATTAGTAAATAGAGTCCACCTGTGTGTAATTTAATCTCAGTATAAATACAGCTGTTCTGTGAAGCCCTCAGAGGTTTTTCGAGAGAACCTTAGTGAGCAAACAGCATCATTAAGGCCAAGGAACACTATAGAAATTTAAAGCAGTGTTATGTTATACAAAAATCTCCCAAGCTTTGAACATCTCACGGAGCTCTGTTCAATCCATCATCTGATAATGGAAAGAGTATGGCACAACTGCAAACCTACCAAGACATGGCCGTCCACCTAAACTGACCGGGCCGGGCAAGGAGAGCATTCATCAGAGAAGCAGCCAAGAGGTCCATGGTAACTCTGGAGGAGCTGCAGAGATCCACAGCTCAGGTGGGAGAATCTGTCCACAGGACAACTATTAAGCCCCATACACACGGTCAGACTTTTTCATGGATTCTGTCCGATCGGACAATGTTGTTGAAAAATCAGACCGTGTGTATGCACCATCGGACAGTGTACGTCGGATTGTCCGACGGACAAAGTCTTATCTCCTGCTGGAAAGATTTGCCGACAACACGGTCCGATCACACCAAATCCGATCGTGTGTACGGTTGTCCGACCGGACAAAGTGCTACGCATGCTCACATCACATTACAAGACCAAAGCTATTGGCTACTAGCCTCTACGTAGTCCCGTCGTACGCAACAAACGTCACCACGTTCAGAATGATCGGATTTTCCGACAACTTTGTCCGACCGTGTGTACGCAACACCAACATCAGACAAAGTATGACGGACAGGATCCGACCGACCTGGTCCGCGGATTGTCCGACCGTGTGTATGGGGCTTTAGTCGCGTTCTCCACAAATCTGACCTTTATGGAAGAGTGACAAGAAGAAAGACATTGGTGAAAAAGCCGTAAGAATTCCCATTTTCAGTTTGTGAGAAGCCATGTGGAGGACAAAGCAAACATGTGGAAGAAGGTGATCTGGTCAGGTGAGACCAAAATTGAACTTTTTGGCCTAAATGCAAAACGCTATGTGTGGCGGAAAACTAACACTGCACATCACCCTGAACACACCATCCCCACTGTGAAACATGGTGGTGGCCGCATCATGTTGTGGGGAGGCTTTTCTTCAGCAGGGACAGGGAAGCTGGTCAGAGATGATGGGAAGATGGATGAAGCCAAATACAGGACAATCTTAGAAGAAAACCTGTTAGAGTCTGCAAAAGACTTGAGACTGGGGCGGAGGTTCACCTTCCAGCAGGATAACGACCCAAAACATACAGCCAGAGCTACAATGGAATGGTTTAGATCAAAGAATATTCATGTGTTAGAATGGACCAGTCAAAGTCCAGACCTAAATCACATTGAGAATCTGTGGCAAGACTTGAAAATTGCTGTTCACAGACGCTCTCCATCCAATCTGACAGAGCTTGAGATATTTTGCAAAAGAAGAATGGGCAAAAATGTCCCTCTCTAGATGTGCAAAGCTGGTAGAGACATCCCCAAAAAGACTTGCAGCTGTAATTGCAGAGAAAGGGGGTTCTACAAAGTATTGACTCAGGGGGGCGCTATACAAATGCCCCCCACACTTTTCATATATTTATTTGTAAAGAAATTTGAAAACCATTTATCATTTTCCTTCCACTTCACAATTATCTGCCACTTTGTGTTGGTCTATCACATAAAATCCCAATAAAATACATTTATATTTTTGGTAGTAACATGACAAAATGTGGAAAATTTCAAGGGGTGTGAATACCTTTTTAAGGCCCTGTAGTACTTCATTGAGGAAGCAGGAAGGGGCAGGACCAGGCAGCGCGTCATCGAGAAGCCACAGGCTGAACCAGGAAGAGCCAGCAGCTTCCCAATGATGTCACCAAAGAAGATGGCGGCATGGGACCAAGCAGGGGGGCGGAAAAGAAGCGGATCTTAGCAGAACACTTCTGAATACACTGGGTGAGTGCCTTTAAATGTGTAGGACCCGCAACCAGGTCCCATACCATTCCAAGTCCAACAGAAAATTGGTGATCAGTGGGAAGAATGCTCCTTACATTGGTGATCAGTGGGAAGAATGTCTCTTACATTGGTGATCAGTGAGAAGAATGTCCCTTACATTCGTGATGAGTGGGAAGAATGTTCCTTACATTGGTGATCAGTGGGAAGAATGTCTCTTACATTGGTGATCAGTGAGAAGAATGTCCCTTACATTCGTGATGAGTGGGAAGAATGTTCCTTACATTGGTGATCAGTGGGAAGAATGTCTCTTACATTGGTGATCAGTGAGAAGAATGTTCCTTACATTCGTGATGAGTGGGAAGAATGTTCCTTACATTGGTGATGAGTGGGAAGAATGTTCCTTACATTGGTGATCAGTGGGAAGAATGTCCCTTACATTAGAGGTCAGTGGGAAGAATGTTCCTTACATTGGTGATCAGTGGGAAGAATGTCCCTTACATTAGAGGTCAGTGGGAAGAATGTTCCTTACATTGGTGATCAGTGGGTAGAATGTTCCTTACATTGGTGAGCAGTGGGAAGAATGTTCCTTACATTGGTGATCAGTGGAAGAATGTTCCTTACATTGGTGATCAGTGAGAAGAATGTTCCTTACATTGGTGATCAGTGAGAAGAATGTTCCTTACATTGGTGATCAGTGAGAAGAATGTTCCTTACATTGGTGATCAGTGGGAAGAATGTTCCTTACATTGGTGATCAGTGGGAAGAATGTTCCTTACATTGGTGATCAGTGAGAAGAATGTCCCTTACATTGGTGATCAGTGAGAAGAATGTTCCTTACATTGGTGATCAGTGAGAAGAATGTTCCTTACATTGGTGATCAGTGGGAAGAATGTTCCTTACATTGGTGATCAGTGGGAAGAATGTTCCTTACATTGGTGATCAGTGAGAAGAATGTCCCTTACATTGGTGATCAGTGGGAAGAATGTTCCTTACATTGGTGATCAGTGAGAAGAATGTTCCTTACATTGGTGATCAGTGGGAAGAATGTTCCTTACATTGGTGATCAGTGGGAAGAATGTTCCTTACATTGGTGATCAGTGAGAAGAATGTCCCTTACATTGGTGATCAGTGGGAAGAATGTTCCTTACATTGGTGATCAGTGAGAAGAATGTACCTTACATTAGAGGTCAGTGGGAAGAATGTTCCTTACATTGGTGATCAGTGAGAAGAATGTTCCTTACATTGGTGATCAGTGGGAAGAATGCTCCTTACATTGGTGATCAGTGGGAAGAATGTTCCTTACATTGGTGATCAGTGAGAAGAATGTTCCTTACATTGGTGATCAGTGAGAAGAATGTTCCTTACATTGGTGATCAGTGAGAAGAATGTCCCTTACATTGGTGATCAGTGAGAAGAATGTCTCCTTACATTGGTGATCAGTGAGAAGAATGTTCCTTACATTGGTGATCAGTGAGAAGAATGTTCCTTACATTGGTGATCAGTGGGAAGAATGTTCCTTACATTGGTGATCAGTGAGAAGAATGTCCCTTACATTGGTGATCAGTGAGAAGAATTCTCCTTACATTGGTGATCAGTGAGAAGAATGTCTCTTACATTGGTGATCAGTGGGAAGAATGTTCCTTACATTGGTGATCAGTGAGAAGAATGTTCCTTACATTGGTGATCAGTGGAAGAATGCTCCTTACATTGGTGATCAGTGGGAAGAATGTTCCTTACATTGGTGATCAGTGGGAAGAATGTTCCTTACATTGGTGATCAGTGGGAAGAATGTTCCTTACATTGGTGATCAGTGGGAAGAATGTCCCTTACATTGGTGATCAGTGAGAAGAATGTTCCTTACATTGGTGATCAGTGGGAAGAATGTTCCTTACATTGGTGATCAGTGGGAAGAATGTTCCTTACATTGGTGATCAGTGGGAAGAATGTTCCTCACATTGGTGATCAGTGGGAAGAATGTTCCTTACATTGGTGATCAGTGGGAAGAATGTCCCTTACATTGGTGATCAGTGGGAAGAATGTTCCTTACATTGGTGATCAGTGGGAAGAATGTTCCTTACATTGGTGATCAGTGAGAAGAATGTCCCTCACATTGGTGATCAGTGGGAAGAATGTTCCTTACATTAGAGGTCAGTGGGAAGAATGTTCCTTACATTGGTGATCAGTGGGAAGAATGTTCCTTACATTGGTGATCAGTGGGAAGAATGTCCCTTACATTGGTGATCAGTGGGAAGAATGTTCCTTACATTGGTGGTCAGTGGGAAGAATGTTCCTTACATTGGTGGTGTTCAGTGGGAAGAATGTTCCTTACATTGGTGGTCAGTGGGAAGAATGTTCCTTACATTGGTGGTCAGTGGGAAGAATGTTCCTTACATTGGTGATCAGTGAGAAGAATGTTCCTTACATTGGTGGTCAGTGGGAAGAATGTTCCTTACATTGGTGATCAGTGGGAAGAATGTTCCTTACATTAGAGGTCAGTGGGAAGAATGTTCCTTACATTGGTGGTCAGTGGGAAGAATGTTCCTTACATTGGTGATCAGTGAGAAGAATGTTCCTTACATTGGTGATCAGTGAGAAGAATGTTCCTTACATTGGTGATCAGTGAGAAGAATGTTCCTTACATTGGTGATCAGTGGGAGGAATGTTCCTTACATTGGTGATCAGTGGGAAGAATGTCCCTTACATTGGTGATCAGTGGCAGAAAAAGCTTGTTGCCAAGAGAACCCCTCGCCTGTACTGAACAGGAGCCTTATGGTTCCATAGGACTCTGGATGAGAAAGGTTGGAAACAAACCCCACTCTATAATTTTGTTATAAGAGGTATATATACTCACCGAAGGATTCTTCTGCCTCGCTGCTCCGTTGCCGTGTCTAGGATCTGATACGCTCCCTCTCCCAATGCTCACATCATTTAAGAGGTGGATTCATGTTTGCTCTATTGTGTAACCTGTTAATATCCATGTAAGCAGAAACCAGAATAACTACTTGGAAATGTATGAATGTTCCTTGTATTGGTATTGATATCCGTCTGCTCAGAATTACTATCAATAAAATCTTTCATGGTTTAATACTGGATATTTATTATGTAGGTGCAGCTCAGTGTCTTAGCGATTACTACTATTGCTTTGCTGTACTCGGGTCCTTCCTTGGTTTGCATCCCAGCTAGACATGTGCAATTCGTTTTGTTTTTCGTATTTTTTTTGTTATTTTCGTTCGTTCGTTTTCGTACGAATTAACGAATCGTTCGAATCGTACGAATCCGATTAACGAATCATTCGAATCGAACGAATCCAAAAAACAACGAAAATCCGAAAAAAACTAATTAGAAACAACGAATGTACTAATGAAGAAAATCCGAAAAACGAACGAAAAAATTCGTACATTCGTACCTTTATTTTTGTTGAATTGGTAATTTTCCGTGCCCGTTACAATGGTGCTGCTAAACGTACTTCGAATGGATTGAACAAAAAAATTCACTACATTCGTAACTTTTTTTTCGATTCGTAACTTTTTTTTCGATTCGTAACTTTTTTTGGGATTCGTAGCTTTTTTTTTTTTTTTTTGATTCGTAATTTTTTGTGTCTCTATTGAACAAAAAAATTCGTACATTCGTAACTTTTTTTTCGAATAGTAACTTTTTTTTCGAATGGTAACTTTTTTTTCGATTCGTAAATTATTAAAATGTAATAATAGCATCACATTACATAAAATTATGAATTATGCTCCGATTACGAATCTACGAATGTACGAATGTTACGAAAGTACGAATAAATACAAATGCGTCCGAATTTCGAATAAACGAAAATTAAACTAACGAAAAAACGAATCAACGAAAAATAACTCTTACGAATCGTTACGAATACGAACACCGACGACTTACGAATTTACGAATCGTTACGAATCAACGGAAACGAAAAAAACGAAACGAAAATAAACAAATTTTTTTGTTGTGCACATGTCTAATAGATCACATACCAAGTGTAATGCGGCGTACACACAGTCGGAATTTCCGATGGAAACAGTCCGATGGGAGCTTTTCAACGGATTTTCCGACCGTGTGTATGTCCATCGGTGTTTTTCTGTCGGGAATTTCCGATGGACTTTGGATTGAAAACCTGTTCTCAATTTTTCCGACGGAAAACCATTCTATCGGATTTTCCGATCGTGTGTATGCAATTCCGACATGCAAAATTCCGATGCATGCTCGGAAGCATTAAACTTCCCTTTTATAGTGCAGTCGAACGTGTACAAAAAAATTCGTACATTCGTAACTTTTTTTTCGAATAGTAACTTTTTTTTTCGATTCGTAAATTATTAAAATGTAATAATAGCATACACATTACATACAATTATGAATTATGCTCCGATTACGAATCTACGAATGTTACGAATGTTACGACTGAACGAATAAATACGAATGCGTCCGAAAATTAAACTAACGAAAAAACGAATCAACGAAAAAATAACTAACTCTTACGAATGTACGAATCGTTACGAATACGAACACCGACGACTTACGAATGTACGAATCGTTACGAATCAACGGAAACGAAAAAAAACGAAACGAAAAAAAAGAATTTTTTTTCGGAAACAAAAAAAACGAAACGAAAATAAACAAATTTTTTTGTTGTGCACATGTCTAATCCCAGCCAGGACCCTCTCTGCATGGAGTTTGTATGATCTCCCTGTGCTTGTATGGGGTCTCTCCCATATTCCAAACACGTCTATTAGGTTCATTTTCTCTAGTGTAGATATACATGTGAGATTGGGACCTCAAATTGCCGGCTCTGCGAGGGCAGTGTTTGTAGATTGGTGGCACAATATAAATACTTATAAGAAATAGAAAAATGTGTTTCTATATATCCACTTGCAAGAGAAATAAAAAAGAGATTCTGCACAGTTCTCCGTGTGTTCAATTATTATATTTTATTTTTATCTGTTTATTTAGCCTTATTTTAAAACATCTGACAGAGCCCCATTTTGCTAAAGTTTCCACTTTACAATAATATAAATAATAAAAGGCATATATTTATTATGTGATAAAAAAAATAATACATAACCCAACATTGTGGAAATTAGTATAAAATGTCATATTAGTGGTGGTTTAATTGTTGATAAAAAAATAATACATAAGCCAACATTGTGGAAATTAGTATAAAATGTCATACTAGTGGTGGTTTAATTGTTACAGGTAAGCTTGATGAGGTTATTTGGGTTATATGGTGGTACCATTGTTACAGGTAGCACTGCCGAAAAATTTGGTAATTTTTGTTGCTGTTTTATTCGCTTTTTTTTTTTTTTCAAATTAATAATAATAAAACCTTTTTATTATTATTATTATAGAATTTGTTTAGATGCAGCATTTGTTATGTTGGATAATTCGCAATTTCAGATACATTCGTATTCGTTACATTCACAGACAAATTTGAAAGGAAATTTCAATACCTATAATTTAATTGTTAGTATTAGTTAATTATTATTAATTAGTTATTATTTCAGATTTTTGGGTTTTAGAATTTTCTTTTTTTTCGTTCTTATTTTTGGATTTTCATTCTTTTGAATTTTCGGATATTTATTCTTATTTTCTGATTTCCAAATTTTCTGATTTTCAAATTATCTGATTTTTGAATTTTCAAATTTCCGAATTTACAAATTTCCGAATTTACAAATTTCCGAATTTACAAATTTCCGAATTTTTTAATTTTCAAATTTACGGAAAAATAATTTTTAAGCAAATATTTACAGTTTGAAAAACTAATGCGGAACAAAACTAATTGCACATGTCTAGTTACAGGTGAGGGTTTTGGCCAGAGATTTTTTTTCTCAGAGAATAGGTGCAGGAACTTTCCCCCTTCTACGTCACACCTTGTCTCTACCCCCTGCCCACCTCTGAGCACTGTTGGTTCCCCATGGGCACACTGGCAGCAATTGATGGGCACAGTGGCAGCAATTGATGGGCACGCTGGCAGCAATTGATGGGTACAGCAGCTGCGTTTGATGGCACAGTGGCTGCGCTTGATGGGCACAGTGGCTGCGTTTGATGGGCACAGTGGCTGCGCTTGATGGGCACAGTGGCTGCGTTTGATGGGCACAGTGGCTGCGTTTGATGGGCACAGTGGCTGTGCTTGATGGGCACAGTGGCTGCGTTTGATGGCACTATGGCAGCAATTTTTGGGTACAGTGGCTGTGTTTGATGGCACAGTGGCTGCACTTGATGGGCACAGTGGCTGCCCTTGATGGGCACAGTGGCTGCGTTTGATGGGCACAGTGGCTGCGTTTGATGGGCACAGTGGCTGCGTTTGATGGGCACAGTGGCTGCCCTTGATGGGCACAGTGGCTGCGCTTGATGGGCACAGTGGCTGTGCTTGATGGGCACAGTGGCTGCGTTTGATGGGCACAGTGGCTGTGCTTGATGGGCACAGTGGCTGCGTTTGATGGGCACAGTAGCTGCGTTTGATGGGCACAGTGGCTGCCCTTGATGGGCACAGTGGCTGCGCTTGATGGGCACAGTGGCTGCCCTTGATGGGCACAGTAGCTGCGTTTGATGGGCACAGTGGCTGCGTTTGATGGGCACAGTGGCTGCGTTTGATGGGCACAGTGGCTGTGCTTGATGGGCACAGTGGCTGCGTTTGATGGCACAGTGGCAGCAATTTTTGGGTACAGTGGCTGCGTTTGATGGCACAGTGGCTGCGCTTGATGGGCACAGTGGCTTCCCTTGATAGGCACAGTAGCTGTGTTTGATGGGCACAGTGGCTGCGTCTGATGGGCACAGTGGCTGTGCTTGATGGGCACAGTGGCTGCATTTGATGGGCACAGTGGCTGCAACTAATGTTTTTTTTTTTTTCAGTTTGTTTGCGCCCCCACCCATACTTCACATGCATAGTTTTGCCACCCCACCCCCCGCAGGGATCCCCCTTTTCCTTTCTCGATCCTCTCCCTACAGGGATCCCCCCTTCCCAATCCTCTCCCTACAGGGATGTGCCCCCCCCTTCCGATTCTCTAAAGCTGGCTGGACAGGGGAGGGGGCGGGCACAGCTGGCTCTGCCTCTAGGCAGCTGCCAGGGCGCATGGATTAGGGTGGCGGCACCCCTGCGCCCCATATGGAGGGGCCGCCACTAGTACACACTTTAGAGGGATGTGCTTTGTTCATATTTCGTGTCTGAGGTTTACAACTGCTTTATTGTATAGGCAAAGAAGGCACTGTTTAATAGATCTGTATAAAATGTCTCCTTGTCTTGTCACATGACAATTGTGTTTGCATCAATGTCCTGGCCAGATTTAAGAATCTCGTCTTATTTGCAGAAACCCGATTCACCACTTCCACAGAACTCCTTCAGATTCTTCAGACTGAATCATTGTTTGCTCTTACAGCGAGTTGATGCAGAACTCCAGACAAAGATTCCAAGATAAGAATGAAACAGCCTATTAAAAGATAAAGTTACTAAACCAGTTTTTGCTTCAATTTGTCACCTCCAGAGATTTTCACCGCAGTACCATTTCTTCTGCCACTAGATGTCAGTCTGGTGACCATCAACATTTAACCCACTTGCTCTGAGCCTAGACCAGTGATGGCGAACCTTGGCACCCCAGATGTTTTGGAACTACATTTCCCATGATGCTCAATTACACTGCAGTGTAGATGAGCATTATGGGAAATGTAGTTCCAAAACATTTGGGGTGCCAAGGTTCACCATCACTGGCCTAGGTTGTCCTGGACCCACCCCCAGTCTTTGGACAGAGAAAAGAGAAGCAGGAAAGGGCTTAGCGGATCTCTCATCTCTGGCACTTTGCTCTCAGCATGCTCCTTGTGCTGCTTCTTCCTCTCACGCTCAAGCCCTACTGTACAGTGGCTGCAGAAGGTTGATACCAGGTCACATTCACATCCTTACCACTTGCTGACCAGGCCATAGACAAATGAAGTCCTTGGTTGGAAGTGGAATACATAGCTCCCAACTGTCCCTGATTTTGACGGACTGTCCTGGATTTCGAGGGACTGTCCTGGATTTCGAGGGACTGTCTTGGATTTCGAGGGACTGTCCTGGATTTCGAGGGACTGTCCCGGATTTCGATGGGCACAGTGGCAGCAATTAATGGGCACACTGGCAGCAATTGATGGGTACAGCAGCTGCGTTTGATGGCACAGTGGCGGCAATTTTTGGGTACAGTGGCTGCGCTTGATGGGCACAGTGGCTGCCCTTGATGGGCACAGTGGCTGCCCTTGATGGGCACAGTAGCTGCGTTTGATGGGCACAGTGGCTGCGTTTGATGGCACAGTGGCAGCAATTGATGGGCACAGTGGCTGCGTTTGATGACACAGTGGCTGCGCTTGATGGGCACAGTGGCTGCCCTTGATGGGCACAGTAGCTGCGTTTGATGGGCACAGTGGCTGCGTTTGATGGCACAGTGGCAGCAATTTTTGGGTACAGTGGCTGCGTTTGATGGCACAGTGGCTGCGCTTGATGGGCACAGTGACTGCCCTTGATGGGCACAGTAGCTGTGTTTGATGGGCACAGTGGCTGCGTTTGATGGGCACAGTGGCTGCGCTTGATGTTTTTTTTTTCAGTTTGTTTGCGCCCCCCAAAAATTTTGAGCACCAGCCACCACTGATTGTACATGATGTTTTACTTCACATGCATAGTTTTGCCACCCCACAGGGATCCCCCCTTTCCTTTCTCGATCCTCTCCCTACAGGGATCCCCCCCTTCCCAATCCTCTCCCTACAGGGATGTGCCCCCCCCCTTCTGATTCTCTAAAGCTGACTGGACAGGGGAGGGGGCGGGCACAGCTGGCTCTGCCTCTAGGCAGCTGCCAGGGCGCATGGATTAGGGTGGCGCCCCATATGGAGGGGCCGCCACTAGTACACACTTTAGAGGGATGTGCTTTGTTCATATTTCGTGTCTGAGGTTTACAACTGCTTTAATGTATAGGCAATGAAGGCACTATTTAATAGATCTGTATAAAATGTCTCCTTGTCTTATCACATGACAATTGTGTTTGCATCAATTTCCTGGCCAGATTTAAGAATCTCGTCTTATTTGCAGAAACCGGATTCACCACTTCCACAGAACTCCTTCAGATTCTTCAGACTGAATCATTGTTTGCTCTTAGGCTGGCTTCACACTGGGGCGGTGCGGGGCGGCGACGGTAAAGCAGCGCTATATTTAGCGCTGCTTTACCATCGTTTTACCCGCGGTATGCGGCCGCTAGCGGGGTGGTTTTAACCCCCGCTAGCGGCCGCAAAAGGGTTAAAAACCTCCGCAAAGCGCCGCTACAGCGGCGGTTTGCGGGCGGTATCCCCGCGGTTTCCCATTGATTCCAATGGGAAGGAGCGGTATAGGAGCGGTGAATACACCGCTCCTTCACCGCTCCAAAGATGCTGCTAGCAGGACTTTTGTTGCGGTCCTGCTAGCGCACCGCTCCAGTGTGAAAGCCCGCCGGCTTTCACACTGGAGTGAATGGGGCCGGTTTTTTCAGGCGGTACACAGGCGCTATTTTTAGCGCCGTACCGCCTGAAAACCGCCCCAGTGTGAAAGGGGCCTTACAGCGAGTTGATGCAGAACTCCAGACAAAGATTCCAAGATAAGAATGAAACAGCCTATTAAAAGATAAAGTAACTAAACCAGTTTTTGCTTCAATATGTCACCTCCAGAGATTTTCACCGCAGTACCATTTCTTCTGCCACTAGATGTCAGTCTGGTGACCATCATGGTTTAACCCACTTGCTCTGAGCCTAGACCAGTGATGACGAACCTTGGCACCCCAGATGTTTTGGAACTACATTTCCCATGATGCTCAACTACACTGCAGAGTGCATGAGCATCATGGGAAATGTAGTTCCAAAACATCTGGGGTGCCAAGGTTCATCACCACTGGCCTAGGTTGTCCTGGACCCACCCCCAGTCTTTGATTGGACAGAGAAAAGAGAAGCAGGAAAGGGCTTAGCTGATCTCTCATCTCTGGCACTTTGCTCTCAGCATGCTCCTTGTGCTGCTTCTTCCTCTCACACTCAAGCCCTGCTGTACAGTGGCTGCAGAAGGTTGATACCAGGTCACATTCACATTCACATCCTTACCACTTGCTGACCAGGCCATAGACAAATGAAGTCCTTGGTTGGAAGTGGAATACATAGCTCCCAACTGTCCCTGATTTTGACGGACTGTCCTGGATTTCGAGGGACTGTCTTGGATTTCGAGGGACTGTCCTGGATTTCGAGGGACTGTCCCGGATTTCGAGGGACTGTCTTGGATTTCGAGGGACTGTCGCGGATTTCGAGGGACTGTCCCTGATTTCGAGGGACTGTCCCGGATTTCGAGGGACTGTCCCTGATTTTGAGGGACTGTCCCGGATTTCGAGGGACTGTCCCTGATTTCGAGGGACTGTCCCTGATTTCGAGCAATGTCCCTCTGTCCCTCATTCCTCCTCATTTGTCCCTCGTTTTGGTCTGATCTCTATAGATGTATATAAAATGCACTTTTTAAAAAGTGTTTCCCAGCGCTAAACCTTTCATCTGATTTCTAAATTGCTGCATTTGTAAATAGCAAAAGCCAATATAAAGGAATAGTAATGGTAAAAAAAAGCACTTGTGGGTTTAACCAATCTTGTTTCTTTTGTACAATTCTCCTTTAAGGGGGCGTGGCAAGGGGTGTGTCCTATGCCTGCATACATTTGCTGATAGGTGTCCCTCATTCCCATCTCAAAAAGTTGGAAGGTATGTGAATACCGGGGTCATGGCTGCAGCAATATGACATAACCCCGGTATTATTTAACGATCCTCTAACAAATAAAAGTGCTCCGAGAACAATCACAGCTATCACATGTTAAATACACATTTGGATTGGCTTTCATTCGTAGCCACTCATTATGTATTATCAGTGACGGCCTGTCCACATGGGGCGCAGGGGCGCCGCCCCCCTAGTCCATGCGTTATCCCTAATTTACATTAAAAGGTGCGGGACGCATGTATTCCAATGTTTTTTTTTTTCTTTTTAGAAGCACGTGATTAGAGCCTCAGGTTTTGATTGGCTTCAAAAAAGTGTGGGCTCAGGGCACAGAGCACTGCGCCCTGAGACCACCCAGTTGTGTGAAAATAGCAAATTAATATTCCCTATTGCCTTCTTGACTCTCCTCCCGGCCAGTAAGGAAGCAGGTCCTGCGATCCGATTGGCTGAGAGGAGAAGCGATCCTATTGGTCTCCGAGGAGGAAAAGGAGACGCAGGGGAAGCCGCTGTGAAGCTGAGGAGGAGGAGATGCAGGGTGAAGCCGCCACCCAGAAGAAGCGCTGCCCGCAACCTATATTGGTTACAGTGATCTCACAGTACAGACCGGGCCAATCACAATGCAATCCATGTGATAGCTGAGCCCAATCACAGCTATCACAATTGTACATAATGACAATGATGAATGGATGACATTCATAAAACTGGTTGCATATAACAGTGATCACCACTGTTATAAGCAATCATAGTGTAAAAAAAAAATCCCCAGAGTAGTACAGTGTCACTATGGTAACACTGCACTGCTCTGGTCACAGTATGTAAATAAATAGTAAAAAAAAAAAAAAAAAATTGTGAAAAAAAGGTATAGCAAATTGAAAAAAAAAAATCATTTTTTTTTTTTTTTTACATACTGTCACTAATCAGTATCACTGCCACACCAACCATATGATGAGATGTACTGCTCTGGTGGAGTATATAGAAAAGAATTGTGAAAACAAAATGCAAAAAAAAGTTTATTTTCTTTTAATTTAAATTTTTTTAAATTGTGAAAAAAAAATTCCAACTGGAAGTGTGTACCTATCTGCCAATGTTAAACTGTTTATTTAGACTTGCAAAAAATGTAAAAAAAAAAAAAAAAATTGTGAAAAAAAAAAGTACATTTTTTTTTTAAAGTGAAAAAAAAGTGAAAAAAAAAGTTTATTTTTTTTTTTTTTTTTATAAATTGTGAAAAAAAAATCCAAATGGAAGTTTGTACCTATCTGCCAATGTTAAACTGTTTATTTAAAGCGGAAGTAAACCCATCGATTTAACAGTCTAAAAAAAAAAAAAGGCATGCCGTGAATGCTAACTGCACATTGGCTGTGCTCTCAACCAAACAGTCAAACCATCCAATGGCTGGTGTCATAACGGATCACATGTGCAGCACTGTGGCAGTTGAAGATTAAACAGAGGCAAAGATGGCAGCTTCCTTGGCTGAAAACGATAGGGGGGTTTACTTCCACTTTAAACTTGTGAAAAATTGTGAAAAAAATGTGAAAAAAAAAGTTTATTTTTTTTTTTTCAAAAAAAAATTGTGACAAAAAATTCCAACTTTAAAAAAAAGTCACCATGCCTCTTACTAAATATCGTGTATGGTCTACTTTCCAAAACGGGGTAATTTGGGGGATATTTGTATTGTCCTGAGCTCAAGAAATGAGATCGGCCTTCAGTACATCAGGATTGATTAATTTTCATATATATATCTCATGGTTTGTGGACTCTTTAACTTTCCTACAGACTAAATCATAGACACGATGATTTGAAATGATGAAAAATGGGTGTGTCAGGGGCTACTCCAAAAATTGCCCCACGAAAACAAAAGTTTGTTGTGGACTATCTCGGTACCCAGGGATTTAGACGGAGCAAATATAAAAGTATTCATTTATTGAATAAGGAAAAAAATGAAGGACATTGGATACAACAATATATCAAATGGTTATTGCATACAGATACAAGTGATACAAACAAAGAACAGGTAAACCCCACAGGTATATGGAGAGAGAAGATGTAGGTCCAAACGTGATCCTCTACAGGTTTCGCGACAGGGGTCGCTTCTTCAGGAGGAGTTGACCATAAACATCTATAGAGAAATACAATCTTATAGTTATATAATAAAAAATAATAGAAAAACAAAGAATACAATTTACATAAATACAAGTAATCAGATCATTTTGGAGTGTTGTAATTAGGGATGAGCCGAACACCCCCGGGTTCGGTTCGCACCAGAACCTTCGAACGGACCGAAAGTTCGCGCAAATTTTCGAACCCTATTCGTTATAATGGACGCGAACGTTCGAAATCAAAATTGCTAATTACAACGGCCAATATGCATGTTAATGTCATAAAACAGGTTTGGGGACCCGGGTCCTGCCCCAGGGGACATATATCAATGCAAAAAGAACTTTTAAAAACTAACGTTTTTTCGGGAGCAGTCATTTTAACCACTTCCCGACCGGCCACTGCATATATACGTCAGCAGAATGGCACGGGCAGGCAAAATCACGTACCTGTACGTGATCGTGCATTTGCCTGCCCGTGGGTCGCGCGCTCGCGACCCGGTCAGGATCTTCGTGACCACGGCCTCGGGACCAGCGGACCCGATCGCCGCTGGTATCCCGCTGGTATCCCGCGATCGGGTTACGGAGCTGAAGAACGGGGAGAGGTCTATGTAAACAAACCTCTCCCCGCGCTTCCTACACTGACTGTCAGTGATCGGCGGTTCCCTGTCATCGGGAACGCCGATCGATGACGTCAGACGTACAGCCACGCCCCCCTACTGTAAAAAAAACACAACATGTCACACTGACTCCTCCCCGCCCCCTAGTGGTTAACCCCTTCACTACAACTGTCATTTACATAGGAATCAGTGCTATTTAAATAGCACTGATTTCTGTATAAATGACAAATGTCCCAAAAATGTGTCAAAAATGTCCGATGTGTCCGCTTGTGTCGCAGTCACAATAAAAATCGCTGATCGCCGCCATTACTAATAAAAAAAAAATATTAATAAAAATGCTATAAAACTATCCCCTATTTTGTAAACGCTATAACTTTTGCGCAAACTAATCAATAATCGCTTATTGCGATTTTTTTTACCAAAAATATGTAGAAGAATACGTATCGGCCTAAACTGAGGAAAAAAAATGTTTTTTTATATATTTTTTGGGGATATTTATTATAGCAAAAAGTAAAAAATATTGCATTTTTTTCAAAATTGTCGCTCTATTTTTGTTTATAGCGCAAAAAATAAAAACCGCAGGGGCAATCAAATACCACCAAAAGAAAGCTCTATTTGTGGGAAAAAAAGGACGCCAATTTTGTTTGGGAGCCACGTCGCACGACCGCGCAATTGTCAGTTAAAGCAACGCAGTGCCGAATCGCAAAAAGGGGCCTGGTCCTTTGGCTGCCAATTGGTCCGGGGCTGAAGTGGTTAATGATGCATAAAGTGAAAAAAAAAAAAGTGAAATTTTCCTTTAAATATGGTACCTGGGGGGTGTCTAAAGTATGCCTGTGAAGTGGCATGTGTTTCCCGTGTTTAGAACTGTCCTTGCACAAAATGACATTTGTAAAGGAAAAAAAGAAGCCATTTAAAACCACTTGCGGCTTTAATGTCATGTCTTGTCCTGGCCGCCATATGGCTGAAAATCCTTGAGAAAAATGGCATGGCTACCCCATCACCCCCCCCCCCCACCCCCAGCCCCTTTGGGTCTTGTATGGATATTAAGGGGGACCCCGCACCCAAAATAAAACCCTATACCTACAACCCTATATACTCTGAACAGCAGTATATAGGTGGTGCAAACATGACACGGACTGTAGGTTTGTTCTTAAGTAGAATCTGAACAGGTACATTATGAAGTGTAGCTCCATCCCAAAAAAATCTATTTTTAAGCTTTTTGGAGAACATAGGGAGGGGTTATCACCCCTGTAACATTTGCTGTCTTTGCACATCTGTTCAGAACATGTCACCTCACTTTCCGTCCCAATGACAAATGTTTTTGGAAAAGTGGGGTTTTAATTGAAACAAGGATTGGTGATAAAGCATCAGTAGAGAGGAGATACCTTTTTCCCAAATTAAATCTAACATGATAGAATTTCCCTTCCTAGGGGTAGATTTCCTCTCACTTCCTGTTTTCTCTTTCCGTTTGCAAGTAGGAGTCGTTTGTAAGTTGGATGTTTGAAAGTAGGGGCCTGCCGTATATACTCTGCAGAAATTTGCCCTATTAGATGTTGGTGTAGCCACAAGACTGGTGGGCACGGGAATGGGGTGAGTTAATAGATCAAGATTTGTACTTGCATGCACCTGTTGAACCGGGCAGAAAAATTGGGCCTTTGGTGGTGGTGGATGGTGTTGCCACAAGACTGTAAGCCCTCACAGTTACTCTTGGTGGGCGCAGGAATGGGCCCTGCTGTGAGTTATTAGATCAAGATTTGTAATTGCATGCACCTGTTGAACAGGGCAGAAAAATTGGGCCTTTGGCGGTGGTGGTGGTGGACGGTGTTGCCACAAGACTGTAGGCCCTCATAGTTACTCTTGGTGGGCGCAGGAATGGGCCCTGCTGTGAACTATTAGATCAAGATTTGTAATTACACGCCCCTGTTAAACAGGGGCTGAAAAATTGTGCCTTAGGCATTGGTGCTGGTGCCACAACACTGCAACCCCTCACAGACACTGTACTCTTAGCACAGCAATGAGACCTGTTGCAAAGCATTGCCTAAAAATTGTAACTACACGCCCAAACAGGGGCTGAAAAATTGTGCCTTAGGCACTGGTGTCACGACACTGCAACCCCTCACAGATACTGTACTTGGAGCACAGCAGTCACACCTATTGCGAAGCATCTTTTTAAAAAATTGTAATTACACGCCCCTGTTAAACAGGGGCTGAAAAATTGTGCCTTAGGCATTGGTGCTGGTGCCACAACACTGCAACCCCTCACAGATACTGTACTCTTAGCACAGCAATGAGACCTGTTGCAAAGCATTGCCTAAAAATTGTAATTACACGCCCCAACAGGGGCTGAAAAATTGTGCCTTAGGCACTGGTGCTGGTGCCACAACACTGCAACCCCTCACAGATACTGTACTTGGAGCACAGCAGTCACACGTGTTGCAAAAAAAATTGTAAGTACACGCCCCTGTTATACAGGGGCTGAAAAATTGTGCCTTAGGCACTGGTGTGGTGGCATGGATCATTGAGGAGGAGGAAGAGGATAGTCAGTGAACATAACAGGACAGTCACTCAGCATCAGCATAGGCAGTCTTGAAGGGATGTGACATTATAAATTACTCCGTTATATCCGCATCAGGTGCCTGGTAGCTGGTGGTGATCCAAGACTGATTCATTTTTATGAAGGTCAGTCGATCAACCGAGTCGGTGGACAGGCGCACCCTATGATCGGTGACAAATCCTCCAGCAGCACTAAATGTGCGTTCGGAAAGAACGCTGGAGGCAGGACAGGCCAGTAGCTCAATTGCATACTGTGCAAGCTCTGGCCAGTGATCCATCCTCAGGACCCAGTAAGCCAGAGGATTTTCGGTGGGAAAGGTGTCCAAGTCTGACCTTGTCCCTAGGTATTCCTGCACCATGTATATCAGACGCTGGCGATGGTTGCTGGAACCGATCATACCTTAGGGCTGCGGACTAAAAAATTGTCTGAACGCATCGGTCAGACGTCCACCTTCCCCACCGCTCCTTCTGCTACTGACCGAAGCCTCAGCAACTCGTCGTCCAGGACCAGGAGTTTGTAACCTCCCAGTTTCTGGGAACACGTTGCACAGACCTTTCTGCAAGGCCTCCCTGAGATGTCTCATCCTCTGCTCCCTCTGCGACGGCAAGATAAGGTCCGCAACCTTACCCTTGTACCGTGGATCAAGGAGAGTGGCCAGCCAGTAATGGTCCCTCTCCTTGATCCGAAGAACTCCACGATCCTTCCGCAGGCTTTGCAGGATCAGGGAGGCCATGCAGCGTAGGTTAGCTGAGGCATTCGGTCCGGAGTCTTCTGGGTCACTGAGGATGACATGATCGCCAGCCACCTCCTCCCAGCCACGTACAAGTCCATTGGTTTGTTGGGACTGTACATCATCCCTAAAAGACTGCTGCTGCTGATGCTGAGTGCCAGGCTCCACCTCCATGCTCACACAATCCTCCTCCTCCTCCTCCTCCTCATCCTCTTCCTGTGTGATGGGTGGGACAGAAGGAACACTGTCCGGATAAAGGGGGCCTTGAGAGGCAAGGAAGTCCTCCTCTTACTGCCTCTGTTTTGCCTCAAGTGCCCTGTCCATTATCCCACGCAGCGTATGCTCCAACAGGTGGACAAGAGGGACAGTGTCACTGATGCATGCACTGTCACTGCTCACCATCCTCGTGGCCTCCTCAAATGGTGAGAGGACAGTGCATGCATCCCTGATCATGCTCCACTGATGTGGGGAAAAAAAACCAAGCTCCCCTGACCCTGTCCTGGTGCCGTAGTCGCAAAGGTACTCATTGATGGCCCTCTGCTGCGTGTGCAGTCGCTGCAGCATGGCCAACGTTGAGTTCCACCTGGTGGGCATGTCACATATTAGGCGGTTCTTGGGCAGGTTCAGCTCCTTTTGCAGCTCAGTCAGCCGAGCACTGGCATTATAAGATCGGCGGAAATGCACACAGACTTTCCTGGCCTGCCTCAGGACATCCTGTAAGCCTGGGAACCTGCCCAAGAACCGCTGCACCACCAGGTTGAGGACGTGAGCCATACAGGGCACATGGGTGAGCTGCCCCTGTCGCAGGGCGGAGAGGAGGTTGGTGCCATTGTCAGAAACGACCATTCCTGGCTTAAGCTGGCGTGGCGTCAACCACCTCTCGGCCTGCCCCTGCAGAGCTGCCAGAACCTCTGGCCCAGTGTGGCTCCTGTCCCCCAAACACACCAGCGCAAGCACGGCATGACATCTTTTTGCCTGCGTACTTGCGTAGCCCCTTGTACGCCTACGGAGCACCGCTGGTTTCGAGGACAGAGCACTGGAGGAAGAAGAAGAGGAGGGGGTGGAGGAGAGAGGTGTGTCACAACCAGTAGCAGTAGTAGCATTTTGGAGGCGTGGTGGCGGAACAACCTCCAACACTACTGCACCTTGTCCTGCATCCCTCCCAGCTGCCAATAGAGTGACCCAATGGGCCGTGAAAGAAAGGTAACGTCCCTGTCCATGCCTGCTGGACCATGAGTCAGCGGTAATATGCACCTTACCGCTGACCGCCCTGTCCAGCGAGGCATGGACATTGCCTTCCACATGCCGGTAGAGAGACGGAATCGCCTTCCATGAGAAAAAGTGGCGTTTGGGAACCTGCCACTGAGGAACCGCACATTGAACAAACTCACGGAAGGGGGCCGAGTCTACCAACTGAAAAGGCAGCAGTTGAAGTGCTAGCAATTTAGCCAAGCTAGCATTCAACCGCTGGGCATGTGGATGGCTGGGAGTGTACTTCTTTCGACGGTCCAGCAGCTGGGGCAGGGAAATTTGCCTGCTACAATCGGACGTCGGTGTACTGCAAGTACTTGGTTGTGACACACCTAATTCTACACCTTCAGTCCTCTCAGAGCAGCTTTCAGAGAGGACTGAAGATGTAGTGGGGATGGAGATCCCAGCTGATGAGGAGCAAGGAGAGGTCCGCTTTGTTCTTTGGTGTGGGTCTTTTATGTGTGCTTGCCAACGAGCTGCATGGCATGTCTGCTCATGCTTGTGGTGCCCAAGCGGCTGATGTTTTGGCCACGCGAGATATGCTTGAGACAAATATTGCAAATAGCAGTGGTGCGATCTGATGCACTCGTCTCAAAAAAGGCCCACACCAAAGAACTTTTCTGATAACGTGCAGAGGCAGCGCCCTGCACAGGCGGAGCTCTGCGGTGTTGTACAGTTGCTGTGCTGGCCTCTAGCTGGCCTCCAGGGGGCATCCTGCCTCGTTGGACATGTGACGCCGCATCCTCCTCCTCCTCGTCCTCCTCCTCATCCTCTCTCCCTTCAGGCACCCACGTGGAGTCAGTGACCTCATCATCCCCTCCCTCTTCACCACTAGAGCAAACCTGGCAGCTGGTGGAACAGTACTGCCAGATTGCTGTCCTTCAGCATCCCCTCTCTCTGCGCGCACACTACTGACTTCCTCAAGCTGGGTATCATCATCCGAGCCTTTGAATCGTTGGGCATCCTCCTGGAGCATGTACCCAACACTGTGCTCAAAGAGTTCGGGGGACTCCTCAGGAGGACATGGTGGGTCTAGGGAAGGGGTGGCTAATGATGCCATTGAGTACGCATTGGCAGCTGCTCTGCCAGTACCCTGAGCCTGGGTGAGAGAGGATGAGGAGGATGAGGAGGGCTTGGTCATCCATTCTACCAAGCCTTCAGCATGATGCGGCTCCACATGTCCAGCTGCCGAAAACAAAGACGAGCGTGTCCCATGGCCACGTGCTGATGACGATGCACGACCACGGCCACGGCCAGCACTGTTGTCTCTAGAAACAGAGCCTGCCTGCCCTGTGTTCTTGCCTCTGCACGCTCTGCCTCCCCTTGGCGGTCTTCCAGGCATTGTAGTCGGTAGTGTATATAGTATAAAAAATAGAGCTCCTATGTGTGCTCACAACACACGGTAGGTCCTATGGGTGCTGACACTAACACACTATAGGTACTATGTGTGCTGCTGACAAGAAAATATAGGAGCTCTGTTTGCTACCACTAACACACTAGAAGTCCTATGGGTGCTGCTGAGAAGAAAATCTAGGAGCTCTGTGTGATGCCACTAACACACTAGAAGTCCTATGGGTGCTTCTGCAAAGAAAATATAGGAGCTCTGTGTGATGCCACTAACACACTAGAAGTCCTGTGGGTGCTGCTGAGAAGAAAATATAGGAGCTCTGTGTGATGCCACTAACACACTAGAAGTCCTATGGGTGCTTCTGGAAGAAAATATGGGAGCTCTGTGTGATGCCACTAACACACAATTAAAGTCCTATGGGTGCTTCTGGGAAGAAAATATAGAAGCTATGTGTGATGCCACTAACACACTAGAAGTCCTATGGGTGCTTCTGGGAAGAAAATATGGGAGCTCTGTGTGATGCCACTAACACACTAGAAGTCCTATGGGTGCTTCTGGGAAGAAAATATGGGAGCTCTGTGTGATGCCACTAACACACAATTGAAGTCCTATGGGTGCTTCTGGGAAGAAAATATAGAAGCTCTGTGTGATGCCACTAACACACTAGAAGTCCTATGGGTGCTTCTGGGAAGAAAATATGGGAGCTCTGTGTGATGCCACTAACACACTAGAAGTCCTATGGGTGCTTCTGGGAAGAAAATATGGGAGCTCTGTGTGATGCCACTAACACACTAGAAGTCCTATGGGTGCTGCTGAGAAGAAAATATAGGAGCTCTGTGTGATGCCACTAACACACTAGAAGTCCTATGGGTGCTTCTGGGAAGAAAATATGGGAGCTCTGTGTGATGCCACTAACACACTAGAAGTCCTATGGGTGCTTCTGGGAAGAAAATATAGGAGCTCTGTGTGATGCCACTAACACACTAGAAGTCCTGTGGGTGCTTCTGAGAAGAAAATATAGGAACTCTGTGTGATGCCACTAACACACTAGAAGTCCTATGGGTGCTTCTGGGAAGAAAATATGGGAGCTCTGTGTGATGCCACTAACACACTAGAAGTCCTATGGGTGCTGCTGAGAAGAAAATATAGGAGCTCTGTGTGATGCCACTAACACACTAGAAGTCCTATGGGTGCTTCTGGGAAGAAAATATGGGAGCTCTGTGTGATGCCACTAACACACAATTGAAGTCCTATGGGTGCTTCTGGGAAGAAAATATAGAAGCTCTGTGTGATGCCACTAACACACTAGAAGTCCTATGGGTGCTTCTGGGAAGAAAATATGGGAGCTCTGTGTGATGCCACTAACACACTAGAAGTCCTATGGGTGCTTCTGGGAAGAAAATATGGGAGCTCTGTGTGATGCCACTAACACACTAGAAGTCCTATGGGTGCTGCTGGAAGAAAATATAGGAGCTCTGTGTGATGCCACTAACACACTAGAAGTCCTATGGGTGCTTCTGGGAAGAAGATATGGGAGCTCTGTGTGATGCCACTAACACACAATTGAAGTCCTATGGGTGCTTCTGGGAAGAAAATATAGGAGCTCTGTTTGCTGCCACTAACACACTAGAAGTCCTATGGGTGCTTTTGGGGTGCAATGCTGTGCTAACAGCACTGCGGTTGGTACTACTGAAATACTGTACTAACAGTAAAACATGCACCAGACTAATCCCCAGCAGCAGCTAATAACACACTAACCAGCAGCAATGGACGATCAATGACAGGTAGCAATGGCTTAGCAAATAAATAGGTGGTTTAGCAAAGAAGAGCAAATCTTTCTGTATGAATGAATCTAGCAAAGACACAGAATCAGCCTGATCTCTCCTAAAGCCGGAACTCATGTGACCGGCGCCGACGGCGTGGCAGCCTTTTAAATGGTGGGGCATGTACTAAAGCCCCTGAGCTTTAATTGGCTACAGGCGTCCTGCCTGTAGCCAATTATTGCTCTCCGAGTTTCCGGCGCTGTGATTGGCCAAGCATGCAGGGTCACAGTGCATGCTTGGCCAATCATCAGCCAGCAATGCACTGCGCCGGCCGCAATGCATTGCGGAGCCGCTCGCATCACACGAATGTGATGCGAACGGCCCAAATAGTTCTGGGCTCGCCGAGCAAGCGAACGCCCGGTGCTCGATGCGAACATGGGTTTGCATCGAGCAACGGGCCCATCCCTAGTTGTAATTAGACATGCCTTACATTACCAATGGGTACCACAGTTAGAGGCACCCTGAAGGGGAAATCCCCCCGCGGCGAACACGGGAAGCAGTAAAAGGTGCAATAACTGAAAAAAAAAAAAAAATATATATATACATATATATATATATATATATATATATATACATATGAAAAAGCTGGGTCTATATAGTCTGTAAACGGAGCAAACAGGGAAGGGGCGGGGGGGGGGGGGGATTCAACACTGATTTGGGTTATTTCCACCAAAGAAATGTAGCAGAATAAATTTTGGCCTAAATTTATTGAGAAACATTATTTATTTGCAAAACTTTATAACGGCAACAAATGTGGGAGTTTTTTTTTCAAAATTTTCGGTTCTTTTTAGTTTATTTGGCCAAACAATTAAAAAAAAAACCCAGTGGGGATTAAATACCCCTAAAAGAAAGTCCTACTATTGGTGTGAAAAAAAAATGATATACATTTCATATGGGTACATCGTTGCATTACCGCGCAATTGTCATTTAAAGTGTCACAGCGCTGAAAACGGAAAATTGGCCTGGGCAGGTAAGTGTCTAATATTGAAATGGTTAAAGTTTGGAGTTTGTAATTAAATGATATTAAAACTAAAACAACAAAAGTTTTCAATTTAAAATGAAAAACTACGTTTTAAAAAAAGTTTTCAAAATTTTCAAAAGTTATAATTTTTGCCTATCTGCTTAGAAATTGTTAGACCGACACCGCCATCTACAGGTTAAAAAATAAATTGTCTAAAAATGTCATAAAAACTAATTCAAGTGTAGAAAAAAAAAAAAAAAAAAAGATTTGTTGGTTGTCATCACACCGACTTCTTGCTTTCCGAAAAAAAACGTTTCCTGGCTGTCTCTGACTTCTGTATTTTTCTGAATGGCTCAGCAAGAACAAATTGCAGATATCACTTCCCAATAATTAGGAAGGATAAGTACACAAAGCCGGGATAAACTTTCAATTTGCACTTTGGAATCTTTAAGTGAAATTTAATAGAAAACAACAATTCACTAATTAAAGTGGAACTTCACTCTCCCAATCAACATTGATTTATTTTTTTTAATTAATTTTTTTAATCCTCATGCTGCTAGCATTAGTAAATATATAGGAAAGTAGATCATATTTACTTGTTCATTTATTTATTTATTTTTTACATTTTTCAATTACTTCTTGGTTTCATGCCTAGGCAAATTATGTCATACATCCCAGGAGTCTTCAGGTGGGGAGGAGGGGTTTTATCTCAGCTAAGCACACTCTCCTGCATGCATGCCTGAGCTGAGGGCAGATGGATACCAGAAAGTAAATGCTACATAAATCATTTGCACTTACTCAAGATGGCCAGGACCAGAAATGTTAGGGGGAGGGTTGTTTCAAAGGGATTTCTCATCAAAATAAAGCATGGGGACATGGATGGATGGGGAAGTTTGCTTTGAATATTAACCACTTCAATACCAGGCATTTTTTTACCCCCGTCCTGCCCAGGCCAATTTTCAGCTTTTAGCGCTGTCATAATTTGAATGACAATTGCATGGCCATGCGACACTGTACACATAAGAAATGTTTATCATTTTTTTTCACATAAATAGAGCTTTGCTTTGGTGGTATTTAATCATCACTGGGTTTTTTATTCTGCTCCATTTCTTTGGTGAAAATAACACAATAAGTCAGTGTATATTATTTAGTCTGTAGGAAAGTCATAGAGTCCACAAACTATGGGATATATATTAAAAGCAATCCTGATGTACAACTGAAAAACGCCTAAAAATGCCATGGCAGTACCCTCCAAATTACCCTTTTTTTGGAAAGTAGACAGTCCAATGTATTTAGTAAGAGGCATGGCGAGTTTTTTGAAATTTTAACTTAATGTCGCAATTTTTGAACCAAACTAGGCCACATGCCCTCAACATGGGGGGTGGGTGCTTTGGGGCAGGGGGGCTCTGCCACCCTACCCCAAAGCACCTTGTCCCCTTGTTGACGGGGACAAGGGTCTCATCCCCACAACCCTAGGCTGTAGTTATGGGGGGTCTACGGGAAGAGGGTTTATCTAAATCTTCACTATCAACTAAGGCAAACCGCCAAATGCCTGGCTTACCGTTTGACAGTTCTTATATAGGTAATGGCGGGGGGCCACCTTGTGATGTCACCTGGATGCACCGCCCCCTTGTGACGTCACTGACCCAGCATGCACCGGTCTGTAATGTCGGGAGGGGGGCAGTGCCACTAGGTGACGTCGTCAGGTGGCCCCCCGCCATTACCTATATAACATGTAACAAGTGGAGAGACTTATCTGCTCACTCAGCTGTCAAAAGAAAACATCCGGGCAGTCTGCCAAGTTTTTAAAATGAAACATTGTAACTAACTCTTCCTTCTTAGATCAAAGGGAAACGTCTGTGTGTAAAGAAAAAAATCCAGGCAGTCTGCCCATTTTTAAAATGAAGCATTGTAACTAACTCTTCCTTCTTAGATCAAAGGGAAACTTGTGTGTAAAGAAAAAAATCCAGGCAGTCTGCCAATTTTTTAAATGAAGCATTGTAACTAACTCTTCCTTCTTAGATCAAAGGGAAACTTCTGTGTGTAAAGAAAAAAATCCAGGCAGTCTGCCAAGTTTTTAAACAAGTGTAAATGCAGAAAGTTTTACCACTTAAAGTCTAATGCCGCGTACACACGGTTGGAATTTCCAATGGAAACAGTCCGATGGGAGCTTCTCATCGGATTTTCCGACCGTGTGTATGCCCATCGGTCTTTTTCTGTCGGAATTTCCGACGGACTTTGGATTGAGAACCTGTTCTTTATTTTTTCCAACGGAAAACCTTTCTATCGGATTTTCCAATCGTGTGTATGCAATTCCGACACGCAAAATTCCGACGCATGCTTGGAAACAATTTGACGCATGCTCGGAAGCATTAAACTTCCCTTTTATAGTGCAGTCGAACGTGTTTTATATCGTGGTGATATTGGTGTTACTGTGTATATTATGTCACACTGTATTTGCCCAGCGGTCTTTCAAATGCAATTTTTTGGGAAAAAATACACTTCAATGAATAGAAAAAAAAAAAAGAAACAGTAAAGTTAGCCTATTTTTTTTTGTTTTTAATGTGAAAGATGATGTTACGCCACGAGAATCGCGAGAGAATCGTGATCTATCTTCTAAAGAAAAAAAATTGTGATTCTCATTTTAGCCAGAATCGTGCAGCTCTACTCTGCCCCCCTGCCCCAAAGCACCTACCTCCCATGTTGAGGGCATGTGGCCTGGTATGGTTCAGGAGAGGGGGCACTCACTCATCGCCCCCCGTTTCCTGGCCTGCCAGGCTGTGTGCTTGGATAAGGGTCTGGTATGGATCTTGGGTAGCAGTAGTGCCACCTGACCAATCAGGACAAGAGGCAGGTCTTAACGCTGGATTGGCTGGGAGGAGAAGCTGGAGAAGCTGTGTCCTGGATAGGGTAAGTGCGGACCTGGCAGGGGGGGTGTGTTTGCTACCCCCTTCCCCAAAAATGGAGCATTAGCCACCACTGCCTATGAGTAGGCTGACTGACTGAAAACAATACACTACCTATGTGGCTAATATTTTATCTGGAGAGTGGGAGATATGGGGGGGGGGGATGTGGGGAGCACCCTCCTCTAGTGATCAATCTTGATATCTTTAGATTTGAATCAACACTGTTCTCAGGTTACCAATACTACAACTCGTCTCCTGCAAAAAAGTGGCTGTATATTCGCCTATTCCAACGTAAGCTCCTCTTCAGTGGCTTGGTAGTCAACAATGGTGTGGAAGTCCCAGAGCAGTGATGGCACCCCACCGGTGCCAATGCTCTGGGCATTGTTAGAGGGGGATGATAGTCTCCTCCCACCAGTCATAGCAGCTGCCCAGAGATGTGTGATCACATGACTGCTGCAAAAAAATGATATTTACACTGCTATTTATTATAAATGTTCTGCATTATTATTAAAGTAGCAAACATTTTAATTGAAGCCACACAGCTAAGAGGTCAAGATACAACTGAATTTTAATAATAGTCAGGGGGGCAATCCACAAAGCAGCCAATGCATTTTGGCGTCTAAGATGGCCCCCATAATCTGGGTTAGAAGGAACATAAGGACATCTTCATATCGATCCAATGTCAACACAAGATCCTATATATAAACCCAAATAGCCAATAGTATTGGGAGTTTCAAAATTAAAATTCAAATGCAACATTTTAAGGACATGGCCTAAAACTACAATACTAACTTTAGAGGGATTTTTATTTATTTTTATTTATGAAAGATTAGTAATGCCGCGTACACACGGTCAAATTTTCCGACGGGAAATGTTTGATGGGAGCTTGTTGCCGGAAATTCCGACCGTGTGTAGGCTCCATCAGACATTTTCCCTCGGAACTTCTGACAAAGAAAATTTGAGCTATGCATCTCAAATTTTCCGACAACAAAATCTGGAAGTTCCGATCGTGTGTACACAATTTCCGAGGCACAAAAGTCCTCACATGCTCGGAATCAAGCAGAAGAGCAGCACTGGCTATTGAACTTCATTTTTCTCGGCAAGTCGTACGTGTTGTACGTCACCGCGTTCTTGACGTTCGGAATTTCCGACAAGTTTTGTGTAACCGTGTGTATGCAAGACAAGTTTGAGCCAACATCTGTTGGAAAAAAAAATAGAGTTTGTTGTCGGAATGTCCGATCGCTTGTACGCTGCATTATTGTTTGGAGTTGATGGCCAGCAGAGGTATGAAGTCAGTCAGCAGTAGAAAGAATTTAAAATGGGAACAGAGGGGCGCCAGACTGAGTGCAGTATAAATCATATATTTAATAAAAACAAGTAGTAACTCACAGGTTAATTTAAATGAGTTCAGTATGCAGGGCCGGATTCCCCACAAGGCCACGAGGCCAGGCCTCGGGGCGGCAGTGGTGCAGGGGCGGCACTGCTTCTGCGGCGACTTCTCTGCTTTCACTGGAAACTCCCACCCGCTAGCCAGCCCATTTTGGCGGCACCGCTGCTTATTTCACGGGGACCGATCGGGCTTGTGTATTCCCACTTCCTGGTGACTGGAACGCACCTTAGGGCGGACGTGATGTCATCAGCCGGAAATGGCCACGTTGCCTCCCATGTCTTACATCATTTCCAGCTGATGACATCACGTCCGCCCTATCGTGCGTTTCACCGCAACCAGGAAGTGGAAATACACAAGCCTGATCGGTCCCCGTGAAAAAAGCAGCGGTGGCGGTGAAACGGGCTTGCTAGCGGGTGGGAGTTTGCCGCCCCCCTGAATGTGCCCCTGAATGTCCCCTGTCCACAGAGTCCCTTCTTGATCCAGACACAACAGCCACTAAAGTTGGCATCAGGGCTGCTGTTAGAAATCATGGGGCCCCGTACATCCTACCTGATGGGGCCCCCTTCGACCCGGTGGCAGGCGACGTGGCAAGTGACACCCTGCATCCGCTGACAAGTGACGTGGCAAGTGACACCCTGCATCTGCTGACAAGTGACGTGGCAAGTGACACCCTGCATCCGCTGACAAGTGACATGGCAAGTGATGTGGCAAGTAACACCCTGCGTCCGCTGACAAGTGACGTGGCAAGTGACACCCTGCATCTGCTGACAAGTGACATGGCAAGTGACACCCTGCATCCGCTGACAAGTGACGTGGCAAGTGACACCCTGCATCTGCTGACAAGTGACGTGGCAAGTGACACCCCGCATCCGCTGACAAGTGACGTGGCAAGTGACACCCTGCATCCGCTGACAAGTGACGTGGCAAGTGACACCCTGCATCTGCTGACAAGTGACGTGGCAAGTGACACCCTGCATCCGCTGACAAGTGATGTGGCAAGTGACACCCTGCATCTGCTGACAAGTGACGTGGCAAGTGATACCCTGCATCCGCTGACAAGTGACGTGGCAAGTGACACCCTGCATCTGCTGACAAGTGACGTGGCAAGTGACACCCTGCATCCGCTGACAAGTGACGTGGCAAGTGACACCCTGCATCCACTGACAAGTGACATGGCAAGTGACGTGGCAAGTGACACCCTGCATCCGCTGACAAGTGACATGGCAAGTGACGTGGCAAGTGACACCCTGCATCCACTGACAAGTGACGTGGCAAGTGACACCCTGCATCTGCTGACAAGTGACACCCTGCATCTGCTGACCAGTGACGTGGCAAGTGACACCCTGCATCCGCTGACAAGTGACACCCTGCATCTGCTGACAAGTGACGTGGCAAGTGACACCCTGCATCCGCTGACAAGTGATGTGGCAAGTGACACCCTGCATCTGCTGACAAGTGACGTGGCAAGTGATACCCTGCATCCGCTGACAAGTGACGTGGCAAGTGACACCCTGCATCTGCTGACAAGTGACGTGGCAAGTGACACCCTGCATCCGCTGACAAGTGACGTGGCAAGTGACACCCTGCATCCACTGACAAGTGACATGGCAAGTGACGTGGCAAGTGACACCCTGCATCCGCTGACAAGTGACATGGCAAGTGACGTGGCAAGTGACACCCTGCATCCACTGACAAGTGACGTGGCAAGTGACACCCTGCATCTGCTGACAAGTGACACCCTGCATCTGCTGACCAGTGACGTGGCAAGTGACACCCTGCATCCGCTGACAAGTGACACCCTGCATCTGCTGACAAGTGACGTGGCAAGTGACAATCTGCAACATGTGGTAAGTGACAATCCGCATCTGAAGGCAGGTGACGTTGGCAAGTGACATGCTCAGGCTCCGACTGATTCTGCTTATGGTGAGTTGAACTATTTTATTTTATATAACAATGTAATAATAGACATATTGCACCTCAATAATTTTTTTTGCGATACGGCACTGTGTCGATTTAACTGACAATTGTGCAAATGTGATCTATTGTAGCAGTCATCGATAAAGGATGAGAATGGTGTGTGTGTGTGGGGGGGGGGGGGGGGGGCGGCATTGAAGGACCCGGCCTTGGGGCGGCAAAGGGAGTAAATCCGGGCCTGTCAGTATGTGGTGAAAAGCGCCAGTCCTGGTGTTCTGATTATAGGGTATATATTTACTGATCGTACTGTTCCTTTAAATTGGCATCCATTACTAACAGGAACTGTAGTATATTCCTCCCACTTCCTGCCCAGCAGTCATATCAGATAATCTTTCTACAGTGAAGGAAGCATGCTAAAGACCTCCACTATTTCTTAATACAGGCCTTGGAAGGATAAGTCTGTAAGTAAGCAGTCATTAGTTTTCAATTAGTTAGTATATGTTCTACTAATGCAACTACATTTTATATGTGTGTTGGTGGGATGTGTCTGTCAGGAAGTTCACTCAGCTAGGCCACATTTTTGCTAGCTAGTGCCTTAACAGTATTGTAGCATGCCTGTTACTATTTGCATTTGTGATGTAATTTTAAATGCTAATGCATATTTTTATAATTTGTGTTTTGCAGTTTTACAAAAAACTTATTCTCAGTAAAGATTTCAACTATTAGCCCTTCCTCCTGAGTCTTTATTGGGAAGCTGTTAGCTGTCTGCCAAGCCTTGTACTTTGAACACATTGTGAGGGCAGAACAGTAAAAAGACTTTTAACACAGCGGGCCTAGTTTAAAGAAGAGTGGAATCATTCTGCTCATCATCAGCTAACCTCTACAGCCACAGACACTACAGAGAAGTAATCTGTTTCATCATGCAGCACACAGACAAGGATACTGCACCAGTCATCCCTCAGCATACACAAGCAGAGGAAAGCATACACAATATGCCAACCAACAGGTCACGCTGCACAAGCTCCAGAGTCTCTAGTCAGTCGGATCAGACATCAGCTAGTGCTGAATCTGCCAGGTCCAAGCGCACTAGCTCTAGACATTCAAGCTGCTCTAACCTGTCGTCCACCAGTGCTGCAGCTGCCAAGGCCCATGCAAAAGCAGAAGCCGCGCGTGCACTGGCTTTCTATGCAATACGTGAAGCTGAAATGATAAGAGAACAGGGCTGCATAGATGAAGAACATCATTTGATTAAAGCTAAAAGTAAAGCTGAAGCACTTAGAAGAAAAGCAGAGGTGAAAGCATCTTTACATATTATCAAGCAAGAAAAAACTGCTTCAGCAGCCTTAGCTGAAGCCGAGGTGCTCATGAGAGCTGCTGAAGAACAGTGCAGAGAGCGCTCTGTGATAGATACCCAAATGACAGCACTCAGTGCAATCCAACGCACCAGTGAGTATGTGCAATTGCATGCGACCATGTGCACAGATCAACAGTCTAATGATGCATTGGAATCGTCAAAGGTCCCGCTAGCAGCAGACAACTTTGATATCGCTCGATGCTACAAGACTGAACCAGAACTTTACTATAACAAGCCAAGTAGTTACATACTCAGAGACCAATCTGTTGGTCCTTCAGGAAATCGAACGAATGGTGACATAATCCCTCCTCGGGAAAATATAAATCCGGCCTATAGCAGAAAGACTTGCAGTAGACAAGAACAACCACACGACTATAGTGGATTTAACCAAGCATCCCAACCGTCTTACCAGCCACAGACATGCCCTGTGTTTGTTCCCAGAAAATTCCCACCTGAGGCAGCAGGAGCCACAGATGTGACAAAATACTTGATACGCCGTGAAATGGTGAGCTCTGGTCTCCTGAAGTTTGATGACCGTCCAGAAAACTATTGGGCCTGGAAGTCATCTTTTCTAAGCAGCACCCAAGACTTAAATATGAAAGACAGGGAAAAGCTTGACCTACTCTCCAAATGGCTCGGACCAGAGTCCACTGAACAAGCCAAAAGAATCAGGTCAGTACATGTTCATGATGCGACAGCAGGGCTTACAATGTTATGGCAGAGATTGGAAGACTGCTATGGGTCACCTGAAGTAATTGAAGATGCACTTCTAAAGAAAATTGAAAATTATCCAAAAATAACAAACAAAGACAATCAGAAGCTGAGAGAGCTTGGCGACATACTTTTAGAGCTGGAAGCGGCAAAGGCTGGTGGATACCTGCCAGGCCTCTCATATTTGGATACAGCACGTGGAGTCAAACCGGTAATCGAGAAGCTTCCTTACAGCTTACAAGAAAGATGGGTCACGCAAGCATCAAAATACAAGGAAGATCATCAGGTGGCATTTCCACCTTTCTCCTTCCTCGCCAAATTCATTGTGAATCAAGCTAAAATACGCAATGACCCAAGCTTCGCCTTTTTGAACATGGGAGGCTCCAGTTCTGTAAAGACAGAGAAACAACCTTCAGTGCACAATAAAGAACGCAGAGCAACAGTGTCTGTACGCAAGACAGAAGTACCGACTGAGTTTGAGGCCAACCAGGATAAAAGCTCAGGAGTGAAAATTGAGGACCCAGATAAGCAGTGTCCACTACATAACAAGCCTCATCCACTGAGAAAATGTTGCAGTTTCAGAAGCAAGACAATAGAGGAGCGCAAATCTTATCTTAAGGACAAGCGCATTTGTTTCAGATGCTGTGGTTCAACTCAACATCTTGCTAAAGACTGTGTGAAAACAATTCGATGCAAAGAATGCAATAATGACAACCATCTGTCTGCTTTACACCCAGGACCAGCACCATGGAAAACAGAGAATCCGGTAACCCAAGAAGATCATGGTGGGGAGCAAAAAGAGAGTGCATTACCAGCAATAACCTCAAAGTGCACTGAAATCTGCACAAACACATTTAGCTCTAGATCATGCTCCAAGATATGTTTAGTCAAGGTCTATCCTGCAGGCCTCAGAGAGAATGCAATCAGAATGTATGCGGTCTTAGATGAACAAAGTAACAGATCTTTGGCAAGAACAGAGTTCTTTGACCTCTTCGGTGACAGAGGAAGTCCAACTCCGTATACTTTGAAGACATGCTCAGGAGTTGTGGAGACATCAGGTAGGAGAGCAAACAACTACATAATTGAATCATTAGATGGGAAAACGCAGCTGACTCTGCCCACTCTCATAGAATGTGATATGATACCAGATGATAGATCAGAGATACCCACACCTGAAATTGCACGTCACTACCCTCATCTGATGCAAATATCAGACAAGATTCCAGTACTAGACCCAGGTGCTGCAATTATCCTCCTACTTGGAAGAGACATACTGAGAGTGCACAAGGTCAGAGAGCAATACAATGGGCCACACAATGCACCATTTGCACAACGTCTTGACCTTGGATGGGTCATCATTGGTGATGTATGTCTGGATGGAGCTCACAAGCCGTCAAATGTGAATGTCTACAAAACAAACATGTTGCAAAATGGCCGCACATCATGTCTTAGCCCCTGTACCAACAGGATACAGATTAAAGAAAGACTAGTCAACCCAATACAACAGCAGAAAGTTCGGAGTTACATGGAGGCTATCACCTCATCTAAAGATACAGATGAGCTAGGATGCAAGGTGTTTGAAAGAACGCAAGATGATGACAAACCAGCACCATCTGTTGAAGATAGCCTCTTCCTTGAGATAATGGACAGAGAAGTCTTTATAGATGAGTCAAACAGCTGGGTAGCTCCTCTACCTTTCCGTTTACCCCGACATCACCTTCCTAACAACAAAGGACAAGCAGTGAAGCGCCTCACCTGATTGCGACGCACTCTAGACAGAAAGACAAATATGAAGGAACACTTCCATGATTTCATGCAGAAGATCTTCGACAGTGGTCAAGCTGAAAAAGCACCACCATTGGAAGAAAAACAAGAATGTTGGTACTTACCAATATTTGGAGTGTATCATCCTCAGAAACCAGGACAGATACGAGTAGTATTTGACTCCAGTGCAAAGTATGAAGGCCTTTCCCTAAATGATGTCTTCCTCAGTGGACCTGACCTGAATAATACACTCCTTGGAGTCCTCATCAGGTTCCGAAAAGAACGCGTTGCAGTAACAGCAGATGTACAACAAATGTTCTACTGTTTCCTTGTCCGCAAAGATCACAGAGACTACCTGAGGTTCCTGTGGTATGAAAACAATGACTTTAACAAAGATGTCACAGAATACAGGATGAAGGTACATGTGTTCGGGAACAGCCCCTCTCCAGCTGTAGCTATCTACAACCTGAGACGAACAGCACAGGAAGGTGAAGAAGAACACGGCACAGATGCCAAACAGTTTGTCATGAGAAACTTTTATGTGGACGATGGACTCGCTTCTTTCTCTAGCAACGAAGAGGCTATCGACATCCTGAAAAGAACAAGGGAGATGTTAGCAGAATCTAACGTAAGGTTACACAAGATAGCGTCCAACAGCAGCAAAGTCATGAAAGCGTTTCCCTCAGAGGACCGTGCAAAAGACCTCAAGGACCTGGATCTAGGAACAGATTCACTGCCCCTTCAAAGAAGTTTAGGGCTCAGTTGGGATCTGAAAACCGACAGCTTTACATTTACAGTATCCAGAGAAGAGAAGCCATTCACGAGAAGAGGTGTCTTGTCCACGGTCAACAGCCTTTATGACCCCCTAGGATTTGTAGCCCCCATAACCATGCAAGGCAAGGCTCTTATGAGAGAAATTGCTACTGAACATGAACAAAGTGAATGGGATACACCTCTACCTAAGGAGAAAGAAATGCAGTGGAAGTTGTGGAAGGACTCATTAATAGAGCTTGAACAACTTATCATCCAAAGGTCATATGTCCCTGTTTCTCTGTCTGCCACGAAGCAAAGAGAATTGTGTGTATTCTCAGATGCATCTACTATGGCTATAGCAGCTGTAGCCTACCTTAGAGTAATGGACTTTGAAGGACAAAGTTACGTTGGGTTTATCATGGGAAAGTCCAAACTAGCTCCACGTCCTGCTCACACTGTTCCACGTTTGGAGCTTTGTGCTGCTGTCTTAGCAGTGGAGATGGCAGACTTGATCATTGCTGAACTGGACATTGAAATTCATGCAGTGAAGTTTTACACAGACAGCAAGATTGTGTTAGGATATATTCACAATGCTTCGAGAAGATTCTACATGTACGTGTCAAACAGAGTGATATGCATCAGAAAGTCCACGCGCCCAGAACAGTGGCACTACATCAGTACGGATAAAAATCCAGCCGATCATGGGACTAGACTTGTACCAGCGGCTGTCCTCAAGCACACTAACTGGTTCTCAGGTCCATCTTTTCTGACTAGATCAGAACCTGAAGAGACCACTCAGTTAGAGACTTTTGAACTTATAGAACCAGACAAGGTACAGGTACAAGTTACAGCATTCAGTACCATAACTACTAGAGACAACTTTGGCGCACACTGGTTTGAAAGATTCTCCAGCTGGAAGTCTCTCATACGAGCAATAAGAAAGCTTATTCACCTAGCCAAATCCTTCTGCAGAGCTACTAACACTGACAAGTGTAATAGCAATCTTATGCAAGCCAGAATCATCATCATCAGATGTGTTCAACATGAAGTTCTCACCACACTTATGGCTGAAGTCATGGCGATCATGAACGCTCGACCCTCAGTTCCAGTGTCTACCGATCCAGAAATGCCGACAGTTTTGACACCTGCAATGCTTTTGACCCAGAAGATGGAAACAGTTACAGCTCCCACAGGAGATTTTGGTCTCAAAGACCTTTACACCAAGCAATGGAAGCAAGTTCAGAGTCTTGCAGACATCTTCTGGAATAGATGGAAACAAGAGTACCTGGTGACGCTCCAGTCACGCAGAAAATGGCAAGTTGACAAGCCTAACCTGCAAGTCGGAGATGTTGTCCTACTAAAAGACGCTCAGGTCCACAGAAACGAATGGCCAGTTGGACTCATTGTTGAGACTGTACCTAGTAATGATAGTAAGGTTAGAAAGGTCAAAGTTAAAGTCATGAGACAGGGCACCCCTAAGGTGTACTTTAGGCCTATCTCTGAAGTTGTTTTACTTCTTAAAAAGGAAACATAGTGGTATAATGTTCATTATGCCAGGTGGGGAGTGTTCTGATTATAGGGTATATATTTACTGATCGTACTGTTCCTTTAAATTGGCATCCATTACTAACAGGAACTGTAGTATATTCCTCCCACTTCCTGCCCAGCAGTCATATCAGATAATCTTTCTACAGTGAAGGAAGCATGCTAAAGACCTCCACTAATTCTTAATACAGGTCTTGGAAGGATAAGTCTGTAAGTAAGCAGTCATTAGTTTTCAATTAGTTAGTATATGTTTTACTAATAGAACCAGACAAGGTACTGGCAACTACATTTTATATGTGTGTTGGTGGGATGTGTCTGTCAGGAAGTTCACTCAGCTAGGCCACATTTTTGCTAGCTAGTGCCTTAACAGTATTGTAGCATGCCTGTTACTATTTGCATTTGTGATGTAATTTTAAATGCTAATGCATATTTTTATAATTTGTGTTTTGCAGTTTTACAAAAAAAAAAAAAAAAACTTATTCTCAGTAAAGATTTCAACTATTAGCCCTTCCTCCTGAGTCTTTATTGGGAAGCTGTTAGCTGTCTGCCAAGCCTTGTACTTTGAACACATTGTGAGGGCAGAACACCTGGAGTCTCATAAATGTCTTCCCTTTGCAGTCTGGGGCACTGGTGTGATCTTACAGGGATCCAGAGAATGGTAATGCATATCGAAGCTACAGCTTCTTCATCAGACCATGATTGGCTGGCAAACCTGGCAGTCTTAAAGGGGAGGGCCAGCCGGGAAAAAAAAATTAAAGTCAGCAGCTACAAACACGACCACCCCTTGGCTCTCGGCGCTACCATTCCAACTAAGGGAAAAAGGCAGTGGATCGTTGCGGCTTCACTGCCCGTTTCCTACTGCGCATGCGCGAGTCGCGCAGCGCTTTGCGAATGGGGCGCGCTGTGTTGTGTTCCCAGAACACACTGCGCCCCATTCACTAGAAGACAAAGCGAGGAGGAGAAGACTGAAGATCACTGTGGAATAGGAAGAGGCAGATTAGGACGATCTGCCTAGCAACAGCCATTTCTTGTAAGTTAAAAAAAATAATAATTCCCTCCAAATTTTTAGGAACATTTTTATGCAATTTTTTGGGTTTTAGGGTGGCCCTCCACTTTAAATACAGAGGAAATAGAAACAGAGAGATCTGATGGGCTGGCCAGCCCGTCAATCAAATAGACAGATTTAAAGAGGTAGACGGTTGGAGACCGAGGTGAATGTAAATATGAGTAAAAAGCTTGCTGATTAATAGTGGATGATGATAATTTTATTTATATATTATTTTGAAGAAATCGATCAAATAATTAATTGATTAAATACATAAATATAAATGTATAAATATACGGTACCTCAGATTTAAAATGAATACATTTTTATGAATAAATGAACTGAAAAATCTGAAAAATGAATTAAGAAAATTATTAGCAATTGGTAATCAATCGATTATTATAAATTATAATGAGTTAATAAAATGGTGAAAATGGAGGATATCAAATCTTCAGATAATAAATGGTTAATGGTTAATGATGGTGATACCTACTGGGTACATATGTGTGCACACATATGATCATACATATACACAAATACAATAACCGCTAATGCATATACAAACCCACATACCTGCACATACGTGCAGTTGTAAACATGTACATGTGCAACAAACGCATGTATACACGTGAGTATATGCAAACATCTCAGAATTTAAAATGCCTGGGGAAAGCAAAGATCTGTACTCAAAAGGGTTAAAAAAAAAAAAGGAAAAAGGGGGAAGAGTCAATGTCGCTTTCGTTTCTGTTTACACGGAAGTAGCTGCAAGCAATGTAAAGTTTCATCCAGCCGACACATCCAGAGCATTTCTCAGTAAGTTTTTGCTTTAATATAAAAGTTTTCTTAGCTCTTAAAAGTTGAGCAATCAATATACAGAAGGCTGCATGATAGATCATATATTAAGTGTACAAGTTAAGAAAGATTTGATTTACGATTTTTATGTAGAGCAGGGGCCTTCAAACTGCTCAGTACGAGGGCCACATTGTTTTTATTTTTCAAATATTTGCAGACCTAAAACAATCTGTCAGAGTACTCGCTTAAATCAGGGTCCTCATCCGAGTTTTCCTTACATCAAGGTCCTCATCAGAGTTTTTCTTACATCAGGGTCCTCATCAGAGTTTTTCTTACATCAGGGTCCTCATCAGAGTTTTTCTTACATCAGGGTCCTCATCAGAGTTTTCCTCACATCAGGGTCCTCATCAGATTTTTCCTTACATCAGGGTCCTCATCAGAGTTTTCCTTACATCAGGGTCCTCAAAAGAGTTTTCCTTACATCAGGGTCCTCATCAGAGATTTCCTTACATCAGGGTCCTCATCAGATTTTTCCTTACATCAGGGTTCTCATCAGATTTTTCCTTACATCAGGGTCCTCATCAGATTTTTCCTTACATCAGGGTCCTCATCAGAGTTTCCCTTACATCAGGGTCCTCGTCAGAGATTTCCTTACATCAGGGTCCTCATCAGAGATTTCCTTACATCAGGGTCCTCATCAGATTTTTCCTTACATCAGGGTCCTCATCAGAGTTTCCCTTACATCAGGGTCTTAATCCGAGTTTTCCTTACATTAGGGTCCTCATCAGAGTTTTCCTTACACCAGGGTCCTCATTAGAGTTTTCCTTACACCAGGGTCTTCATCAGAGTTTTCCTTACTTCAGGGTCCTCATCAGAGATTTCCTTACATCAGGGTCCTCATCAGAGATTTCCTTACATCAGGGTCCTCATCAGAGTTTTCCTTACATCAGGGTCCTCAAAGTTTTCCTTACATAAGGGTCCTCATCAGAGTTTCCCTTACAGCAGGGTCTACATCAGAGTTTTCCTTACATCAGGGTCCTCATCAGAGATTTCCCCACATCAAGGTCCTCATCAGAGTTTTCCTTACATCAGGGTCCTCATCAGAGTTTCCCTTACATCAGGGTCCTCATCAGAGTTTCCCTTACATCAGGGTCCTCATCAGAGATTTCCTTACATCAGGGTCCTCATCAGATTTTTCCTTACATCAGGGTCCTCATCAGAGTTTCCCTTACATCAGGGTCTTAATCCGAGTTTTCCTTACATTAGGGTCCTCATCAGAGTTTTCCTTACATCAGGGTCCTCATCAGAGTTTTCCTTACACCAGGGTCTTCATCAGAGTTTTCCTTACTTCAGGGTCCTCATCAGAGATTTCCTTACATCAGGGTCCTCATCAGAGTTTTCCTTACATCAGGGTCCTCATCAGAGATTTCCTTACATCAGGGTCCTCATCAGAGTTTTCCTTGCATCAGGGTCCTCATCAGAGATTTCCTTACATCAGGGTCCTCATCAGAGTTTCCCTTACATCAGGGTCTTCATCAGAGTTTCCCTTACATCAGGGTCTTCATCAGAGTTTCCCTTATATCAGGGTCTTCATCAGAGTTTCCCTTACATCAGGGTCCTCATGTCATGTGCGTACTTACCGAGGCCGAAATGCCGAGAGTGGTTCACCCTTGCAACTGAGCGCAGTCCGCCCCCTGGAGGTGAGACAGGGGGTGAATGGCACAAAGAGGCACAGGCTACCCAACCAGAGGATGAGGACTGAAGAGGGAGCCAGGTGCTGGGGTCAGGAAGGCACTGGGAGGTTCCAGAACACAGGTGCAGGTACAGGACTGAAGACAGGCAGGTCCGGGTCACAGGCAGATATTCAGGGCAGGAGACAACAAACAAATCCGGGTCACAAGCAGAGGTTCAAGGGGCCAGAGGCAAGCAAGCGGTAAGTCCAGTATACAGTCCAAAGGTCAAGGGCAAGAGAAGGCAGCAAAGTCAAAAGGCAAATCCGGGTCAAATCAGGTAATCAGGCAAACAGGATACAGGAAGCAGGAGCAGAGCTTTGGCAGTAAGCTGAAGACAAGCCAGCGCTGGACTGATCACAGGCACTTCCTTAAAAGGGCGGTGTGAGTGGTCACGTGATGCTCTGATGCCCAGGGACGCTCAGGTGTGCGCCAGTGCGCATGTGCGTACGTCGGAGCGCTGAACCGCGAGTGCGCATGCGCCGGAGTGCCGTTCCGCCGCGCATGCGCACAGGCAATCGACGCGCAGCGCTCACTTGTAAATTGTCCTGACAGTGCCCTCCCCCGAGGGGCGGCCTCCGGACGCCCAAGCTAGCCATCAGTTCAGGATGTTCCGTCTGGAAAGCTCGGATTAAGCGTGGAGCATGCAGATTTCCTGAGGGTTCCCAAGAGTTTTCTTCTGACGGGTAACCCTCCCATTTGACCAGATATTGGAGTTGCCTCCCCCTTTTCCTGCAATTTAAAAATTTTTCCACCACAAATTCTGTTTCGCCGTCCACCAGTACTGGAGGAGGTGGTGGTTCAGATCTTCCTGGAAAAGGACTAGGAGTGACAGGCTTCAGGAGGGAAGCGTGGAACACCGGGTGTATCCTGTACGAATCTGGTAAGGAAAGCTCAAAAGCTACAGGATTAATCTTCCGTTTGATCTTGAAAGGACCAATAAACTTTGGTCCTAATTTACGTGTGGGTATGGCTAATTTGAGATTGATTGAGGATAACCACACCTCGTCCCCTATCTTGAAGTCTGGATTTTCCTTCTCCCCCGGTTGAAATGTTTTTCATACCCTTCTTGGGTCTTCTGCATGGTCTCTTGAATTCTCCGGAAGTTCTGTTGCAAAAACTTTACTCGGTCTTGGACCGCAGGGACAGGAGTTTCAGGCAGAGACCCTGGCAGGAAGGAGGGATGGAACCCAAAGTTGGCCCAGAAGGGAGTTTGGTTGGTGGCAGTATGGACCGCATTGTTGTAGGCGAACTCCGCATAGGGTAGGAGACTGGACCATTCATCCTGGGAATCTGAACAGAAACAGCGGAGGTATTGCTCTAGAGATTGATTTGTCCTCTCCGTCTGGCCATTGCTCTGAGGGTAATAGGCCGAAGAGAGGCATATCTTGATTTCAAGGGTTTTGCATAATTCTTGCCAAAACTTGGAGGTGAACTGAGACCCTCTATCAGAAGTGACACTCGTAGGTACCCCGTGGAGTCGAACAATCTCTTTGAAGAATATGTCAGCTGTAGCAGAAGCGGAAGGAGTCCCAATCATTGGGAGGAAGTGTGCCATCTTTGACAAGCGGTCGACCACGACCAGAATGGTGGTGTACCCCTCTGAAGCGGGTAACTCTACAATGAAGTCCATTGATATATCCGCCCATGGGCGCTTCGGGATGGACAAGGGCTTCAGCAGGCCCCAGGCTTTAGAATTAGTTCCTTTGTTGCGTTGACAAATGATACAAGAGGTGACATAATTCCTGCAGTCTTGTCTCCACCCAGGCCACCAAAAAGAGCGAGAAATTAAGTTAGACGTCTTGTGAACCCCAAAATGTCCCGCAAGCTTGTGATCATGTAGAGTCTTGAGCGTTAAAGGTCTTGTTTCTGTGGGGACAAAGACCTTCCCACGTACCCAGAGTAGTCCATCGTGTTCCTCCATTGAGGGAATCCCATGGTCGGTGGGGTGCCCTGATGCCGCCTTGATGGCGGAGACTAGATCAGGTTGCAGAAGGAGAGACGGGAAGTTCTGTGGCGAAAGGATAGTGTTGGGTTCAGATTCCTGGGGTGTCTCGTGAAACATTCTAGAGAGAGCGTCTGCCTTTCCATTCTTTGAGCCGGGTCTGTAAGAGATATGAAAATTAAATCTTGCAAAAAAGAGAGCCCAACGGGCTTGTCTGGGCTTTAAGCGTTTGGCTGTCCTTAGATACTCCAGGTTTCTGTGGTCTGTCCAAATCATGACAGGATGGGAAGCCCCCTCCAGGAGATACCTCCACTCCTCCAGAGCAAACTTAATGGCCAGTAACTCTTTGTCTCCCACATCGTAGTTCCTCTCTGGAGGGCTTAACTTACGTGATGCAAAAGCCACAGGGTGTAACAGGGCCTTGGGACCCAGTCTCTGGGATAATATAGCTCCAGTAGCCGTCTCTGATGCATCCACCTCCAGCACAAATGGAAGGGTTGGATCTGCATGCATCAGGATGGGAGCGGATGAAAACAATTTTTTCAAAGTGTCAAAGGCCTCTTGTGCTTCCGGGGACCAATGGAATTGAGTACCTTGGTGGGTCAACTTGGTGATGGGTGCCACTATGGAGGAAAAGCCGACAATGAACCTTCGATAGAAGTTTGCGAACCCAATGAATCGCTGTACCCCTTTCTTGTTCACTGGGGCTGGCCACTCCAGTACGGCCTTGACCTTTTGTGGGTCCATGGAGACCCCACCTGTAGAAATGATGAACCCCAAAAATTGCACCGTGGATTTCTCGAATTCGCACTTCTCTGCCTTGAGGTACAATCTGTGGCTGCGGAGGATGGTGAGTACTTGTTTCACATGTACCCGGTGGAGTTCAAGGGAGTCTGAAAAGATAAGGATGTCGTCTAGATAAACGACAAGGAAGTCGTCAAGGTGTTTACGAAAAATGTCATTTACCAGGTGCTGGAAGGTTGCTGGGGCGTTACAAAGACCAAAGGGCATTACCAAGTATTCATAATGCCCGAATCTGGATCTGAAGGCTGTTTTCCATTCATCTCCTGCCCTGATTCGGATGAGGTTGTAGGCCCCGCGAAGATCCAATTTAGAGAAGATTCTGGCAGACCTGAAACGTTGAAAAAGCTCTGGGATCAAAGGCAGGGAATACCGGTTCTTAATTGTGATTTTATTTAGTTCTCTGTAATCAATGCAAGGTCGGAGGGAGCCGTCTCTCTTTCCCACAAAAAAAGATGCCTGCTCCGGCGGGTGACGAGGAGGGGCGAATAAACCCCTTCTCCAGGTTCTCGTCAATGTAGGCCTTGAGGACCTTAAGTTCCACTTCGGACAGGGGAAAAATGCGGCCAAAAGGGATCGCTGAACCCGGTAGGAGATCGATGGGACAATCATACGTCCGATGAGGCGGTAAGCGATCTGCCTGTTGTTTATCAAAGACGTCTTGGAATTCCAAGTAAACTGGCAGCACATGAAGAAGATTATCTGGTAATGATGAAATGGTAGAGCAAGTAGCCACAGCCTGGGTAAAGCAATGCTGGATACAGTGGGGCGACGGGAAAGAGACCTCTCTCTTACCCCAGTTGATTTGAGGTTCGGGGATCTGTAACCATGGAAGCCCCAAGATGATGGGGAACATTGGAGATGGGATAATGTCAAATTGGATAAATTCCTGGTGACCAGAATCGGTAGTGACACAGATGGGTTGGGTCTCATGGGTGATGAATCCAAAACGAGGAAGAGAGCCATCAGCCAAATGTACCTGTAGATTTTGTTTCTTCGGAACGAGGGGCAAGTGCATCTTGGTAGCTAATGCCGCGTCAAGGAAGCAGCTGCAGGCTCCGGAGTCAATTATGGCTGATAGTCGGGTTTCCTTTCCCGGTAGCTGCAAGGAGACAAAGAGGGCGACATAAGTCTGGGAGAACCCGGAAGATTGAAAGTTCATTATATATTGTTGGTAGGACTTACTCGGTCTTACGGGACAGGTGCTGAGAAAATGGCCCGAAGCCCCACAGTACAGGCAAAGATTGGACCGTCGTCTGCGGAGCCGTTCTTCTGGCGTGAGGGGAGCACGAACCAGGCCAAACTGCATGGGTTCCGTCTCCTGGGAATCTACTGCTGGGGCTGAGGTGGTGGGTGACGACAAGGTAGGTTTAGAAGAGTTCCAATAAGTACGGGGAGACTGAAGACGCTCAGAACGCCTTTCACGCATGCGGCGGTCCAGCTTGGTGGCGGCTTGGATCAAGTCCTCCAGTGAGTCAGGGGGTTTCGGATCTTGCCAACTCATCTTTCAAAGTCTCAGATAACCCCTGGCGATACTGGTATTTAAGAGCCGGTTCGTTCCACCCAGTATCAGCTGACCACTTCCGGAATTCAACGGTGTAATCCTCTACTGGTCTACGTCCCTGAAGTAAATTATGTAGCGTGGCTTCAGCTGTAGCCCCACGTTGAGGGTCATCATACAATTGCGCCATACTATCAAAGAAAGTCTCTACTGCATTGAGTGCTGGGCTTCTCTGCTCCATTAGGCTATGGGCCCATGCCTGTGGCTCCTCAGCCAGGAGCGAGATAATGAAACCCACCTTTACTACTTCAGAGGCGAAAGTCCTGGGTTGAAGCGCAAGGTAGAGCGAGCAGGCATTTTTAAAGGCCCGGAACTTTTTGCGGTCACCCGTGAACCGTTCAGGGGTAGGAACTCTGGGTTCAGGAGATGCCATGATCACAGTGGGGTTTGCTGATCCAGGAGGAGCGGATATTCCACTGGTGGCGGTAGGGCCCGCTAAGGTGGGTGCAGTTAACCCCGAAAGCTGCTGCAGGCGACTGTCCACTTGGGTGTAACCCTCTTGTAGTTTTTGCACGGCATCAGTTAATGCTGAGACTTGTTGGCATAAAGCCTCAAGGGGTGAACGCACTCTGTCGGCCTCAGACATGGCTGGCTTGTACTGTCATGTGCGTACTTACCGAGGCCGAAATGCCGAGAGTGGTTCACCCTTGCAACTGAGCGCAGTCCGCCCCCTGGAGGTGAGACAGGGGGTGAATGGCACAAAGAGGCACAGGCTACCCAACCAGAGGATGAGGACTGAAGAGGGAGCCAGGTGCTGGGGTCAGGAAGGCACTGGGAGGTTCCAGAACACAGGTGCAGGTACAGGACTGAAGACAGGCAGGTCCAGGTCACAGGCAGATATTCAGGGCAGGAGACAACAAACAAATCCGGGTCACAAGCAGAGGTTCAAGGGGCCAGAGGCAAGCAAGCGGTAAGTCCAGTATACAGTCCAAAGGTCAAGGGCAAGAGAAGGCAGCAAAGTCAAAAGGCAAATCCGGGTCAAATCAGGTAATCAGGCAAACAGGATACAGGAAGCAGGAGCAGAGCTTTGGCAGGAAGCTGAAGACAAGCCAGCACTGGACTGATCACAGGCACTTCCTTAAAAGGGCGGTGTGAGTGGTCACGTGATGCTCTGACGCCCAGGGACACTCAGGCGTGCGCCAGTGCGCATGTGCGTACGTCGGAGCGCTGAGCCGCGAGTGCGCATGCGCCGGAGTGCCGTTCCGCCGCGCATGCGCACAGGCAATCGACGCGCAGCGCTCACTTGTAAATTGTCCTGACACCTCATCAGAGTTTTCACCACATCAGGGTCCTCATCAGAGTTTCCCTTACAGCAGGGTCCTCATCAGAGATTTCCTTACATCAGGGTCCTCATCAGAGATTTCCTTACATCGGGGTCCTCATCAGAGTTGTCCTTACATCAGGGTCCTCATCAGAGATTTTTCTTACAGCAGGGTCCTCATCAGAGTTGTCCTTACATCAGGGTCCTCATCAGAGATTTCCTTACATCAGGGTCCTCATCAGATTTTTCCTTACATCAGGGTCCTCATCAGAGTTTCCCTTACATCAGGGTCTTAATCCGAGTTTTCCTTACATTAGGGTCCTCATCAGAGTTTTCCTTACATCAGGGTCCTCATTAGAGTTTTCCTTACGCCAGGGTCTTCATCAGAGTTTTCCTTACTTCAGGGTCCTCATCAGAGATTTCCTTACATCAGGGTCCTCATCAGAGTTTTCCTTACATCAGGGTCCTCATCAGAGTTTTCCTTACATCAGGGTCCTCATCAGAGTTTCCCTTACATCAGGGTCCTCATCAGAGTTTCCCTTACATCAGGGTCTTCATCAGAGTTTCCCTTACATCAGGGTCTTCATCAGAGTTTCCCTTACATCAGGGTCTTCATCAGAGTTTCCCTTATATCAGGGTCTTCATCAGAGTTTCCCTTACATCAGGGTCCTCATTAGAGTTTTCACTACATCAGGGTCCTCATCAGAGTTTCCCTTACAGCAGGGTCCTCATCAGAGATTTCCTTACATCAGGGTCCTCATCAGAGATTTCCTTACATCGGGGTCCTCATCAGAGTTTTCCTTACATCAGGGTCCTCATCAGAGATTTTTCTTACAGCAGGGTCCTCATCAGAGTTGTCCTTACATCAGGGTCCTCATCAGAGATTTCCTTACATCAGGGTCCTCATCAGATTTTTCCTTACATCAGGGTCCTCATCAGAGTTTCCCTTACATCAGGGTCTTAATCCAAGTTTTCCTTACATTAGGGTCCTCATCAGAGTTTTCCTTACATCAGGGTCCTCATCAGAGTTTCCCTTACGCCAGGGTCTTCATCAGAGTTTTCCTTACTTCAGGGTCCTCATCAGAGATTTCCTTACATCAGGGTCCTCATCAGAGTTTTCCTTACATCCGGGTCCTCAGAGTTTTCCTTACATAAGGGTCCTCATCAGAGTTTCCCCTTACAGCAGGGTCCTCATCAGAGTTTCCCTTACATCAGGGTCCTCATCAGAGATTTCCTTACATCAGGGTCCTCATCAGAGTTTTCCTTACATCAGGGTCCTCATCAGAGTTTCCCTTACATCAGGGTCCTCATCAGAGTTTCCCTTACATCAGGGTCCTCATCAGAGTTTCCCTTACATCAGGGTCTTCATCAGAGTTTCCCTTACATCAGGGTCTTCATCAGAGTTTCCCTTATATCAGGGTCTTCATCAGAGTTCCCCTTACATCAGGGTCCTCATCAGAGTTTTCACTACATCAGGGTCCTCATCAGAGTTTCCCTTACAGCAGGGTCCTCATCAGAGTTTTCCTTACATCAGGGTCCTCATCAGAGTTTTCCTTACATCAGGGTCCTCATCAGAGTTTCCCTTACATCAGGGTCCTCATCAGAGTTTCCCTTACATCAGGGTCTTCATCAGAGTTTCCCTTACATCAGGGTCTTCATCAGAGTTTCCCTTACATCAGGGTGTTCATCCGAGTTTTCCTTACATCAGGGTCCTCATCAGAGATTTCCTAACATCAGGGTCCTCATCAGAGTTTTCCTTACATCAGGGTCTTCATCAGAGTTTTCCTTACATCAGGGTCTTCATCATAGTTTTCCTTACATCAGGGTCCTCATCAGAGTTTTCCTTACATCAGGGTCCTCATCTGAGTTTTCCTTACATCAGGGTCCTCATCAGAGTTTCCCTTACAGCAGGGTCCACATCAGAGTTTTCCTTACATCAGGGTCTTCATCATAGTTTTCCTTACATCAGGGTCCTCATCAGAGTTTTCCTTACATCAGGGTCCTCATCAGAGTTTTCCTTACATCAGGGTCCTCATCAGAGTTTTCCTTACATCAGGGTCCTCATCAGAGTTTTCCTTACATCAGGGTCCTCATCAGAGTTTTCCTTACATCAGGGTCCTCATCAGAGTTTTCCTTACATCAGGGTCCTCATCAGAGTTTTCCTTACATCAGGGTCTCCATCAGAGTCCCTTTACATTAGGGCCCCCATCAAAGGCCCTTTTGACATCAGGGTCCCCATCAGTCCATCAGTCCTTAAAGGGGCCGGGCACATGGATAGGGAGGGCGACAGAGGAGTTGGGGGGGGGGGGGCAGCGCCCGTGCGACCACAATGCAGAGGCCCTTACTGATTCTTATACTGTTTTATACTTCTACGTCTCCCAAGAAAAGTAGAAATATAAGAGTAACACCCATTCTTGCATATGTGGTTTGATCTATAGTAAGATACATAACTCTTCCTACCATACTAACATAAAAACTCAGAATAGAATTACATAAACAGCAAGATGATTTTTCTGTGAATGTCAAAGGCATATCTGAGTAACCTTTAAAAACTAACATTATTACATTATAACATTCATATATGTTTCAGAGACTTTTATCACTTAAAATAATATTAAACTCTAAATCTTTAACATTCCACAGTGAGTAAGCACAACTTAGGCACACATTTAACCCTTTGATCGCCCCTGATGTTAACCCCGTTCCCTGACAGTGTCGTTAGTAAAGTGACAGTGCATATTTTAAGCAATGATCACTGTATTAGTGTCACTGTTCCCCAAAAAGTGTCACTAATGTACACACGATCGGAAATTCGGCCAGCAAAAGACCGATGAGAGCTTTTGGTCAGAAATTCCGACCGTGTGTGTGCTCCATCGGACTTTTGCTGGCCGAATTCCAGCCGGCAAAAGATTCAGAGCACGTTCTCAATTTTTCGGTCTGAATTCCGATCGTCTGTAGCAATTCCGACACGCAAAATTCCTACGCATGCTCTGAAACAATTCGATGCATGCTCGGAATCATTGAACTTCATTTTCTCGGCTCGTCGTAGTGTACAACACTACGACGAGCCTTCTTGACGGTCGAAAGTTCAGAGAACTTTTGTGTGACTGTGTGTATGCAAGCCAAGCTTGAGCGGAATTCCGTCGGAAAAATCATCCAAGATTTTTCTGACGGAAAATCCGCTCGTGTGTACGCGGCATTAGTGTTAGATTTGTCCGCCACAATGTCACAGTCCCGCTATAAGTTGCTGATCGCTGCACTACTAGTACAAAAATATATATATAAAAAATATCCCATAGTTTTTAGACGCTACAACTTTTGTGCAAACCAATTAACACATGCTTATTGGGATTTTTTTTTACCAAAAATATTTAGCACTTATAGGGTGGCACAGTGGTATGGTGGTTAGCACTCTCACCTAGCAGTAAAAAGGGTGGCTGGTTCAAATGCCAACCACGACACTACCTGCCTGGAGTTTGCATGTTCTCCCTGTGCCTGAGTGGGGTTTCCTCCGGGTACTCCAGTTTCTTTCCACATTCCAAAGACATGCTGGTAGGTTAATTGACTTCTGTAAATTATGAATGTGAGTTGGGGACCGTGGATTGTGGGCTCCTTGAGGGTGGGGACCAATCTATGTGTGGAGCGCTGTGTAAATTGATGGTGCTATATGGGTACCTTAAATAAATAATAATACAATAGATGAGCATCTTAATGAGGTACAATGTACAGGAAAGGGACAATTGTGGATGCGCACCCACACTCACTTAGGTTGGACTGGTGTCTTTATTCAACCTTACTAACTATGTAGCAGAATACATATTGGCCTAAATTGATTTTTTTTTTATTGGGTATGTTTTTTAGCAGAATGTAAATAATATTGTTTTGTTTTTTTTTTTAATTCAATTTTTTTTAGTTTATAGCGCAAAAAATAAAAACCGCAGAGGTGATCAAATACCACCAAAAGAAAGCTCTATTTGTGGGGAAAAAATGACAAAAATGTTTTTTGCCCAATTGTCAGTTAAAGTAACGCAGTGCCGTATTGCAAAAAATGGCCTGGTCATGAAGAGGGGTAAACCTTCTGAAGCTGAAGGGGTTAATAATAATATGTGCTCAGTCCACAATTGTGTTGTTCCTGTATTCAAAATTCCACAAATAGCAATGTCAGTCCATAGAAGAGTGAAGATAGTACTTGTGTCTTGACACCAGAAATCACCCCTTGCCGTGGTATATCACCACGTGACCTACTTGTTATGCAACAAGAAAAGTCAGAAAGGCTTTGTGGTCACTCAGGGACCAGATCATACCACTGGGTTGCTACCTGGGAAGGGATACTCTCATTCATAAATGGATCAGTGTTCCAATGGCTCAGATGGTACGGACCAAAAATTGAAAAAAAAAGAAAGAAAGAAGAGAGATCTCATAGTGTGAAAAAACGCCATTTATTTATAAAAAACACTTGCATATAAAGGCAGATGCCTAAAAAAAATAATATACAAGGTAATGTATGCTTAATGATCTATCCAGTCTCTTAGGAAGCCGCTAGCCAGTTTGCATGCCTTCCACCTGGATCGGAAATTACACACAGAGAGTTCTTCTTGACGCATTTCGTCATCATGTGACATCCTCAGAAGCAGAGCCAGCCTATATAGTACATTAGGTGGTGAATTGGTGTGAGTGGTAACTTTATTTATACCGATCCAGTTCAACCTGTGCGGTTGTGGGTGTGTGTGTGTGTATGATCCCCATCAAAGTCCTGCTTACATCAGAGTCCCCCTTACATCAGGATCCCCATTACAGCCCCCCTTGCATGAGGGTCCCCATCAAAATATTCAATAAATCCAGTAGTTTAACCATGTAGAGTGATAGTGGACTACAGCAGGACACTGATGAACTGAAGTTTTTGAACTGAGCTTCACTAGTCCCCAGATTGAGTTACTGTCACTCATCATTGGAGCGATTAAAGTATTCATAAATCTAACCGTAAACTTGCATAGAACATGTTATTGTAAATTTTTTTTTTTTTTTTTAGAAATGTTCACTATATTTAAATCTGTAGCTTTTATTACAATAATTCTTGATGATCCTGCCATGATGGTCCTTGTTGAGATATTTCCTTTTATAGGGTGGCAGCGGTCTGTCCCTGTCTCCCAATTGTGCTCCTGTGTTGTCATCCTGTCACATGGGCTTTTTTGGTGGACTATCTGGGTTTGTGTATATGTGCAGCTACGGGACAGTAAAAATAGACCTCATCTGCCTGCCTGAATCAGGGCATACAAACACCCAGGGCTGTACACATGCTGCAGCCACAATGCTGTGCTTTGTTAGAAAAATTAAACAGCGTGTCATATTTGGCAGGCACTACCACCACCAAACACACCCCATGCAACCGCATGCCATGCCCTGTGGTGCACCATTTAAAGGGTTAAATCAGTCTTCCTCATTGCTTGTCAAAAGCCCTTTGAAAAGCAATCCACCTGAGATCTGCAGCATGTGAACGAGCCCTAACTGGCCTTTTTATTACACCTTACTTAGGCATGGTCAACTGTTATCCCATTAGGAAACCTGCCCTGAAAAATGTCATGCTGCCAATGCTGGAATGCATGTAGACAACAAATGGCTTAATCTAAGCTTAAACACTTGCCAACCGCACTATAGCCAAATGATGGCTATATCGCAGTCGTCCAGTTCTGGGAGGGTGTCTATTGATGTCTTCCCAGAACCACGCCCCCCACACACCTGCTGCGACATGTACCTGGCGCGCCCTATGATCGTTGTATCCTTTGGACACAGGTGATCACCGATCGGGGTAGAGGGGCAATCACAGTGGCCCTTTACCACATGATCAGCTGTGTCCAATCACAGCTAATCACAATGTAAACACACGTGGGTCATCGGCATTCCATTCCTTATGCTGGTATAGCCCAAAGAAAATCGCGCTAAACCAACACAATGTGCAAAATTAAAAATAAAATTAAAATATATATAAATAAGCAGCAACCGCATGTGATAAGCATGAAAAGACAAATATATAAAAAAAGGGCTGCCCTTTTTTTATATACATTCCTTATGCTGACAGCATGGCATCATGCAGTGCCATCACTATGTGGGTGCAGCCCACACCCGGGTGGCACCCGCTAGATGGGTGACACCATCAAGTCCCACAAATATTTTTTGTGGTGTAGTGGGTGCAGCTGATCACCCCCACTTGCTCTACTCACTGTGACAGGGGAGAGGCACAGCTGTGGGCTGCATGTTCTAGAGCCCGCTTCTCCTTCTGTGTGGACTGGAGAAGCTGTGACAGGGAGTGAGGCAGAGCCGGCTCTCTGTGCTACCCTGCTGGCCCCCCTTTTCCAGTGAACAGCACAAATACAGAGATCAAAGACACACAGCTGTGTGTGCATTCTTCTTCCTCACCCTTTTTCTGTCAGCAGCAGGGGAGCAGAGGTGGGGATTAATAAAGCAGTGGCAGGACCGAGCAGTTTGCAGAGGGGGACACCAAGTTGCAGGCAATCAGTGAGCAGTAATAATATGTGGTAACTTCTATTAACCAGACAGTGAGCGGTAATGTGTAGTAATCTCTAGCAACCAATCAGTGAGCTGTAATGTGTAGTAACCTCTAGCAACCAATCAGTGAGCAGCAATGTGTAGTAACCTCTAGCAACCAATTGGTGAGCGGTAAAGTGTAGTAACCTCTAGCAACTAGTCAGTGAGCGGTAGTGTGTAGTAACCTCTAGCAACCAGTCACTGAGCGGTAGTGTGTAGTAACCTCTAGCAACCAGTCAGTGAGCAGTAGTGTGTAGTTACCACTAGCAACCAATTGGTGAGTAAAAATCATGTGCAGTAACCACTAGCAACCAATCAGTGAGCATTAATGATGTGCAGTAACCTCTAGCAACCAATCAGTGAGCGGTAATGTATAGGAACCTCTAGCAACCAATCAGTGAGCGGTAATTTTTAGTAATCTCTAGCAACAAATCAGTTAGTGGTAATGTGTAGTAAACACTGACAACCAATCGGTGAGCAGTACTGATGTGCAGTAACCACTAGCAACCAATCAGTGAGTGGAAATAATGTTTCAGTAACTTCTAGTAACCAATCAGAGAGCCTGGACTAATGTTATGACTTATGTTAACATTTTTAACATTTTTGAGCTAAGTCTATGTGTGTGTCTTTTTTTGGGGATGTTGCAGTGCAGAGCAAAATTGCTGGGGGGTGGGCATCATTTACAGGAGTCGGCTTGGGGTGCGCACCCTGACCGTGCACTGCCGGACTAAAACTAGCCTGCCCAGTGTCTGTTTTATTGGAAAAATAATTATGGGGGGGGGGTGACACCATATTTTACCGCACCAGGGGACGCCAACCCTGGTGGCCCCACTGCTTTAGAGCAGTGGTCTCCAAACTGGGGCCGAGGGTCAGATGTGGTCCTTTACTTGCCGTTGTCTGGCCCTTGTAGCACTATTCCTTCTATGGACATCAATGATGAGGCACCATTTCTTTTACTGACAACAATAGTGGGGCATTATTCCTCCCACTTTCACCAACGATGGTGCACTATTCCTTCCACTGATACAAACAATATGGTACAATACCTCCCACTGACACCATCAATAGGGCACATTTCCTCCTATTAACACCAATGATGGGGCACTATTTCTCCCACTGATACCAACAATACAGCATCATTCTTTCCACTGACACCAATGACGGGGCACTATTCCTCCTCCTACTGATCAATTTTTTTCAAAATCCCACTGACCACCAAGCCTGAGACATTGTGGACTCCCATTGATGCTGAGGCATTTTCTACTCCCACTGGCCACAGTCCGGGCCCCACTAAAGTCTGAAAAGCAGTAAACTGGCCCTTTGTTTAGGAGGTTTGGAGACCCCCCGCTTTATCGTTACGCGATATTACCGCAAAGGTTTAGGAAGTGCAAAACTTCAGTAAAAAATACTCTAAAGTTAAAGTGGGGTGCCCACTAAAAATTTTTTTTTAAAAGTCAGCAGCTACAAATACTGCAGCTGCTGACTTTTAATAATCGGACACTTACCTGTCCCGGGGTCCAGCGATGCGGGGGAACAAAGCCCCCCCTCATTCCCCCGCTTCGCTCGCGGCATTTTTACTGTGGGCACCCGGCTGTGGTTTCACAGCCGGGCACCCACTGCGCATGCGCGAGCGGCACCGTGATACGACGCTCAGTCATTTGGGACACGTGACAGGTCCCAGATGACTGTGCGGCGCCGAGGGGAAGTAATGTCAGTGCCCGGGCACTGAAGGTGGCAGACTACAAGGGACCCCCTAGCAACAGGCATTTAGAGGTGAGTAAAAAAAAAAAATTTCCAATTATTATTTTTTTTTTTTTTTTTTATGATTTTTAAGCAATTTTTTTTTTTTTTTTGGTGGCAACACCACTTTGATTTTAGGGTAAACGAACACAATAAATAACCCAATTTTTTGGGTAAAATATAAAAGGCGAGGTTGTACCAAGTAAATAGATACCCAAAATGTCAAACCTTAAATTTGAGAGTGTCTGTGAAATGGCAACAAACTTCAGTACCCTATATTTTCCATAGGTGACACTTGAAAAGCCCCCCTATAGGACATCAGTTTAGCGTTACGGAGGGGGTCTGGTGCTAGAAATATTGCTCTCACTCCTGCGTGCTCAGCTATATGTTTAACGCAATCAATGTTTTCAGTCGTAGCCGTGTGTTTACATTTGTACGTGAGTATATGTTGGGGTGGGGGGGCTTCAAAAGTTTGGGGGGCGGGGGGTTTATGTGTTTGGGTGTAACTTTTTCAAAAGAAATACAAAAATGTTTTACATAACTTTTTTTTTTTTCATTGTCTAGGGAACAAAAAGTTCCCTATGTTATGATTTCTTGGTGACGGTTCACTGTAATGAGAAAGCTACGGTCTAAAAGATCCCCCCTGTGCTCCAATAAATGTAATGCAATGCAGATCACCCAGTGTAATAAAATCTTGACCCATGAAATTCCTCGACCGCGTCACTTCCGATGCGGCTAAGTCACCAAATAGCTGTTCGTGGGGGTTTACCGCGCATGCGTGACTTCACCGGTGCTTGGAGAGGGGGGCGGGCCACACACCGTGCTATGCACGGGGCCTGCCCCCCTCTCCAAGCACTGCTCTATCTCTTGGTACGGGTTAGTGGAAAGAACAGCCTAGGGGCGGGGGTGGGTCTGGACGCAGTGATGCCGATGGCAAGTTTAAACAAATCGCCTGCTCCGCCCACCCGCTCGGGTCTATAATTTATCTGGACCCGAAAATTGCATCTGCGCATGCGCAATAAAACAGTGAGGATGTTGCGCATGCGCGGTAAAGCCCTGCGAACAGCTGTTTCGTGACGTAGCCGCACCGGACGTGATGCAGTCGAGAATTTTCATAAGTCCGGGATTTTTTTTTAGAACTTTCCTGAAAGGCGGGCCCAGGAGTGATGTCAAACATGTCGCTTGGGGTCAGCAACAAGTAAGGGAGGAGAGCGGATGTGTGCCCACACTGCTCCCCTCTACCTTGTGGTACCCCCCTATGTCCGCCCCGGGCCCGCAAATGGGCAAGCCCGGGATACATGGCAGGGGTGCGCAGCAGGGGGAGTCATTACTGTGGAAGCAGCCGCTGGAAATGCTTCCATCTTAGGCTCGGTTCACACCTATGCGTTTTTTAATGTTTTTTGTAGAAAAGCACTACAGTCCATTTAACATGGTTTCCTATTGAACACGTTCACATCTATGCTTTTTTTTCGGCCGCTGCATTTTTCGAATGGGTCAGGGAATTTTTTTAAAGCAAAACGGTGCATTTTTGGGTCAATAGACTTCAATAATGAAGCTGCAGAAAAGCATGCAGTGCATTTTTGTTGTGCTTTTGCCGCGATTAGCGTTTTTTAATCCACTCAACAACAAATTGGCCCAAAAAAAGCATACAAAATGCAAGGCGCAAAACGCATTAAAAAAACTTGCAAAAAATGCATCAAAAATGCACCGCAAAAGGCACTGCAGAAATGGAGGCAGGAGTCTGCTTTGTCCCTGCCCCCCTGCCCCCCGTGGCCCATACAATATTTGCCAGGTTTAAAAAAAAGTATTCAATACAGCCAAACTTGGCATTTTGAATGCTTTTTACCACTTCAGCCCCAGAAGGATTTACCCCCCTTCCTGACCAGAGCACTTTTTTGCGATTCGGCACTGCGTTGCTTTAACTGACAATTGTGCGGTCGTGCGACGATGTACCCAAACACATTTTTTTCCCCACAAATAGAGCTTTTTGGTGGTATTTGATCACCTCTGCGTTTTTTATTTTTTGCGCTATTAACAAAAAAAGAGCAAAAATTTCTAAAAAAAAGCTATATGTTTTACTTTTTGCTATGATAAATATCCCCCCAAAATATATAAAAAAATATATTTTTTCCTCAGTTTAGGCCGATACGTATTCTACATATTTTTGGTAGAAAAAAAATCCCAATAAGCGTATATTGATTGGTTTGCGCAAAAGTTATAGCGTCTACAAAATAGGGGATAGATTCTATGGCATTTTTATTAGTAATTTTTTAAATATTAGTAATGGTGGAGATCAGCAATTTTTATCGTGACTGCGACGTTATGGCGGACACATCAGACATTTTTTAAGCAATTTTGGGACCATTGTCATTTATATAGCGATCAGTGCTATAAAAGTGCACTGATTACTGTGTAAATGACACTGGCAGGGAAGGGGTTTAACACTAGGGGGCGATGAAGGGGTTAAGTGTGTCCTAGGGAGTAATTCTAACTGTGGAGGGGGCTGGGCTACAAGTGACACGACAGTGATCACTGCTCCCGATGACAGGCAGCAGTAGATTACTGTCCTGTCACTAGGCAGAACAGGCTAATACCTTGTTTACATTGGCATCTCCCCGTTCTGCAGCTCTGTGACATGATCGTGGGCCCCCGGCGGACATCGAGTTCAGGGGGCCCGCGATCACGCTAATGGAGCTTGCGGCGGCAGATTCAAAGCAACGTATCTGTACATTGCTTTTCCTGCCTGTGCCATTCTGCCAACCTATATGTACGTGAGTCAGAGGGCAAGTGGTTAAGATGAAAAAACGTTTTTAATGCTGCAGCCCTCAAGCCCCCCCCCCCCCTGTTTTACTTACCTGGACGCTGTCATCCTCTGTCCGGGAACGAGCACACCATCATCTGTAGCTGTTGTCTCCTGTCTGATTGGATAGCTTGATAGATTGAAAGCAGAGCAGCCATTGGCTCCCGCTGCTTTCAATCAAATCCAATGACGCAGCGCCGGGGGGGGGGGGGGGGCAGGGCAGAGTCTTGCATTCTGTGTGAATGGACACAGATGCTGGACTCTGGAGCGCACCCCCACGGTGTCCACCAAGTAGAGCTCGTGGCCAACGTGGACACTCGATGCGGGGAGGAGCCACCAGCGTGGCTGAGGGACCCCAGAAAAGGAGGATCGGGTCCACTCTGTGCAAAAAAACTGCACAGTGGAGGTAAGTAAGCTATGTTTGTTATTTTAAAGTTTAAAACCCCTTTAAGTGCAAAGGAGGGATTTGGGGTCTTATAGATTCCAGATCTCTTTTAAAAAGTGTTTGAAAGGCCGCTGCACAAATACAGTGTGACATAAAATATTGCAACGACTGCCATTTTATTCTCTTGGGTCTCTGCTAAAAATTATATCTAAATAATGTTTGGGGGTTGTACCGTATATACTCGAGTATAAGCCGAGTTTTTCAGCACATTTTTTTGTGCTAAAAATGCCCCCCTCGGCTTATACTCGAGTCAAGCACTTTTCTGCAGCGAAAAAATTTCATTTTCCGAACCAAATTTGGGGCTCCGTATCTCAGGGCCACTTAGTGCTGGGAACCCCAAATTTGGTGTGCAAACCCAATGGAACTAGCACTACAACATATCCAAGCTGGGGTTCCTAGCACTAAGTGGCCCCCGAGATACGGGGGCCCCAAAGTCGGTTCGGAAAATGTCTTTCTCTGCTGCAGAAAAGTGCTTGACATTTTCCGAACCGACTTTGGGGCCCCGTATCTCGGGACCACTTAGGGCTAGGAGTCCCAGTAGTGATATGTTGTAGTGTTGGTTCCACTGGGTTTGCACACCAAATTTGGGGTTCCTAGCACTAAGTGACCCCGAGATACGGGGCCCCAAACTTGGACAACTGTGTCCATCTGCAGCAATGTCATTTCGGGACCTTTTGGGTCCAGAAACCCCAAATTTTGGCTGGAACTAGGGGGCATCTAGGCTGTAAACCCTTACAAACCACTTTGACCTACAGGTAAGCCTAGATTAAGGCTTACCTGTAGGTCCAAGAAATATCTCCTAAACCTACACGGTTTAGGAGATATTTGCTAAAAGACAGGCACCACTGTCAACGGCGCATGCGCCGTAGATAGCGGTGCGCAGGCGCACTGAGCACGCCGCTGTTCACGGTGATATGCAGCGAGTGGCGGCTCCCGTGCGCATGCGCGGGAGTGATGTCATTGCGGCTCCGTCGAATGACAGCGCCGGAGCAGCGAGACCCACCAAGAAGATGGAGGCTCCGTACACAAGGGGACAGCGGTGACTTCACTGGCTCCTGTGTCAGGTAAGTGACACATAATGGACTATTATGCGATGCACAGTAGTCCATTATGCTTTACCTTTGCAGGGAAACAAAGAGGAAGTAAACCCTGATGGGTTTACTTCCTCTTTAACTACCGAGTTTGACCTATGGCTGCAAATGGGCACAGTGAGGCTGCAAATGGGCATTGTTGACCCTCTTTTCCACTTACAGTAGCTGCGCATTTCTCACCCTAGGCTTATACTCGAGTCAATACGTTTTCCCAGTTTTTTTGTGGTAAAATTAGGTGCCTCGGCTTATATTCAGGTCAGCTTATGCTCGAGTATATACGGTAAGTAATTTTCTAGCAAAAAATACAGATTTGTACTTGTGAGTAACAAGTGTCAGAAAAAGGCTTGGTCTTCAAGTGGTTAAACATTCCTGTGGCAAGCCCAGAACTATACTCAGACAACAGGGTTCAAAAGGAGAAAAGTCCAACGTCTCTTTTCTATGTTTCTTTATACAAGGAAGTAGTTGTAACACGGAGTGCCGTTTCTCGGTAAGTCTTTGCTTTAGCATTAAATTTCTCTTAGCTCTTAAAAGACGAGAAATCAATATACAGACGGTTCCGTGATAGATCACATATTAAGAGCAGAGTTAGGAAATGATTTCTCTCAAGCTGTGTTGCCTACACACGGTCACACCAAATTCCGACGGTCAATAACACAGCGGCATAAAACACGTTCGACAGCACTAAAAAAGGGAAGTTTAATGCTTCCGAGCATGCGTCGAATTGTTTCCGAGCATGCGTCGGAATTTTGCGTGTCGGAATTGCATACACACGATCGGAAAATCCGATAGAAAGGTTTTCCGTCGGAAAAACTGAGAACAGGTTCTCAATCCAAAGTCCGTCGGAAATTCCGACAGAAAAAAAAACGTTGGGCATACAGACGGTCGGAAAATCCGATGAGAAGCTCCCATCGGACTGTTTCCATCGGAAATTCCAACCGTGTGTACGCCGCATTAGTTTGGAGACCCAGATGTAGAGGATATAAATGTTTTGCTCCATATTTTAGGATAAAATAATAAAGATTTCATTCTGACCATTAATATGTTTCTAAATTAAATGGGTGCAGGCTGTTAAAGCAGAGGGCCACCCTAAAAAAAAAAATTACAACAAAATGTTCCTAAAAATCTGAAAAAAAATTAAAAAAAATGAAAAAAAATGAAAAAAAATTTAATGAAAAAGATAAATAAAAAAATAAAAAAATGTACTTACCAGAAATGGCTGTTGCTAGGCAGATTGTCCTAATCTGCCATTTCCTACACAGTGGTGATCTTCAGTCTTCTCCTCCTGGCGTTGCCTTCTGGGGAATGGGGCGGTTCCATTCACAAAGCGTTGTGCGACTCGCGCATGCGCAGTAGGAAACGGGCTGTGAAGCCGGAAGGCTCCACTGCCTGTTTCCCTTATTTTGAACGGCGGCGCCAGGACCCGATCTGATGGACGTATTGGCCTCGGGCGGCTGACATCGAGGGGACTTTGGACAGGTAAGTGTGCTTATTAAAAGTCAGCAGCTACAGTGTTTGTAGCTGCTGAATTTAAAAAAATAAAAAAAAATGCTTCAGCTGGACCTCTGCTTTAAAGTGGAAGTAAAGAGTGAATATCTCCTAAACTTGCACTGTTTAGGAGATATTTACACAACATGCAGCCGGTGGCGTCACCAGCGCATGCACTCTGAAGGGGCGTCATACCACGCAATCGCTGGAGCGACGTCATCGCAGCCCTAGCCACTCAGAAGGAAGATTGGATGAAGATGGCAGTGCCAGGGACAGCGCTGCACTGGAGGACTCCATGTACAGTTTTGCCTGTCATAATGTGCTAGTATGCGGTGCATACTAGTATATTAAGACTTAAACCTGCAGAAGGGCCCATTATTTATTTTTTTTGTCTTCTGTAGGTTTACTACCGCTTTACTTGTCTTGTGAGTGTAATATTTCATCTAAAAAAAAATATTTCTATTATGTGCATTGGATAAATTATGAAGAAAGCTACAGGAATTGTCTGACATATGAATTGCACATTATCAGCAGCTCACTGTTACATTATTATATTGCTTAGGCAGCCCATACATTCATCATTTTTCCACTCAACCAGTGAGTTGAAAGTAAAAAAAATATTTAATTTCCCCAGTCACACATTCAACGGGGATGGTGGTATCCTCCCCGCAGTGATATGCCCCGTACACGCGATCGGACTTTCCGACAACAAAATCCATGAATTTTTTTCCAACGGACGTTGGCTAAAACTTGTCTTGCATACACACACGGTCACACAAATCTTGTCGAAAATTCTGAACGTCAAGAACGCGGTGACGTACAACACGTATGATGACCCGAGAAAAATTAAGTTTAATAGCCAGTGCGGCTCTTCAGCTTGATTCCGAGCATGCGTCGAACTTTGTCTACACACGATCGGAATTTCCGACAACAGCCAGATCTCAAATTTTGTGTGACGGAAATTCCGATGGAAAATGTCCGATGGAGCCTACACACGGTCGGAATTTCCGACAACAAGCTCCGATCAAACATTTACCATCGGAAAATCCAACCACGTGTACGCGGCGTAATTGTGTTCTGAAGGCAAGAGGCCTTCCCCGCTGTTAGAATACTTTGATCAAAGTTGCTGGCTATAGCCGACAGCACTGATCGATCAGGGAAAACTTAGCAGGCTGGTTGTAAAGAAGTCAAACCAGGGGGCCCATACAGTGCATGGTTCGAAATTTGGCCAGTCCCTGCTGAACAGTCCAAATTTCAATCCATGTATGGCCAGCTTAAAGGAATAGTGCCCCATCATTGGTATTATTTGGAGAATTAGTGCCCAACATTGGTATTTGTTGGAGGTTTAGTGTCCCATCACTGGTAGTAGCTGGAAGTATAGTGTCCCATCATTGGTATGAGTTGGAGGAATAGTGCCCCATCATTGGTATGAGTTGGAGGAATAGTGCCCCATCATTGGTATTAGTTGGTGGAATAGTGCCCCATCATTGGTATTAGTTGGATAAATAGTGCCCCATTATTGGTATTAGTTGGGGGAATAGTGCCCCATCAGTAGTGTCAGTTGCAGGAATTATGCTCCACTGTTAGTGCCCAGTGGGAGGAATAGTATCCCAAGGGCCAGATTAGGGCAATCAAAGGGCAATCAAAGGGCCGTAGTTTGGAGTAGGGATGAGCCGAACACCCCCGGGTTCGGTTCGCACCAGAACCTGCGAACGGACCGAAAGTTTGCACGAACATTAGAACCCTATTAAATACAATGGACGCGAATGTTCAAAATCTAAAGTGCTAATTATAACAGCTAATATGCATGTTATTGTCCTAAAAAGTGTTTGGGGACCCGGGTCCTGCCCCAGGGGACATGTATCAATGCAAAAAAAAGTTTTAAAAACGGAAGTTTTTTCGGGAGCAGTCATTTTAATGATGCATAAAGTGAAAAAAAAAGTGAAATATTCCTGATGCCTGTGTTGCACAACTGAACTACAGAACAACACCAGCAATGAGGGGTAGCTTCAGGTGTATACTGTGCAGGAGGCACACTACACTCACTGTAACAGCGCTAGGTTAAGAAGCAAAGCAAAGCCGACACTGTCCCTGCCTATCCTGCTCTCTCCCTGCACACCAACACACTACACAAGCCCGCCACGCTGCCGGCCTTATATAGTGTGGGGCGTGTACTTAACCCCCCCTAAGCTATAATTGGCCACAGGCATTCTGCCTGTGGCCACTTATGGCTCTCCCCGCGGCCGGTGCTATGATTGGCCAAGCATGCAGGGGTCACAGTACATGCTTGGCCAATCATGAGCCAGCAATGCACTGCGATGGCGCAGTGCATCGTGGGGCCGTTCGTGTTACACGAATTTGGTGCGAACGGCCCACAAAGTTCTGTCTTCGACGAACGAGCGAACGGCCGATGTTCGATTTGAACATGGGTTTGAATCGAACAGCGAGCTCATCCCTACTTTGGAGCCCACTGCTATATAGGAGTATGTGCTGCATCATTTAATGTTGAGCAATTTTTTTTCCAGTGCTTCAAATTATAAATTATTTTTTGGGGATTTTTCTTTCAGTGATGGCGGCTGCTGAACTGAAGGCTGAGGTGACGTGTTCCATCTGTATGAACATTTTTACAGATCCCGCCACCCTAGTATGTGGACACAGCTTCTGCCACTTTTGCATCACAAGAACATTTGACTCTCAACAGGACGGGGAATACTTCTGTCCAGAATGCATAAAGAAATTTGGGAGACGTCCAGAATTAGAGAGGAATCCAAGATTATCCAAAATTGCCAACTATTTCCATTCTGTGGATCCAAAGGGAGACCAACCTGAGAATGTCTGCAGTTCTTGTGTTGACCTTCCTGTACCTGCTGTTGCATTGTGTCTACTCTGTGAAGCTTTTCTTTGCGATGTGCATCAACAGGAACACAGCAAGTCACCAGAACACGTCCTCACCGATCCCACCACTTCCCTGGAGGACAGAAAGTGTCCCGTCCACAAGAAGATCCTGGAGTATTGCTGCATTGATGATGGTATGTGTATTTGTGCTCACTGCATGACCTCAGACCACAATGGGCACAAAGTGAACACAATAAGTGAGTTTTTGCAGCAACAGATAAAAAATCTAAACCCGATTCTGGAGAAATTGTCCTCTAAGAGAGAGAAAAGTGAAGCAATGCTCCAGAGTCTGCAGGATCACAAGAGGAAGATAGATAAAGAGGCAGATGGTGTAGCTGAGAAAGTCAATGCCATAATGAAATACGTCAGGATAAAACAAGAGGATCTAGAGAAGAGAGTACGGAATCAGGTCTCCAGGCAACAAAAAGCGATTTGCCTCTCAGTTTTCAATGATATCCAGCAACTAGAATACGAAAAGTCTAAAATAGAAAAGAAGATCACTCAAATTGAGGAGCTAAGTAGGAATACCAATCCAATATCTGCCTTACAGACTGCAGGAGTTTTGCTTTGTGTCTCAGAGGAGGAATATAATTTGGACACAGGGATGGGTAGAGAAATGACCCACAAAGCAGGTGATCTGGAGAAGGATGAGATCTTAGAGACTTTGCATTCTGAGCTATCAACCATTGTGGTGGGAGCTGGAAAAGATGTCCACTTGAAGCATGTTCAGAAAGTTTTACTCTCTGCAGCTGATGATAATATACACATAGGAAGAAGCAGTGATTCCAATGAGCCTCAGATAGAAGGGCCACTCGTTTTGGGCCAAGGAAGCACTGCCCAAGAAATGTTACCTGGTGTAAACAAAGCTAGTACCCCTTTGCTCATCTATAATTACATAGATAATGACTATGATAATGACATTGATAATGACTATGATAATGATGATGATAATGATTATGATGATGATAATGACTATGATAGAGACTTTGATGATGATAATGACTATGATAGAGACTTTGATTATGATAATGACTATGATAGAGACTTTGATTATGATAATGACTATGATAATGATAATGATTATGATAATGACTATGATAATGATTATGATAATGACTATGATAATGATAATGACTATGATAGAGACTTTGACTATGATCATGATAATGATTATGATAATGACTATGAAAATGACAATAATGACTATGATAATGACTATGATAATGACTTTAATAATGACATTGATAATAACATTGATAAAAACATTGATAATAACTTGGATAGACATAATAACATGGCTAATGACATTCATAATGACATTGATATGACTTGGAAAAATACATTGATAACGACATTGATAATAATGTTGATTATGACATTCATGATGACATTCATGATGAGATAGAAAAATCACACCTATGGTGACGCTGGCTGGTGATTACAGTGTATGTATAGATTTTTAGTAATTAAAAACAGTGAGAAAAAAAAGATAATCCACAATCCTTCTGAGAGAATAAAAATGGAATTAGGTTATAAAGTGGACTTGTAGCCTTCATTTTTACGGCAGCCAGAATAGCAATTGCCAGATAATGGTAGACACCCTCGATCCCTTTTCGACTTGGTTAGAAATAAGTTGACATGGATCATGGTAAATGAACGCCTTTCAGGGATCCTACAGGACAAAGAGAGCTCAATTTGACAAGGTGTGGGAACCCTGGATAAGATATTTGTCATACCCCCTGTGAGATATCAGTAATTCACTAAACCAACCTTAGGGAGTGCACTTCTTTTCTCTCTGAAATTTCTTTCTTCTTACTTCTATTCTTTCCCTTTTTCTTCCTCTGGAGATGTTTGTGGTCTTGGCAATCCCCCCCCCCCCCCCCCACAGTGGGGTGTGGGGGAATGAGGGGACCGGGCGATAATTATAATTGCCTCCTAGATTACAGAAATGTTAATTGGTTGTTTTAGTGTTTAGTTCTTTCTGGAATTGCAATAATATAATAACAGATATGCTAGCCGGAAGTAAATACTGTAATTTGCTTTTCTGTAAAGATTTTGTTGTATACTTATACTGAGATATGGCAAACAATTTATGCCAAAATGTCAAACATGTTTTGCAATTTTCAATAAAAACCATGGAAATATAAAAATGGAATTGGATTATAAAGTGGGGCAGTTGTCCATCTATGATATCTACATCTACAACACTTACACACCTTCACCCCCACCTTCACTCACTTTAAAATTTAAATTGGGTCTTTCAAATTCCTTCACAGGATTCATTTTACCCTGGCCTGATTGGCAGTAGACATGGGAACTGTCAAAAAATTTGTTTCGTTTCGTTTCGTCCCGTTTCGTATATAAAAAAATTTGTAATTCTTAATTTGTGTACGAAATTCCATTCGAATTCGTACGAAATACGAATTTCGGACGAATCGTAATTTTTTTTTCGAATCGTTAGTAAAGTTACGAATCGTTACGAATCGTTAACGCGGCTAATGAATTGTCGGTTCTCATAACACAGAGAACAATTCGAATCCAACTACAAATATCGAATTTCAATTTCAAGTTACGAATCGTTACGAATCGTTACGAATCGTTACGAATAGTTACAAATCGTTAGTAAATCCAACTACAAATATCGAATTTCAACTAATATGAAAGAAATTATAATAGCGGATATAACGAATGGTTCGAATGCTTCGAATGAATTCGAGATTCAGTATATCTAATATAGAGAACTGTTCCTGCACAAAGTGTCATTTTTGCAGGAAAAAAAGCTATTTAAAATCACTCGCGGCTAATAAAAAGTCGGCTACGTAACACAGAGAACAGTCATTCATTGATAAAAAAAAAAAAAAGCGTGGGGGTCCCCCCCAATTCAATAACCAGGCCCTTCAAGTCTGGTATGGATATTAAGGGGAACCCCAGCCAAAAAAAAATTTAAAAAATGGCCTGGAGTCCCCCCCAAATATCCATACCAGACCCTTCAGGTCTGGGATGGATTTTAAGGGGAACCCCGGCCAAAAAAAAAAAAAAATGGCGTGGGGTCCCCCTCAAAATCCATATCAGACCCTTTATCCGAGCACGCAACCTGGCAGGCCGCAGGAAAAGAGGGGGGGACGAGAGCGCCCCCCCTCCCGCCTGAACCGTACCAGGCCACATGCCCTCAACATTGGGAGGGTGCTTTGGGGTCCCCCCCAAAGCACCTTGTGCCCATGTTGATGAGGACAAGGGCCTCATCCCCACAACCCTGGCCGGTGGTTGTGGGGGTCTGCGGGCGGGGGGCTTATCGGAATCTGGAAGCCCCCTTTAACAAGGGAACCCCCAGATCCCGCCCCCCCCCCTGTGTGAAATGGTAAGGGGGTACAAAAGTACCCCTACCATTTCACCAAAAAAGTGTCAAAAATTGTAAAAATGACAGGAGACAGTCTTTGACAATTCCTTTATTAAAATCTTCTTTCTTCTTTCTTCTTGTCTTCCTTTCTTCATCCTTCGGTTTCTTCATCTTCTCCTTCCGGCATCTTCTTCCATCTTCTTCTTTCTCTGATCCGCTTCTTCTTGCTCTGGTCTTCTCGTCCTTCTCGTCCGGCATCGGCGTCTGTTCTCGCAGGCCGCTCCTCGCAATGGGGGGCTCCCGCTCTGTGAGGCTTCGCTCCGGCTGACAGGTCTTTTATAACGGAGGGAACCTGGTAACCCCGCCCACTCTGACGCACGGGGACGTCATGGGGACTTCCCTATGGCTTTCCCCATGACGTCAGAGGGGGGGGGGGTCACCAGGTGCCTTCGTTATAAAAGACCTGTCAGCCGGAGCGAAGCCTCACAGAGCGGGAGCCTCCCATTGTGAGGAGCGGCCTGCGAGAACAGACGCCGACGCCGATGCCGGACGAGAAGGACGAGAAGACCGGAGCAAGAAGAAGCGGATCGGAGAAAGAAGAAGATGCCGGAAGGAGAAGATGAAGAAAGGAAGACCAGAAGAAAGGAAGAAGGAAGACCAGAAGAAAGAAGAAAGAAGATTTTAATAAAGGAATTGTCAAAGACCGTCTCCTGTAATTTTTACCATTTTTGTCACTTTTTTGGTGAAATGGTAGGGGTACTTTTGTACCCCCTTACCATTTCTCACAGGGGGGGCCGGGATCTGGGGGCCCCTTGTTAAAGGGGGCTTCCAGATTCCGATAAGCCCCCCGCACGCAGACCCCCACAACCACCGGGCACGGTTGTGGGGACGAGGCCCTTGTCCTCATCAACATGGGGACAAGGTGATCTGGGGGTCTCAGACCCCCAAAGCACCCTCCCAATGTTGAGGGCATGTGGCCTGGTACGGTTCAGGCGGGAGAGGGGGGGGCGCTTTGGTCCCCCCCTCTTTTCCTGCGGCCTGCCAGGTTGCGTGCTCGGATAAGGGTCTGGTATGAATTTTGAGGGGGACCCCACGCCATTTTTTTGGGCTAGGGTTCCCCTTAAAATCCATCCCAGACCTCAAGGGTCTGGTATGGATTTTGAGGGGGACCCTACGCCATTTTTTTTTTTGGCTGGGGTCCCCCTTAATATCCATCCCAGACCTGAAGGGCCTGGTTATTGAATTTGGGGGGACCCCCACGCTTTTTTTATCAATGACTTCAATGAATGACTGTTCTCTGTGTTACGGATCCGACAATTCATTTGCCGGCAATAGCCGCAAGTGATTTTAAATAGCTTTTTTTTCCTGCAAAAATGACACTGTGCAGGAACAGTTCTCTATATTAGATATACTGAATCTCAAATCATTCGAAGCATTTGTTATATCCGCTATAATAATTTCTTTCATATTAGTTGAAATTAGATATTTGTTAGTTGTTGTATTCGAATTGTTCTCTGTATTACGGGAATCGGCAATTAGCCGCGAGTGATTTTAAATCCTGAAAAAATGACACATTGTACAGAGACAGTTCTAAGCACGGGAAACATGCCCCCCCCCCCCTTCATAGGCATACAATATATATATATATATACTATATACTCTATAGTATGCCTATAAGGGGGGGCATGTTTCCCGTGCTTAGAACTGTCTCTGTACAATGTGTCATTTTTGCAGGAAAAAAAAGCTATTTAAAATCACTCGTGGCTAATTGCCGATTCTCGTAATACAGAGAACAATTCGAATACAACAACTAAGAAATATCTAATTTCAAGGCAGGCATATACTCATCTTGCTCTGCAGAGTGCTGGAGATGTGTACACCCCCCTGCCAATTTTGACCATGTTTTCTTGCTCTGCCCGTTGATCCATGACTTTTGGAAGGAAGTCATGAAATGTATTGCAGAGGTCCTGGCCTCCCCCCTGTTCCAATGACAGTTTCTGTATGCCTACTCGGCCTAGTAGAGGAGGTGGTTCCAATCAATGCCCATAGAACCCTACTCAACATATTATTGTTTTATGCTATTAAGGCTATTATTTTACACTGGAAGAAACCCACCGCCAGGGGCGGACTGACAACTCATGGGGCCCCCGGGCAATAGAAGATCATGGGGCCCCCTTGGTCCCAACACTCAAGCCACACCTAGACAGGGAGACACTATGTGTGTGTAGGGGGGGGCATATAAGTGGACACTGGGGGAGGCACACAAGGGGACACTGGAGGGGGGGATAGCACACACACAGGGGGACACTGGGGAGGGAGAGCACAATGGGGGACACTGTGGAGGGGGGAGAGCACAAACAGGGGGACACTGAAGGGAGAATGCGCACGCGCACACACACACACACAGGGGGACACTGGAGGGAGAATGCGCGCACACACACACACACAGGGGACACTGGAGGGAGAATGCACACACACACAGGGACACTGGAGGGAGAGTTCACACACACAGAGGGGGACACTGGAGGGAGAGCGCACACACACAGAGGGGGACACTGGAGGAAGAGCGCACACACACAGAGGGGGACACTGAAGGGAAAATGCGTGCGCACACACACACACAAAGGGGGACACTGGAGGGACACCGCATACACAGAGGGGGACACACACACAGGGGGACACTGGAGGGAGAGCACACACACACACAGGGGGACACTGGAGGGAGAGCACACACACAGGGGGACACTGGAGGGAGAGCACACACACAAACAGGGGGACACTGGAGGGAGAGTACACACACACACACACACAGGGGGACACACACACACACGGGGACACTGGAGGGAGAGCACACACACACACACAGTGAGGGACACTGGAGGGAGAGCACACACACACATACACACACAGAGGGGGACACTGGAGGGAGAGCGCACACACAGAGGGGGACACTGGAGAGAGAGCGCACACACAGAGGGGGACACTGGAGGGAGAGCGCACACACAGAGGGGGACACTGGAGGGAGAGCGCACACACAGAGGGGGACACTGGAGGGAGAGCGCACACACAGAGGGGGACACTGGAGGGAGAGCGCACACACACAGGGGGACACTGAAGGGAGAGCGCACACACAGAGGGGTCTCAATGTAAGCTCCAAGTCCTGAGCGGCTTGGTGAGAACCAATGGCGAGAAAGTCCTAGAGCAGTGATGTCACCCTGCCAGCACCAATGCCCTCGCCATTGTTAGAGGAGGATGATAGTCTCCTCCCACTATTCATAGCAGATGCCCAGGACCCAGAAATGTGTGATCACATGACCTCTAGGAATAAGATTAAAAAATAAAGATAAAAAGGGTATTTACACTGCTATTTATTATAAACTGTCTGCCATATTACTAAAGCCCCATACACACGCTCGGATTATCCGAGGACCAGGTCCGTCGGATCATGTCCGTCGTACTTTGTCCGATGTTGGTTTTTTGTGTACACACGGTCGGACAAAGTTGTCGGAAAATCCGATCATTCTGAACGTGGTGACGTTTGTTGCCTACGACGGGACTACGTAGAGGCTAGTAGCCAATAGCTTTGGTCTTGTAATGTGATCTGAGCATGCGTAGCACTTTGCCCGTCGGAATTCGCTACACACGATCGGATTTGGTGTGATCGGACTTTGTTGTCAAAAAATCTATCCAGCAGGAGATAGGACTTTGTCCGTCAGACAATCCGATGGAAACTGTCCGATGGTGCCTACACACGGTCGGAATTTCCGACAACATTGTCTGATAGGACAGAATCCATCGGAAAATCCGACCGTGTGTATGGGGCTTAAGGGAACAGACAATGAAATTGAAATGCCGCACCAGTCCTAGGAGGTCCAGATACAACTTTATTAATAAATAAATAAAAAAATAGCCAATGCATTTCGGGGGGTCCAAGAGCACCCCCTTCATCAGGGCTAGAAAGAACATAAGGACATATCCATTTTAATCCAATACCAATGCAATGGGGTCAATTCACTAAAGGTTACCGGATGTGAGATGGAGGTCACCTGGCTCCTTTTTCGGAAATATCGGAAAAGATGAAAAAAAAGAGCCAATTCATCAAAGTAAAATATCTAATGTGTGGTAAATACCGCACACTTGTTAAAATGGTGTTTCCCCTAAAATTACAACTTAATTTATATGTGCAGCAAATGAGCTAATAAAAATTAATTGGATAAAAAAAAAAGATTTCACTTACCTATTTCTCCCTGTTGCTAGGTGGTCCCACGAAATCTGCCTCTTCCATTGCCTGGGCTAAACACGTAACTTCCCTCTACGGCCCGCCTCGATAAGGCTCCTGGGAGATGTGTGTCACCATTTCCCAGGAGGCATTGAGCAGCGCCAAGGGGTCGAATCGCGTTACTTCCAAACCGGAAGTGATGCGATTCTGTCTTCTTGTATAACTTGATTATCTCAGTTGCCATCACAACAGGGCAGGACTTCTGACTACGCCGCCTGTTGTGATAGCAACCGAAGCTGTGGACGGCGCTCCGATATTTGCCTACTGCGCATGCGCGAGATCTGATCTACAATGCCTGTGCATGATGGGATATCGACGTCAGAGATTCCCGGAAGAGAATGCCTGTGGGCTTCACATGCCCACAGGCAAGATGATACCGCTGGATGTCGTTTTTATAAGTGTATCTTATAATGAGACAAATCGATGGGCAAAGCAGGAAAAATGGAAGATGTGAGTAACTGTATTTAACCTTAATGACATTTTAATTGTCCCCAAAAAAAAAAACGTTGGAGGAAGTGGAACACCACTTTAAAATAGTGAGAAAAATACTACAAAAAAACATGAGATAAGTCATTACAGTCAATTCACTAAAAAACACACACATTGGTTTTTTATCACCTTGTGTTTGCTGGCCGACATTTACAAAATAACAATTAGAAGAACTCCGTACTGGCCATGAAGTGAAAAGTATACAATGTATCAGTGTGATGATTGTACAATGTATCAGTGTGATGAGTATACAATGTATCAGTGTGATGAGTATACAATGTATCAGTGTGATGATTGTACAATGTATCAGTGTGATGAGTATACAATGTATCAGTGTGATGAGTATACAATGTATCAGTGTGATGAGTATACAATGTATCAGTGTGATGATTGTACAATGTATCAGTGAGATGAGTATATAAAGGGGGTTATTTACGAAAGGCAAATCCACTTTGCACTGCAAGTGCACTTGGAAGTGCAGTCGCACTAAATCTAAGGGGTAGATCTGAAATGAGGGAAGCTCTGCTGATTTTACCATCCAATCATGTGCAAGCTAAAATGCTGTTTTTTATTTTCTTTGCATGTCCCCCTCAGATCTACAGCGACTGCACTTCCAAGTGCACTTGCAGTGCAAAGTGGATTTTTCCTTTAGTAAATAACCCCCAATGGATCAGTGTGATGAGTATACAATGTGCAGGTGAAACTCAAAAAATTTGAATATCATGCAAAAGTTCATTTATTTCACTAATGCAACCTAAAAGGTGAAACTAATATATGAGATAGACTCATTACATGCAAAGCAAGATAGTTCAAGCCGTGATTTGTCATAATTGTGATGATTATGGCTTACAGCTCATGAAAACCCCAAATCCACAATCTCAGAAAATTAGAATATTGTGAAAAAGTGCGATATTCTAGGCTCAAAGTGTCCCACTCTAATCAGCTAATTAAAAGGGTTGTAAAGGTCCTATGCATTAAGGTGAAAAAACACCTGACTGTCACGGGCCCCCAGTTTTACTTACCTGAGCATGTTCACCTGCTCTGTGCGTCCACGGCGTCCTCTTCTCCACGAAGTCTGTGAGTTGATTGGACAGATTGATAGCAGTGCAGCCATTGACTCCTGCTGCTGTCAATAAAATCCAATGACGTGGCCGACGGGGGCGGGACCGAGTCAAACACTCTGTGGCTATGGATGAAGAGTGTATGACAGGGAGCGTGCCTGCAAGGTAACCCCCTCGAGAGAGAGCGTCCCAGAGGGGGTTAGCTATTGTGGGGAGGAGCCACGAGAGCCGCCGTGGGACCCCAAAACAGCAGGATCAGGGCCACTCTGTGCAAAACAAACTGCACAGTGGAGGTAAGTATGATATGTTTGTTTTGTTTTTTTAAAATGAACCTATACAACCACTTTAAGCCATAACACCTGCAAAGGGTTCCTGAGCCTTTAAATGGTCTCTCAGTCTGGTTCAGTAGGAATCACAATCATGGGAAAGACTGCTGACCTGACAGTTGTGCAGAAAACCATCATTGACACCCTCCATAAGGAGGGAAAACCTCAAAAGGTAATTGCAAAAGAAGTTGGATGTTCCCAAAGTTCTGTATCAAAGCACATTAATAGAAAGTTATGGGGAAGGGAAAAGTGTGGAAGAAAAAGGTGCACAAGCAGCAGGGATGACCGCAGCCTGGAGATCGTTGTCAGGAAAAGGCCATTCAAAAGTGTTGGGGACTTTCACAAGTAGTGGACTGAGGCTGGAGTCAGTGCATCAAGAGCCACCACACACAGACGGATCCTGGACATGGGCTTCAAATGTCGTATTCCTCTTGTCAAGCCACTCCTGAACAACAAATAACGTCAGAAGCGTCTTACCTGGGCTAAAGAAAAACAGACCTGGTCTGTTGCTCAGAGGTCCAAAGTCCTCTTTTCTGATACAAGCAAATTTTGCATCTCATTTGGAAACCAAGGAGCCAGAGTATGGAGGAAGAATGGAGAGGCACACACTGCAAGATGCTTGAAGTCCAGTGTGAAGTTTCCACAGTCTGTGTTGATTTGAGGAGCCATGTCCTCTGCTGGTGTTGGTCCACTGTGCTTCATTAAGTCCAGGGTCAACGCAGCCGTCTACCAGGAGATATTGGAGCACTTCATGCTTCCTTTCTGCAGATGAGCTCTATGGGGATGCTGGCTTCATTTTCCAGCAGGACTTGGCACCTGCCCACACTGCCAAAAGCACCAAAACCTGGTTCAATGACCGTGGGATTACTGTGCTTGATTGGCCAGCAAACTCGCCTGACCTGAACCCCATAGAGAATCTATTGGGCATTGCCAAGAGAAAGATGAGAGACATGAGACCGAACAATGCAGAAGAGCTGAAGGCTGCTATTGAAGCATCCTGGTCTTCCATAACACCTCAGCAGTGCCACAGGCTGATGGCTTCCATGCCACGCCACATTGAGGCAGTAATTGCTGCAAAAGGGGCCCAAACCAAGTACTGAGTACATATGCATGCTTAGACTTTTCAGAGGTCCGATATTGTTCTATGTACAATCCTTGTTTTATTGATTGCATGTAATATTCTAATTTTCGGAGATTGTGGATTTGGGGTTTTCATGAGCTGTAAGCCATAATCATCACAATTATGACAAATCACGGCTTAAACTATCTTCCTTTGCATGTAATGAGTCTATCTCATATATTAGTTTCACCTTTTAAGTTGCATTAGTGAAATAAATGAACTTTTGCACGATATTTACATTTTTCGAGTTTCACCTGTATGTGTGATGAGTATACAATGTATGTTTGATGAGTATACAATGTATCAGTGTGATGAGCATACAATGTATGTTTGGTGAGTATACAATGTATCAGTGTGATGAGCATACAATGTATGTTTGGTGAGTATACAATGTATCAGTGTGATGAGCATACAATGTATGTTTGGTGAGTATACAATGTATCAGTGTGATGAGCATACAATGTATGTTTGGTGAGTATACAATGTATCAGTGTGATGAGCATACAATGTATGTTTGATGAGTATACAATGTATCAGTGTCAAAATGTTCTCCTCTGAGCTCAGGAATGAAAATAAATTGTAACATCAGAGGTAGATCGTTTTGTGAATGAAAGCTAATTTTAAGCTCTAAATATCGCAAAACATAAATATTTAACACATTTGATAAATAACACATGTTTCTAAGTGAAATACTTGTGAGGTAAATACTGCACAAGTTACTTTAACTCAAAAATTCACAAGGTATTTATTTATTTTTGAATTTACCTCTATGGGGTCAATTCACTAAAAGTTAAATAACAGCAAATAAAATGCGCTAAAATAACGCATGTGGTAAATCAGTTTAATTCACTAAGAATTTAGCGGGAACGCTGCGAATCTACTGCGGGTTCCCGCACCACATGTCTCCCGCAGGCAGTTCACACTGCCCTATGCGAGCTGCTGGCAGTGTCAGTGAAATGTTAATGACACCCCCATATCAGCTCGCATATCGCAGTGCGATCTGCAAACTCGGACAGGAATCGGATCGCATGGTGAGAACACCATGCGATCCGATTCTGCTGCGGACCGAAAAAAAGGGTCCTGTGCGAGTATGGGCCGAATGCGATGCGAATTCAGCCATACTATCTGTATGGCTGAATTCGCATCGCACAGAGATCGCATATGATTTGAACTGCAGTGCGGTGCGAATCATATCCGATCTCCCGCACCGCAGCAGTGTGAACCGGGCCTAAATAACGAATACGGTATTTTTGACGATTGTTCGGTAACTACCTCATTTTCTTTCATTCATCACACACGTAAGTGGTTAAAGTTGTTGTACACCCTGTACAACAACTTTTGCCTACAGGTAAGCCTATATTAAGGCTTACCTGTAGGTGCTGAAAATACCTCCTAAACCTCCGCGGTTTAAGAGATATTTACAATAGAGACGTGTGCCGATGTCTATGGCGCATGCTCCGTAGACAATGGTGCAGGCGCACTTTAGAAACGGCCATTGTGCCGTTTCTAAAGGAGGTCATGCTGTGGCGTAGGGATGAGCCGAACACCCCCCGGTTCGGTTCACACCAGAACCTGCGAACAGACCTAAAATACGTGTGAACTTTAGAACCCTATTAAAGTCTATGGGACTCGAACGTTCGAAATCAAAAGTGCTAATTTTAAAGGCTAATATGCAAGTTATTGTCCTAAAAAGTGTTTGGGGACCTGGGTCCTGCCCCAGGGGACATGTATCAATGCAAAAAAAAGTTTTAAAAACTGCATTTTTTTCAGGAGCAGTGATTTTAATAATGCTTAAAGTGAAACAATAAAAGTGTAATATTCCTTTAAATTTCATACCTGGGGGGTGTGTATAGTATGCCTGTGAAGGGGCGCATGTTTCCCGTGTTTAGAACTGTCCCTGCACAAAGTGTCATTTCTGCAGAAAAAAAAAAGTCATTTAAAATCACTTGCAGCTATAATAAATTGTCGGCTCCCATAATACAGAGAACAGTCATTGAAAGTCATTGATAAAAAAAAAAAAAGCGTGGGGTTCCCCCAAATTCAATTACCAGGCCCTTTAGGTCTGGTATGGATATTAAGGGGAACCCTGTGTCAAATAAAAAAAAAATTACGTGGGGTTCCCCCCAAATATCCATACCAGACCCTTCAGGTATGATTTTAAGGGGAACTCCACACAAAATTAAAAAAGAAAATGACGTAGAGTTCCCCCCAAATATCCATACCAGACCCTTTATCCGAGCACGCAACCTGACAGGCCGCAGGTAAACAGGGGGGACGAGAGAGCGCCCCCCCATCCTGAACCGTACCAGGCCACATGCCCTCAACATTGGGAGGATGCTTTGGGGGTCTGTGACGGGCAGCTCTGGCCAATCACAGCATCGGACCCGCGATACCCGGATGTAACTCCGGGACGACATGTCGCCGGCCAGTGCTTTGATCCCAGGTAAGTATTACATAATGAGCTAGTATACTGGCTCATTATGCCTTTGTCTTGCAGGTTATTTCCTTAAAACATTTTACGTTTTAACATGTTTGTTATTTTTCCTTTGCAAAAAAATATCTTTTTAATCTAACATTTTTTACAGTAATCTGTTGCCTGACAATAGCTGTTAAGCTGCGTTGTGCTCCTTTAGGCTGGATTCACACCTACAGATGTATGCATTTTTTAGTCCATTTTCAGTTTTGCAGAAACACACTACAGTTCCTATAACATGGTTTCCTATGGGTCATGTTTACATCTATGCATTTTATGGAAAGGGCTAGGAACTTTTTTCAGTTTTTTTTGTTCCATAGACTTCAATGCATCAAAAACGTGTATTGAAAAATGCAAAATGCACATGGAGTATGCAAACTGCAACCTGCATAGGTGTGAACCAGGCTTTACTAAATCCATCCTGTCATACATTCATAAAAAATATATTCTTTTGTAAATGTATGGCCTACTAGATCTGTTGGAAGTGTTCTTTACTAGATTGTTCTTGGCCCAATTCTGTGCTGATGCCTATGAAAATATTGTGGAAAACTAAAAGAACGTGACTATATATTTTTTTATCATTTTTTTCTTTTTCAAAGATTGTATTCCGATTTTTTTCAAATAAAGAATGTATAAATAATGAAATTCATTAAATAGTAGAGCAAGGGTACAATATCTAATAGTTTATAGAAATATATTGTAAACACTAAAATAAATAAATAAATGTTTTCAAAATTTGCAAGTAACATAATATACTGTAACATGAAAATCTAATATATATAAAATATACGTTTTCAAACTCTGTACCCTTAACCGCTTGCCGACCGTGTCCTGCACATATACGTTGGCAGAATGGCATGGCTGGGCAAAGTAACGTACCCGTAGGTTACTTTGAATTTCCCGCCGTGCATGCGCATGCTCACTTGCCGCGAGCTCCGGGACCCGTGGACTCGATGTCCACAGGGATACCTGCGATCGTGTCACGGAGCTGAAGAACGGGGAGATGCCGATGTAAACACAGCATCTCCTCGTTCTGCCTAGTGGCAGCACACTGATCATCTGCTCCCTGTCATCAGGAGCAGCGATCAGTGTCGTGTCACTGCTAACCCATCCCCCAGACAGTTAGAATCACACCTCAGGACACACTTAACCCCTCCCCCGCCCCTAGGGGTTAACCCCTTCACTGCCAGTGACATTTTTACTGTAATCAAGGCAATTTTATAGCATTGCCTCTGACGATATCCTTTCGGATGAAACATGTAAGGCTGGCTGCTGCAAAATTACGCCGACATCTGTGGTTACTATTTATTTTACTGAAGTTTTACCCTTACGTCCTCAATGTAAGTGCATTACCAAATAAAGTGTTGCTTTTTTTTTTTATTATTATTTTTTTTTTTTTTTTTTAAGTGTTGCTTTTTTTACGTTCATTTGTGCGGGCTTCACTATGTTTTGATACTCCTTCCTTTTCATGCTGTGGGAGCTATATGATTAATATCATCTGAGATCTACTGACCCTGGCATACAAGGATGAGACAAGGTGATCCCGCAGTGATATATAGCCCTGGATATCGTCTGGTACTGACATTACCTGAGTGGATATTCTGATGCCTGTTTTATCTACCATCTGGTAAGCTGAATTGACACACTTGGGTGGCTATTTATCTCTGACAGACCTGAAGTTGTGGAGGGTCCTTTGGTCTCATCAGAATTGACTGAAATCTTCTTTGTCATTAAGCGCTGCACTTTTGGATTATAGTTTTGGATGTTTGGTTATCAACGAACTGTGCCAGCTGCTTTTTTCATCTGTTACTTTTTTTCATCTGTTACTTTTTATCATTTTTTTAGCGCTGATTTTATTACCGTTTATATAATTTTATAGCATTGATCGCTGTATTAATGCCAATGGTCCCAAAAATGTGTCAAAATTGTCCGATATGTCCGCCATAATGTTGCAGTCATGATAAAAATCGCTGATCACCTCCATTACTAGTAAAAAAAAAATATTAATAAAAATGCCATAAAACTATCCCCTATTTTGTAGACGCTATAACTTTTTTTAAGTCCCCTATGTGATGATTTTTTGGTGACAGGTTCTCTTTGATGAGACGTCCACGGTCTAAAAGACCCAAATGTCTCCCCTGTGCTCCACCGAATGTAATGCAATGCACACTGCACTGCGTTGCATTGTTTCCCAGCCATGCTAGCCGGAGACACAGAGAGGCGGAGTTATATCAAACACGTCAGGTCTCGGGTCAGCAACAAGGAGGGCAGGAAATCAGATGTGTGTGTGTGTCCACTCTTCTCCTCTACCTGCCGGCAACCGCTGTGTCATCCTGGGCCTGCAGATGTTCAAGTAGAGCCTGGGATACATCATAACTCCCAACTGTCCCTGATTTCGAGGGACTGTCCCTGATTTGGAGCAAAGTCCCTCATTCTTCCTGATTTGTCCCTCATTTTGGTCTGATCTATATAGATAGTATATCCCTTTCATGACTATGCCTATTTCTGACATTTGGTGTTTACAAGTTAAAATCCGTATTTTTTGCTAGAAAATGACTTAGAACACCCAAACATTATATATATATATATATATATATATATATATATATATATATATATATATATATATATTTTTAGCAGAGAATCTAGAGAATAAAATGGTGATTGTTGCAATATTTTATGTCACACGATATTTGTGTGGCAGTGTTTTAAGCGCAACTTTTTGGGAAAAAGATACTTTCATGAATTTAAAAAAAACGAAACAGTAAAATTAGCCCAATTTTTTTGTATAATGTGAAAGATGATGTTACGCCGAGTAAATAGATACCAAACATGTCACGCTTTATAATTGTACGCACTCGTGGAATGGCGGCAAACTTTATTAAAAATGTTTTATGGTTACCAGTTAGGGTTACCAGTTACGGAGGAGGTCTAATGCTATAATTATTGCTCTCACTCTGACGATTACGGCGATACCTCACATGTGTGATTTGAACACCGTTTACATATGCGGGCGCTACTTCCATATGCGTTTTCTTTGCTGCGCGAGCTCGCGGGGAAGGGGGCACTCTAATTTTTTTTTTTTTTTTTTCTTATTTATTTTATTTAATTTTAGATAATTAAATTGTGTTTTAAAAAAAAAATAAAAAAATGTGATCACTTTTATTGCTATCACAAGGAATGTAAACATCCCGTGACAGTAATAGGTGGTGACAGGTACTCTTTATGGAGGGATGGGGGGGTCTAAAAGACCCCCCCATCCCTCCTTTGCACTTCAAAGTATTCAGATCACCGAAAACGAATACTGTGTATTCCTTTTAATCCGGCGCCATTGGCAGCCGAGTAAACAGGAAGTGACGTTGTGACGTCGCTTCCGTGTTTACATCCAGGAGACTGGAACCAAGCCGTTTCCAGCTTCGTTCCAGTCCCTCACTAGCCGCCGGAAGCGGCGTATATTAGATCGGGCCTCCTGAAGAGCGGCGTGAGGCTGTGGGAAGGGAGGACGTCCCCCCCCCGCTCCTCCAGTCCTTTTAGCCGCATCGGTTGTTACCTGGAAAGCCGATCGCCGGCTCTAAACAACGGTACCGGGATGATGCCTGCAGCTGCGGGCTTCATCCCGGTAAAACCCCCGAAAGCCGAGTGCGCATATCTGTGTACGCTCGGCGGGAAGGGGATATAAAATACACTTTTTATCTTTCAAAAAGTGTTTCCAAGCGCTAAACCTTTCATCTGATTTCTAAATTGCTGCATTTGTAAATACCAAAAGCCAATATAAAGGAATAGTAGTGGTAAAAAACACTTGTGGGTTTAACCAATCATCATTTATATTATATAATTATCCTTTAAGGAGGGCGTGGCAGGGGGTGTGTCCCATGTCTACATACTTATGCTAATAGGTGTCCCTCATCCCCATTTCAGAAAGTTGGGAGGTATGATACATGGTGGTGGGGGGCCATTACTGGGGCAGCTACTGGAATGCTTCCACCTTACAGGAAGGAGTCTGCTTGTCAGATTTCCACAAAATCCTGGTGGCTGCAGCCCCCCCTCAATGTGTAAAAACTCCCTGCTGTCAGATCCATACAACATAAGGACCTGGAAGCAAAAGGGTTAAAGAGCATTTTTTTTATTTTTTTTCTAAGAGTAGTTGTTTGAAGGGATCGCCAGCAGAGGCAGTGAATCTGTCAGGAGTAGGAGAATCGAAACATTCCTGCAGCAAACATCGATCTATACTTAGACAGAAGGGTTAAAAAGGGGAGGAGCCAATGTCACTTTTCTACATTTCCTTATACAAGGAAGTAGTTGCAACACGGAGCGCAATTTCTCGGTAAGTCTTTGCTTTACTAACTAATTAAAGTTTTCTTAAAAGCTGAGCAATCAATATGAAGAAGGCTTAGTGATAGATCACATATTAAGAGCAGAGTTAGGAAAGGATTTGGTCGGACAAGACTTCATGTAGATCAGGGGCCTTGAAACTTTTCTATACGAGGGCCACATTGTTTATTTTACAAATATCTGCATGCATCAGAGTCCCTGCTTACATTAGGATCCCCAACAGAATACCCCTTACGTCATATTCCCATTTACATCAGGGTCCTAATCAGAGCTCTCCTTATATCAGGGTTCCCATCAAAGTCATCCTTACATTACAGTTCCTATCAGAGTACCCTTACACCACAGCCCCCCATACATCAGAATTCCCCTTGCGTCAGGGTCAGAGTCCCTGCTTACATCAGGATACCTATGAGAGTTTCCACCCTTATATCCGGGTTCCCATCCGAATCCCCCTTATGTCAGGGTCCCCACCAGTGTCCCCTCTTACATCAGAGTCTCTGCTTACATTAGGATCCCCATCAGAGTGCCCCCTTACATCAACCATAGCTCCCAACTGTCCCTGATTTGGAGGGACTGTTCCTAATTTGGAGGACCCTCTTTCCTCCTCATTTGTCCCTCATTTTGGGCTACTCTATGTAGCTGTATATAAAATGCACTTTTTAACTTTCAAAAAAAGAAAGTGTTTCAATTTCTAAATTGCTGCATTTGTCAATATAAAAGCCAATATAAAGGAATAGTAGTGGTAAAAAAAAGCACTCGTGGATTTTATTAACCTTTTTTTTTTGGTTAATTCTCCTTTAAAGGGGTGTGGCAGAGGGTGTGTCCTATGCCTACATACATTTGCTAGTAGGTGTCCCTCATTCCCATCTCAAAATGTTGGGGGTTATGCATCAAGGTCCCCATCAGAGTCCTCTCTTACATCAGTGTCCATATCAGAGCCCCCTTATATCCGGGTTCCCATCAGAGCCCCCCCCCCTTATGTCAGGGTTCCCACCAGTGTCCCATCAGAGTCCCTGCTTACATACGGATCCCTATAAGAGTGCCCCCTTACATCAGGGTCCCCATCAGAGTCCTCTCTCACATCAGAGTCCTCTCTCACATCAGTATCCCCATAAGTGGTGGCCTGTCCATATGGGGCGCAGGGGCGCCACCCCCCTTATCCATGCACCCAGACCCTAATCTACATGCAGGATGCCAGACGCATGGATTTCAATGTTTTTTTTTTTTTAAGCACATGATTAGAGCCCGAGGCTCTAATTGGCTTCAAAAAACGGTGAGCTTGGGCCGCAGAGCACTGCACCCTAAGTCCACCCAGTTGTATGACATTAGCAAATTAATATTCGCTAATGTCTTCCTGCTTCTCTTCCCGGCCAATCAGGAAGTGGGTCCTGAGACCCAATTGGCCAGGGAGTCTTGGAACTCCTGGCCAATTGGGTCTCAGGACCTACTTCATGTTTGGCCGTGAGGAGAAACAATGGCTCCTTGGCACTGATCGCCGCCTTCCTGGCTCCATTGAGAACATCCCATCCTCCTAGCAGAGCCCATAGCAGAAGGAGCGTGAATCAAGCAGTGTGAGTGCCGAGGCCAGGCTTCCGGTGGGGGGGTGGGTGGTGGTTGGCGCGTTATGTGCAAGTAGGGGGGCAGGGTTGTTTACCCCCAAAAAAAAAATATTAAGCAGCCGCCACTGATCCCCATCACAGTTTCCCCTACATCAGGGTCCCCATCAGAGCCTCCCTTATATCTGGGTTCCAATCATAATCCCCCTTATGTCAGGGTCCCCATCAGAGGCCCCTCTTACATCAGAGTCCCCGCTTACATCAGGATCCTGATGAGAGTCCCCTTTTACTTCAGAGTCTCTACTTACATACAGATCACTATCAGAGTGTCCCCTTACATCAGGGTCCCCATCAGAGTCCCTCTTACATTCTCATCTAAAAATGTTGGGGGTTATGCATCAAGGTCCCCATCAGAGTCCTCTCTTACATCAGGGTCCCTATCAGAGCCCCCTTATATCTGGGTTCCCTTTAGAATCCCTCCTTATCTCAGGGTTCCCATCAGAGTCCCCTCTTACATTAGCGTCCCTGCCTACATAAGGATCCCCATCAGAATGCCCCCTTACATCAGGATCCCTATCAGAGTCCTCTCCTACATCAAAGTCCCCCCTTAGGGGTGGGAACCATTAGGGTTCCCATGAGAACCCCCCACCCCCCCCCTTATAACAGGGTCTCCATCAGAATCCCTTATTACGTCAGAGACCCTGCTTACATCAGGATCCCCATCAGAGTGCCCCCTTATATCATATTTTTGTTTATATCCAGGTCCCCATCAGAACCCCCCCCCCCATCAGAATACATCTTACATCATATTCCTGTTTACATCAGGGTCCCCATCAGAGCCCCACTTATATCAGGGCCCCCCCTTACATCAGGATCCCCATCAGAGTTTCCTCCCTTATATCCGGGTTCCTATCAGAATCCCCCTTATGTCAGGGTCCCCATCAGAGTCCTCTCTTACATCAGAGTCCCTGCTTACATTAGGATCCCCATCAGAGTGCCCCCTTTCATCAAGGTGCCCATCAGAGTCATCCCTTACATCAGGATCCCTATCAGAGCTCCCTTATGAAAGATGCCCCACCAGAGTCCCCTCTTACATCAGGATCCCCATCAGAGTGCCCCGTACATTGTATCAGAGTTCCCATCAGAGTCATCCTTACATTAGAGTCACTGTCCCCTTACATCACAGCCCCCATACATCAGAATTCCCCTTTATGTCAGGGTCCCCATCAGAGTCACCATCAGAGTCCCCCCCTTTCATAAATGCAGGGTGCACACTCTAGTTTTTTTTTAAGCTCAGCATGCTTAATGAAAAAACTGACACATCTCCCCCGTTGAGCTATTGTGCTCTGACTAGGGGACGACCACCCCCGTCCCCTGCTAGAACACACCAGTAAGCCCTTGCAGCCAGAAGCTGAACATTCAGCCGGCTTCTGTCGGATAGGCTGCTGTACACACTGGCTGAGATTTCTCCTAACAATAGAGTCCCCCCCCCTTACATCAGGGTCCCCATCAGAGTTCCCCTCACATCAGGGTCTCTATCGGTTCCAATCAGTAGTGTCAGTGTCAGGAGATATGCTCCAGCTCCACTGTTGGCGTCCAGTGGAAGGAATTGGGGGAAAGAGAAGGGATAGATTGGAGTGAGGGAGTGTGTGAAAAGTGAGCAATTAAGAACCAAATTGAAAAGTAGGGATAAAGGGAGAAAGGAAAATAAAAAACAAACTTGTGGTAAAAATGAGAGAAGAAAAGGTAAGTAAATCATAGATCCATGATCACCCACTTGTCCACCAAGATAAAGAGCCTAGTATGTGTATAACTCACTCACCAGGTTGTCAGACTGGCCGGCGTATATGCATGGGTTGATAGTACAGATGGGCAGTGCAAGTATATTGGTTATATTATAGGCGTAGCTATCCTGAGATGTATAAGAGCCACTCACTAGCCCACTAGCCACTCACTAGCCTGGAAGGCCTTGGAATATAGAGAGATATAATAAATGTAATAATTTCAAACAGATATAGGATAGAAAGCATAAATCAGGGATTCAGGGCACTGGAAGGTCCTGGTCCCTGCAAGCTTCATAGAAGGAGCACTAACCTGTATTTACAACCGTCTGTAGTGACAGCCCAGCATGAAGTCCTGATACTGCTTACAAGTGGTCTGTGAAAGACCACTATACAGTGGGGATAGAATGTTTGGGCACCCCAGGTAAAAATGTGTATTAATGTGCATAAGGAAGCCAAGGAAAGATGGAAAAGTCTCCAAATGGCATCAAATGACAGATTAGACATTCTTATAATATGTAAAAAAAAGTTAGATTTTATTTCCATCATTTACACTTTCAAAATTACAGAAAACAAAAAAATGGCGTCTGCAAAAGTCTGGGCACCCTGCAGAGTTAATATCTTGTACTGCCCCCTTTGGCAAGTATCACAGCTTGTAAACGCTTTTTGTAGCCAGCCAAGAGTCTTTCAATTCTTGTTTGAGGTATCTTTGCCCATTCTTCCTTACAAAAGTCTTCCAGCTCTTTGAGATTTCTGGGCTGTCTGTCACGCACTGCTCTTTTAAGGTCTATCCATAGATTTTCAATAATGTTGAGGTCAGGAGATTGTGAAGGCCGTGGCAAAACTTTCAGTTTACGCCTCTTGATGTAATACCCTGTGGATTTTGAGGTGTGTTTAGGATCATTATCCATTTGTAGAAGCCATCCTCTCTTTAACTTCAGCTTTTTCACAGATGGCATCAAGTTACCATCCAAAATTTGCTGAAATTTTATTGAATCCATTTTTCCTTCTACTCGTGAAATGTTCCCTGTGCCACTGGCTGCAATACAACCCCAAAGCATGATTGATCCACCCCCATGCTTAACAGTTGGACGGAGGTTCTTGAATTCTGTACCCTTTCTTCTCCAAACGTGCCTTTGCTCATTCCAGCCAAAAAGTTCTATTTTAACCTCATCGGTCCACAGAACTTGTTTCCAAAATGCCTCAGTCTTGTCTATATGTTCATTTGCAAAGTTCAAACGTTGATTTTTGTGGTGAGGACGTAGAAGAGGTTTTCTTCTGATGACTCTTCCATGAAGACCATATTTGTACAAGTATCTCTTTATAGTGGAATAGTGTACCACAACTCCATTGTCTGCCAGATCTTTCTGGAGGGATCGTGCAGTCAAACGTGGGTTTTGAATTGCTTTTCTCACAATCCTGCGAGCTGTTCTGTCTGATATTTTTCTTGGTCTTCCAGATCTTGCTTTAACTTCCACTGTTCCTGATGACTGCCATTTCTTAATTACATTCTGAACAGAGGATATTGACATCTGAAAACGCTTTGCTATCTTCTTATAGCCTTCTCCAGCTTTGTGAGCGTCAACTATTTTCAGTTTCAGTTTTCTATACAACTGCTTAGAAGAACCCATGGTGCTGATTGTTGGGGCAAGGTCAGATGAGTCTGGCCATTTAAAACCTTTGAGATTGACATCACCTGGTCTTCCCAGACGATGATTGAGAACAATCCATGACACTGGCAGGTCTCAGCTTTGCAAAGGGGGCAGTGCATGCTATAAATTCTTTAGGGTGCCTAAACTTTTGCAGACGCCATTTTTTTGTTTTCTGTAATTTCGAAAGTGTAAATGATGGAAATAAAATCTAACTTTTTTTTGACATATTATAAGAATGTGTAATCTGTAATTTGATGCCATTTGGAGATTTTTCCATCTTTCCTTGGCTTCGTTATACACATTAATACACATTTTTACCTGGGGTGCCCAAACTTTAGATCCCCACTGTATGAGCTCCCCAACCCTACCGGCGTCAGTGCAGTCACAGGCGGCACAGGGTCAGCTCGCCCACACAGCACTGGTGCACGAATTCGCGCTATTGCGCATGCACGCGCCTGAAGATGCCCGCGGGTCAGATGACCACAGGGCCACCCCCCACACATCGCGGGCGCACGATACCATGCTATCTGCGCATACGCGTGCTGGGAGGCATCCATGGACAAAAGACCCCAGGGCCAATCTGTCCGCACAGCGCAGGCGCACCCCGAAGGAACCCATGGATCACATGATCTAGGCTCGTCCACACAGCACTGGCGCACGAATTCGCGCTATCGCGCATGCACGCGCCTGAAGATACCCACGGGTCAGATGACCACAGGGCCACCCCCCCACACATCGTGGGTGCACGATACCATGCTAGCTGCGCATACGCGCGCTGGGAGGCATCCATGGACAAAAGACCCCAGGGCCAATCTGTCCGCACAGCGCAGGCGCACCCTGGAGGAACCCATGGATCACATGATCCAGGCTCGTCCAGCACAAGTAAGGACACTCAAAGAAGAGGTCCTACCAGGGCGAGCACACATCCGCCAATGGGGAAATTACAAAAGGGGCCCATGTGAGACCCACCTTATGGCCAAGAATGGGGGCGAGTGGGTCTCCTTTACAGCAAAGAAGTATAACAAAGTATTACATAAGTACAAGATACAGTATATACAATTGATATGCAAATCACATAACATAATGGGGGCATGTCCCCCAATATTATCACCACTATAACCACAAGGGACTGGAATTATCTTTAGACCTAAATAAAATGGCTATTTGGTTATGGCATTATTGGAAAGCAGGGGAAACGGGGAATAAAAAAAGAAAATAAATAAACAAAAGGTCATTGAGGGGGGGGGAAACTCATAATGTTTATAAGAAAGGTTTATAGGAAATCATTTTGTTGAGACCCGGGGGGAGGGTGGCATTGAGCAATTCAATCCACAGGGTCTCCCTCTGTAGGATTGTTCGGGCCCAATCACCCCCCCTAGAGTTCAGGTCTACCACCTCCAGAACACGGAACTGGACCACAGAGGTGTCATATCGGTGGTGAAATCCGATATGTCTACCAATAGTGGTTAATTTGCCACTTCCAGAGTAGTAGAGGTGGTCACCAATCCTTTGCCTCAGTTCACAAATTGTCTTTCCGACATAATAAGCCTTACAACTACAAGTCATCAAGTATATGACACCACTAGTACCACAGTCTGCATATGTACATGGAATTAAAGTCTCTCCATTGGGTAGAGTGAACTGTTTCCCCTCATGGATCCAGGGGCAGCGGGGGCAGTCTCCGCATCTAAAGGTCCCATAGGGTCTAGTTCTTAAAGGGTTGACAGCTACATAATGGCTGCGGGTCAATCGATCCCGTAGGGAGCAGTGATGTAAGTAACTGAGTTAAAATAAACAGAGTTACTTAACGCAGTTACTTTAGAGGGTAACGAGTAATCTAACTGATTACTTTTCCCCTCATGGTAACTCAGTTCCCATTACTTGGGCGGCATAACCCCAATTACATCTACCGCCACTAGATGGCAGTAGTGTAATTCCGGTGTCCTGACGAAAAAGTTCCCCCCCCCGGATAAGGACCCCCTGTACTGTGCAGGCACAGCGCTTGCGCAGTGCGAAGGACTACGGAGCTTATGAAAATTGCTGAACCTAAACAGCTCTGAGTGAACTCTACACCACGCAGGCGCAGTTAACATGTAATTGTACGAGGTGATGCCGCACGCTCCCGATGCTCGTGCTACTCTGCAAGGGGCTTCTATCATGTAACTAAGGGGCTGGTCTAGTATTACTGTAACCAAGGGGCGCATTTATTATTATTCTTATATATCGAGCTCTGCCCATTAATTTAACATTCGCCCTCTTCTGTAGCCATCCGCTCCTTACACGATATAATAATAGTAGACCCGCCCCTTGCTTACACGCTATATCAGACCTGCCCCTTGGTTAGAGTAATAATAGAGCAGGCCCTTGGTTACACGATATATAACAATAATAAATGTGCCCCTTGCTTACAGTAATACTAGACCCGCCCCTTAGTTACACGTATAGAATATTTTAAAAAAGTCACAGTTACTTTGCTGCGTAACTAATTACTTTTCCAATGTAGTAACTGAGTTACTAACGCAATTACTTTTTGGGAGAAGTAATTTGTAACTTAACTAATTACTTTTTTAAAGTAAGATGACCAACACTGGTAGGGAGCAAGCGCTACGGAACACCAGTTCAGGGGCAGTTCAGGGGCAGGTCGCACATGTTTGTTCAGGAAATGATGTTCAATCAAAATGTGCTGTTGAAGGGGGGATGTTGATTTGGGGCGCTTGTATAGCAAAGAACTCCTGGATCGTGCAAAGGCTTTGTTAAAAGCAACAGTGGGAGGAATAGTGTTCCAAGGGCAGGATATGGGCAATCAAAGGGCCGAAGTTTGGAGACCACTGCAATATAGGAACAATCATGAACTCTCCACTGTAAATTTTGTAGAATGAGCGCCCTTAAATTTGTACAAGGTGCTGCATATTTTAATGTTGGGACATTTTTTCCAGTGCTTTATAATTATAGATTGTTTTTTGGGGCTTTTTCTTTCAGTGATGGCAGCTGATGATCTGAAGGTTGAGGTGACATGCTCTATCTGTATGAACATTTTTACAGATCCCGTCACCCTGACATGTGGACACAGCTTCTGCAAAGTTTGCATCACAAGAACATTTGACAACCAACACGACAGGGAATGCTTCTGTCCAGAATGCATGCATGAGTTTGGGAGACGTCCAGAATTAAAGAAGAATCTAAGATTATCCAACATTGCCAACATTTTTTATTCTGTGGAACCAAAGGGAGACAAACCTGCGCATGTCTGCAGTTATTGTGTTGACCTTCCTGTACCTGCTGTTACATTGTGCCTACACTGTGAAGCTTTTCTTTGCGATGTGCATCAACAGGAACACAGCAAGACACCAGAACACGTCCTCACCGATCCCACCACTTCCCTGGAGGACAGACAGTGTCCCGTCCACAAGAAGATCCTGGAGTATTACTGCACTGATGATGGTATGTGTATTTGTGCTCACTGCATGACCTCAGACCACAATGGGCACAAAGTGAACTCAATAAGTGCATTTTTGCAGCAACAGATAAAAAATCTAAACCCGATTCTGGAGAAATTGTCCTCTAAAAAAATGGAAACTGAAGCAATGCTCCAGAGTCTGCAGAATCACAAGAGGAAGATAGATAAAGAGGCAGATGGTGTAGCTGAGGAAGTCAATGCCATAATGAAATACGTCAGGATAAAACAAGAGGATCTAAAGATGAGAGTACTGACTGAGGTCTCCAGGCAACAAAAACAGATTTCCCTCTCAGTCTCCAATGATATCCAGCAACTAGAATACGAAAAGTCTGAAAGAGAAAAGAAGATCACTCAAATTGAGGTGCTGAGTAGAAATACCAACCCAATATCTGCCTTACAGACTGCAGAATTGTTGCTTTGTGTCTCAATGGATTTGTGTAATTTGGACACAGGGATGGGTAGAGAAATTATCCATAAAGCAGGTAATCTGGAGGAGGATGTGATCTTAGAGACTTTGCATTCTGGGCTATCAAACATTGTGGTGGGAGCTGGAAAAGATGTCCACATAAAGCATGTTCAGAAATTTTCACTCTCTGCAGCTGATGATAATATACACATAGGAAGAAGTAGTAGTAGTGTTTCCAATGAGCCTCAGATACAAGTGCCGATCTTTATACATGAACCAAATGTCCCTGTTCAATCACACACCCCATCAAAAACTCAAATTACGGCAATCACAACTAAACCTCAAAACGTCTTACTCATCACAGCTGAATCTCAAAATGATCCACTTGTTGCAGCGGAACCTCAAAACATTCAACTCATAGCAGCTGAACCTCAAAACATTCAACTCATTGCAGCTGAACCTCAGATTGTTCCACTCATTGCAGCTGAACCTCAGATTGTTCCACTCATTGCAGCTGAACCTCAGATTGTTCCACTCATTGCAGCTGAACCTCAGATTGTTCCACTCATTGCAGCTGAACCTCAGATTGTTCCACTCATTGCAGCTGAACCTCAGATTGTTCCACTCATTGCAGCTGAACCTCAAAATGTTCCACTCATTGCAGCTGAACTGCAAAACATTCCAGTCATTGCAGCTGAATATCAAAACGTTCCACTTATTGCAGCGGAACCTCAGTATGGTCCACTCATTACAGCTGAACCTCAAAACATTCAACTCATTGCAGCTGAACCTCAGATTGTTCCACTCATTGCAGCTGAACCTCAGATTGTTCCACTCATTGCAGCTGAACCTCAAAATATTCAACTCATTGCAGCTGAACCTCAAAACATTCAACTCATTGCAGCTGAACCTCAAAATATTCAACTCATTGCAGCTGAACCTCAAAATATTCAACTCATTGCAGCTGAACCTCAAAATATTCAACTCATTGCAGCTGAACCTCAAAATATTCAACTCATTGCAGCTGAACCTCAAAATATTCAACTCATTGCAGCTGAACCTCAAAACATTCAACTCATTGCAGCTGAACCTCAAAACATTCAACTCATTGCAGCTGAACCTCAAAATATTCCACTCATTGCAGCTGAATCTCAAAACGTTCCATGATTGCAGCGGAACCTCAAAACATTCCACTTTTTGCAGCTAAATCTCAAAACATTCCACTCATTTTTGGCAATAGGATTACTATCCAAGAAATGTTACCTGGTGTAAACAAAGCTAGTAACTGCTTGCTCAACTATGATGCCATTGATAATGACATGGATAATGACATTAATAATGACATGGATAATGACATTGATAATGACTTGGGTAATAGACATGTGCGCTGTCAATAAATTTGTTTTGTTTCGTTCCGTTCCGTTTCGTATTAGCTGTTAATTCGTATTTCGTCATTCGTATCCGAAATTCAATTTGGATTCGTACGAAATACGAATTTTTTTAATTGCAAACGTTCGTTATGATGAATTTATCATTATGAGGGGCTCTCACCATCCCTGCGCTGTGCTCATTGAGGGGCTCCCACTATCCCTGTGCTGTGATGACTTCCTGTTTTTTTTAACTTCATCATAACGAATAATCGAAATTAACGAACATTCTTATTTTGTCCGATTCTGAATCTCACATCGACTACCAGTACCAGTCTCTCCCACTCCCATATTAAAAAAGGTAATTTTCCCAACCCTCACTCAGCAGCAGAAGAAAACCTCTGATTGGTCAACAAAACACCAGTCACATTTCCGTTGTAACGGAATTTGGATCCAAAATTCGTAAACAAAATTTCATATTTTGTACAAAATTTAGAAGCATAACAATTCGTATTTCGTATCCTCCCGAATGTACGAATTTACGAAAATTTGTACGAAACTAATCACACAAGTCTAGTGGATAATAACGTTGATAATGACATTCATAATGACACTGATAATGATGTTCATAATGACACTATTGATGACATCGAAAATAATATCAATGATGACTATGATGACGTTGGCTGGTGATTACGGAGTATGTATTCTAGATTATTAGTAATTAAAAACAGTGAGAAAAAAAGATAATCCACAATCCTTCTGAGAGAATAAAAATGGAATTGGATTATAAAGTGGGGCATATTGACCATGTATGATTTGTGTTAATGTGAGTGAGGATATGGGATTTTATAGGTACATTTCGAAAACAGTCAAATTACTTTTTCTGATAAACAGACTGATTTTTATAAATACTTTTATTGAAAAATAGAAAAGTGAATAAAAATAAAAATGAATGAAAGTACATATATCTACAGTCCTGGGTACATACACCTGTTCCTATAAATGACAGAGATAATGCGACATTCATTTATATGTGATCAAATCTTCAACAAGCTTCTACATGTTTCGCCTGAAAGGCTTTATCAGGAATGTTGACATGATCGAATGAATTAAAACATCAAAGACAAACTTTTTTTTCCAGTATACTGGACCTTGGGTGTATAGAGGGAAAGAACATGGAAAAAAATAGTATAACATAGTCAGAGAGATATTTTCTATAGTCAGAGAGATGATATATACCATTTTATTCAAAGTAAAATGAAGGCACTGGGCATGACCAAAGTAAAAAATAATAATAATTTAAATATAAAAAAATAAATAAAAAAAACAACACCCCACCCACCCCCCCCAAAAAACCCCACCCAAAAAACCCCACCCCTGGATCCCAACCAATTAACACTATAGCAGTAAAGATTGATCCCCGACTGTACTGCGTCGGACCCTACCCCTCAAAAGAGTCCAAGGGCAAGTATCATCGGGGAACTCTCATAGGGTGTTGCCATAAAGAGAACCAGCACTCAGATGAAGATCTCCACCGAAAATAAGGGTCACCCGTAGGGAGGGATATATGGAGCTTTTTGGTTTAAATAGACCATCAAGGCCTCATCAATGATAAATGCCTGTATTATATGTAAAAAAAAACATTTTATCCTTTCTTTTCTTTTGCTATACAATATGCAGATATGAGATAAAGAGAAAAACTAAATGAACTGTGACAAAGGAGAAATCTCCAGTCCACAACTCACCACAAATGTACTCTTTGGTTGTATGATCAAAGTACTGGCTGGGAGCTCATGCACACGGTGATAAATATATTTTGTGTCTGTTAATTATTAAGAAACAGATACTGAGAATTGAAATACTGATATATTGGCATGGGATGACAAAATACATATTGTATATGTCATCCAAATGCTAAAGTGTAATGGGGAAGCTGCGCTTACCTCTATTGATATAAAATACCAGAAAAGGTCCCATTCATTGTTCCCAAACCGCAGCAGCAGTATATATGGGGGAGAGATACAGAATTGTGATCTTGAAATGTACCGCCATACATGCTGACTCTAATGATAAAAAGGGAAATAAGAAAAAGAAAAAAAAAAAAAACATTTGTTGAATTGGATTCGATATGCAAATAGATCAAAGCAAATCTCATTTCCAATAAGAAAAAGAGGAAGAAAAGGAACCATAGTTTTTACCTTACAGAGAAATCCGTGTAACTAGTCAATGAGCTCCCACACAGCATAGAATGTCTGTGTGCTATTTATACCCCTCCCCAATGGCACCAAAAGACAAGCGTGTGACGTCACACCGCTTTTGGCGCCAAGGTACAAGCGTCACGGACTTAGAGCCGATACCGGAAGTGGAAATACCGGAAGTGACGCGGCGCTAATGCACATGCTGTGCGGACAGCTCGCAGGCAAAGTCGCCATTGGGCGTCCGCAGTCACATGGCGTCAGCACCATATATCATACGGATAGCCGTGGCTATGGTGGACCCCAGGGTGGACGCACAGCAGGAAATTGACCACCCCCCGCACTGTATGAGATTAAAATTCCACTGGGTATCCTTGGGTGTCCATACAGGGACCCAAAGAAAGTTCGGTGGCCGATCGGACCGAGTTCTGGAGAAAAAAAAAAAAACCCAACCACCCCTTTGTTGTATTATATCTGGTCATACCCCAAATGCATTGAAATTTCTTTATATTTAAACACATTGATACATGTCTGATTACATTGTCACAAATAAAGTATAAAATGGGAATAAATAATACAAAATATATACAAAATATATATATGTATGTGCAAATAGGACCCTAATTCCTGTCAAACAGAGAAGAAAGTCGGGACCCAAAACAGCTCCGGTCAAAAAACGAGGCGCCGACATGATGGTATGAATGAAAGGGAGGGGAAGGAGGGTGGAGGGAGGGGGGGTTTGAGAAAAATTGGGGGGGGGACGAAGGGGGGAGGTTGAAGGAGAAAGGGGGGGGAACGAGGGGGGGTTTGGGGTGTGGCCGTAGATTGGACAGACATATCGCAGCCATGGGACCGCCTCAGACCCGAGAATTAGCAGAGAGCGTTCATCCGGTGCAGAGCACCACGGAGACAGAGGCCGATTGACTCAAAAGGACACTAGTATATCTCACATAAATCAAAGACAAGGTTTATATCTTATTCCTTCATTGAGGCCTGGGTAACGAGTCGCTTTCAATAAATATATCCAGCGACTCTCTAATTGTAAAAGCTTATTATCTATATCGCCTCCACGTTCAAGTTGAGGCAGATGTTCCAAGCTGTAAAAGCCAATTGATTTGGCATTAAAGTTATGGTAAAGTCCTACATGCCGACTTATCGGTGTCTCCATTTTCCATTTAAGGATAAGGGATACATGGTCTCTGATTCGGCAAAATAATGGTCGTTTCGTTTTGCCTACGTAGAAAGCTCTGCAGGAGCATTTCATCAGATAAACAGAGCCAATTGATTGGCAATTTGTCCTGTATTTGGGAGTCCAAATATCATTATTTGGAAGTAGTATGTTCTTGCCTTCTAAAATATAAGGACACTTTCCACACGAGTATGTACCGGAAATATTATGTTTCTCTGTGCCTGGTTTCTTATAGTGGCTAGTCACAAGCTTGTCTTTTATTGATCGAGAACGTCTAAATGTGATCTCAGGATACGATTTAATGAATTTCGAAACCTTCTCGTCGGCTGTCAATAAGTGACAGAATTTGTTATAGATATTCCTTATCTTGCCGTGTTGTCGGCTGTACTTTGTAATTATCCTTGTTGAGGTAGATGTTTTCTCTCTTCTGGGTTTATAGAGAAGTGTTGCTCTGTCTTGATGCTTTACTCGATTAAAAGCTTTTTTTTTTTGTTTCAATATTTTTAATACAAATACAGGTAATAAAGTAAAAAGGAAAGAAATAAGAGCATAACAATTATACACAGATATACGGTGTGCGTAGTACATATGTCATAACATTTTCCCATTCAAAATGCTTCAGATAAAGAAAAAACTATTTACTGTCACATCAGGTATTTTTATGAATATTCGTCCAGAGTTTCCATTGGTTATCAAAAGCTTTACATGTTGCAGCGTTAATAGCTAGAAGACGTTCAAAGGCATGGTTTCTGTTAACTGTTATAATCACTTCAGAGGTGTTAATGGCTTGTGTACTTTTCCAGTTGCGTAGTATAAGATTACGTGTTGCCAGTAGTATATGAATGATTATTGCCCTGCAGTCAGGTGGGAATTTTTCCACCCCAATATTGAGGATCGCTAGGGCTGGGTTTGGTTTTGTAATTAATAACTAATATTATATCATCTACGTATAATTGTCTAGTCCCTATAATGTTGTTAGTCTGTTAAACCTATGAGCGCATGCTACTGTTAATATCACAATAATACGAGGTTAGCTATGAAACCAAACACAAACTACGGCTAGGAATAATCAAATCTTATTTATTTCCCAAGAATCAGGAATGCTATCATAAAGTAATAAAAGACATTACAATATCACAAGGCTTACAATCAAATCATATAATACAAGAATATCAAAGATACTTATCACAGGGCCCTCCTTGTAGCCTCGAAAAAATGGCCGCCAGACCATGAGGTGACCTGAGACATCTTCTCATGTCAGGGATTCCCAGCAAACAGAGAGAAGAGCTCTCTGCGACTTCCTTTTACCAAGCTCACTCATTCAAACCCCCACATCCACTCATAGCCACCCCCCCTTTGCCTTTCATCCAATAGGTATCCATAGCCACCTTAGTAGTAACAGTCTCCCTTGAAGCTTGTAGTTATACATGTCACAGCAGGTGGCCTCGAGTCAAGCCATTGTTCAAAGCTTTTGGTGTGTTTTCCAACCTGGCTACATTCCAATCCAGGGAATGCCTTCTGTCCTCAAAGATATTGGGAATGAACCGATGTGATATTACATGAGTTCATATTGAATCCAACATATGCCGCTTTGCGACTGAAAGTCGCATAAAAACCCTTCTTCAGACACGGCTCCTATTGAACAGTCCATAACTGTTTTGTCCCTGACATGCGTTTCCAAACCAGTATCCATAGAACAGTCCTTTAAACGTCTTAACGTGTTGTATTTTTACAACGTGTCCCTGACATGCGTTTCCAAACCAGTATCCATAGAACAGTCCTTTAAACGTCTTAACGTGTTGTATTTTTACAACGTGTGCAGAAACAGCTCCTATGGAACAGTCCATTGTGGTCTTACCATGTTATGCTTCCCAACACGTGCCGCTTTGCCACTGAGTAACACATCCTTCTTCAGCGACAGCTTCCATGTCACCAGTATGTATCTTTGGTATCTTCTCCTTTCCGGTGTCTTCAGGACGGATGCAGTACAGGCAAGGGGTGTCCATTCATTCACCATTCACCAGTACACATTCAGAGCAACATATCAAACAGCTCTCAAATACTGATCTATTATTTAGATAAGTCTCGAGGAGGGCCTTATTCACCCATATTAATAACCTACAATACTCATAGGTCACACTATACCATAATATAAATCAACTTATTACCATACTATATACATATATATGTGTCCCGTTCATTTACGCACCCCGCTCCCAACCCTATAACCCTTTACTGTACATATGGGTCGGGATTAGGCAGGCTTGCTCACAGCGGTATTGCAGGATTCTGACTTGGCAGCAAGGTCTCTAATTTGTACACAGAGACTCTACTGTCAATTCGTCCCTCAACTTGCATAGCCAAATGTGAGACCCTTCTATATAAATATTGAGATTAATCACACATATAAATTTGCAAAAATTACAAAACCACACAATTCCATCCCTGTGCCTGGATTTCAGAGACCATGCCCAGGGTATACCATGCACCTCTACCTATGGTTAGGTTCAAGGAACCTTCCAGTTTTATGACTAACATTACATCGGCATTCTTTAGGACAAAGAAACAAACTTGTCTATGTCCCAAATGACACCCAGGTGCTTCCTCCCCAGCAATGATCCCTGAAATAACTTCCCAACATTTTTACGTTCACCACCATGGTGTATTGACCTGGCATATAAAGGACATCATGGTCAGGCTTCCGACCGAGGGAAGTATCAACCTGCTTCCATCTCCTCTGATCACATGTGGGTGATTTAGCCTCAAATGCGACAAGATAGAATCCCCAATCAGTAAGCCCATTGATGCCACCAAATATACAGACCAAGTCCGCACTTCTGTGTATGGGATCATACAGCCTAACACCTTTCACAATCCAAACTGGTACAGCCCATCCAGGCATTCGACCACCATTTTGGATTAGTGTAAGCGACGTGTTGTGGCAGAGTCTTACTGAGCGGTGATGCTAACTCATCAGGCCACTGCCCTTTAAACAGAGATTGCCCAATCAGCTTGATGCTGGTTGACACTTCCACCCTCCACTGCGTGTACGCCAGAGCCCATGACCGATTTCTATCCTGTACCCTCACACCCTCCACCAACCTCTCAACATGGTTCACCAACTCTGGAGCTAATTTACTCTGGGTGTTTTGTGAATGCTATTACGGATGCCACCAATCTCTTTGAGTAACAAAGTCCCGCTCAAGCTATTGCTGAGAGTTTGTTCCTCAGGATACCGATGTCTACTCCATTAACAACACCCATCCCAGCTCATATTCCCCCAATACAGTGCTGAATACATGCCTCCTCTTGTGGTTACTCCTCAGAGAGATAAGCATCCTGCTTCTGTGTCTGCACATCTCTGGAAGTAATTCACTGGTACGATGACAGCACTTGATTCAGCGTATACTCAGCACATATAGGGTAATAGGTTTTATCAACCACTGTGAGATGTTGCAGTGCCATATGGTGAAGGCATACTGTACCCTGGTAGTCAGCGTTTGTTCCCTTTATCTATCGGAGCATGCTCCTGTGTGTATACACTGGCATTCCCTGTGCAGGGTTTCAACTTCTCAGGTGAGACCTCAACCAGGCGCATCTCCCCCATACAAGGAAATGTTCACCCCATTGATGTGTCACCTGACACCCTCTAGTCCGGCCGACAGACACCTTATTATGCATAAGTGCCCGCCTCCTGGGTACCTGCACCACATAAATTTCGTTACGTCAATACATGTCATACATTACACAACTTTCTTATTCCAACTCCTCCCTCCAACAAAAACATATATATTTTTACATTTTCATGTTCTGATGGATTGGATGTGTTATGTTCCTTCCCCCCAACCTCCAACCCATTGTACGTATATTAATAACACGTTTGCATTCATCAGGAGAGAGTCCAGCAAAAAAAAAAAAAAATGTTTCAAGTCTTATTGATAGGCACAGTCTTTCAGATTCAGCACCAGATCGTCCATAGGAAAAGAAAAGTGTTAAAGTGAATCTTTTTGTTTGTCCCGTCTCTCCTGATATTTAGTGGAATAAATTTGGGGCGTGGTATGGCACAGACAAACTGCCAACCAGATGATCATCTGTCATCCATTTTTCCAGAACCTTTCCAATCTCGCTCCACCAGGATTCTGGAATTGAAAAACAAGAGCAGAATCAAATTCTTATCCATAATATCTGCTTGCTTATTATATTTACTCCTATTTCCCTCCTTGGAACCCAGGAACTTAGTATTCCTGGCTTCTGCAATTTGACCAAACTATCAAAAACAACCATGACCTCTTTAGGCAGACTCCACTCTAAAATGAATCCCCATGGTATGGTCAAAACATTAAAAAAAGACGTCAATGTTGTTTCTCAAAAATTCTAAAATTAAAAACAAAAAGAAAAACAACAAATGCATTTATCTTTATCTTACGATGTATGCACTAATTCCCCTTTCAGGTGTACAAAGGCTAAACCTTCTAGTAAAAGGAAAACCTCCCGCGGCTAGACTGGTTTTCTACCAACTTTGTCTTAAACAAAAAGTATCCAGCTGCTACCTAAGCATCGCCCATTACCCCCCTTTCAGGTGGGCTAAACATAGTGATGTCCCACCTGAACAAAAAAAAAAAAAATTAACACTAAAAAAAACTAAACAAAATTTTTTTTAAAAAAATCTGGCCATTATCACCCAAGAACCACATGACAAGACAACCACCATACAACAATGACAAACACTCAACTTTTAATTAAAGACATCCATGGATTTTCTCCTGAGAAGAGTACATGTTTCTTTTTTTTTATCTGAAAGACAATAAGTTAATGGGAAAAACAACACAAACAAAACAAACAAAACATTTGTAACTTCATCACAACATTTGCTACCTCATTTGTAACTCTTTAGTTTTGTCAGATTATTGTTTAAATATTTTCATTGTTTGCAAACAATTACTAATTAATGAGCTCATGGTACCATGTGATAATCGATTATGCATTTACAATAACCTAACCCCCGTGTTGGTCTCACTTTGACGGACCTGCAAACAAAACACAAATGTTTAGTATCCAAACCTGTTCTGTTCCCTGATTTCTGGAAAAGGAACACAAAGACAATGATTAAACACGATTATCATGACAATTGACTTTAAGTGCCCCAAGCCTCTTCTCATTAATTGTACTGCTAGGGGAACACCGAGTTGTAGTATAAACAACTAAACTAAAAAAAAAAAAAAATTACAAACATTAAAACTAAAACAAAAATTAATAAAATAAAAAGAAAAAAATGAAAAGTGAAAAAAAAAAATGTAAAATAATAAAAAAAAAAAAAAAATAAAAAAAAATAATTCATAATAAAAAAAAATGAAAACATTAAAAATTAAAATAAAAAAAAATTAATGAAAAAAACAAAAAAAAATTAATAATAAAGAAAATTAAAAAAAAAAAACTAATAAAAAATTCATAAAAATTAATAAAACATTAAACCTTATAAAAAAAAAAATTACAAAAATACTTAAAACCTTATTCATAGGAAGGAAACTTTGATCAGAGTATTTTTAACATACTTGCAGCTGACTAAGTGCTGCTAGCATTGCTTCCCCCAGTGCTATGTTTGAATAACCATGCGGCTACTTCCATTTTGATTTTATGCAACTGTCCTACATATTGCTTTTCAGTTTGTAGACTCCGTAATTGGGTCTTAACGGGGAATTGGGTTTGCTTACTATGGGCTCCATGCTTTGGATTGCTACCCCACCTGGCCGAATAACATTCATAATGCCTTGGGGTAGTTTTCAGGTATGATCTTTTTTTGATATCGTTATTCGCCCAACAATACTTTGCGATGTGACCTCCCCTTTTACACAAACAACATTTTAGCTCTGGTTCCCCTGCATAGGCCCTTTTTTTAACATCTTGTGCTGGAAATTCACATTGCTGGATAATATTACTGTGATTGGAATTAACAGACTTTACACTTTCATCGTCTGAGGAGTCATCAGAAGTTTCTATTTCAATTCCTGAATCAATTTCAAGCGCAGTTACCACGCTTGTATTTACGTCTCCAACATCGATTCCCATCATCCGCCTTCCTGTATTTCTGCTTAATACGGATACACCTGCCTTTGACCCATATTCGCTATCACTGGACTCTTGACAAAAATCTCGCAGGATATTGACAAAATTTTGGTAGGACCTAGCATTCCTCAGAGCCATTCTAGTGGGATAGCTTACATAACACTTATTGGCCATCGAGTATATGAAACTTGCATCATCCTCCAATAAGTCAGGACAGTTGAAGACTCTCGTATACAATGCAAGATACTCACTGCAGAACAATATTGGGTCAACTCCTCTCCTAAATTTCATTCGTTGCAAATCACTCATACCATTATCACGACTGTCCACAAGACGCTGCAATTCTTTCCTCCGCCCCTCTGCATCTGCTAAATTATCCTTAACCTGTGCCGATAACTGGCCTATCAAAGGTCCTGGTAGCCATGCTTTTAGAAGAGAGCATGCATCGTCATTATTCAACTGGAATTTATGGATTAGAGCCTCAAACTTATTGGACAGCGTCACTGGCGACTCCAGGGCATTAAATTCACCCAGAATCTGGCATAACGTGAGTCTCTCTTGGATTGTAATCAAACTGTCATTCTGCTTTGACGCTATAGGCGCAATAGTAGACTGTGTTTCCTCACGGCTCTTTTCCTCACTGACTGTGCAGATATCGGCCAATTGGCATGTTGCTTTGTGCTCATTGAGCGATATTATACACTGTTCTTTAATAAGAAGTTGGGAGTGTGCGTTTGCTACTTTCCTTTCTAAAGACATAACCAATTCTTCCATCTCTGATAACTTTATTCGCAATGACTCTACAAGTTTACTCTTCATGACGCAGTCCATGCTGCACCTCTGAAGCTGTTCTCGTAGGTCACTATTTTTTTCTGACAAATCGGCGGCTTTTGCCCGCAATTTGTCAATCTCACTACTGGAGGCTGTTACAAGCCTTAGAAGGTTTCCACTGATTTCCTCTATATCTTCCCCGAGACGTCTCCTTTCTGCTTCCCACTTCTCCCCCATTTGCTCAGATATAACTTTAATTCTGAGCAACACTGCAATCTCATTAGCCAATTTTTCCTTCTTCGCTTTCTTTTTTAGCTGTTTACCCAGTAATCTGCTATTCTGTTGCTGACACTGAGACACTAGTACATTACACTGGCTTTTAAGAGGTTCATCTGCACATGAATGATAACTGGCAGAGGCGTACTTCTTAACATATGTATACACAAGTTCCATTCTCACAAGCACACAATCCACACTTCTATTTGTACTAACTTTCCAACACTGCACTGAGTACTAAACCAAACCCAATTATCGTTAGCTCTTACAACTCACGGGAAACAAATAAAAAAAAAAAAAAAAAATAATCGCTCCCATAGCATTCAAGATTCTTCATTCATTATCACTTTTACTTGATATCATTCTAAACAATACAACTTTTGCCTATCCATTGAAAAGACTAACCACATTTACTGTGGCATTATCAGCTGATGTTTGTTAATGAAACTTTCAATGACTTCCATTGATATTCTAATTAGCCTACCCACATTGAAGTTGCTCAACCAGTTGCTTACACAATGCAATACAGATAGACAACCAACAAAAAAAAAAAAAAAAAAAAAAACAGATACACATCCGTTTAAACACAAATTTGTTACTTGTAGTTTTACAACAAGACACAAGGCACATTCTAAGACACAAGGCAGACTCTTAATCAATGCCTTCCTGTTAGGGTAAAAATCCTGTTAGGCCTTCCTGCCACATGGGTAAAAATGCAAAAAAATAAAAAATAAAAAAACGTAAAAAAACTTGAAAATAACAATCTATTTCTCCCACTTTTCGTCAAAGATGTATGGTAATTCCTGTCAATCTTTAACCAAGGGTGATCAGCCCTCTTGACCAGCTACAAGTATTCTAACACTTTGCATTAGCAATACAACATTTAACATATATATATACATATATAAGCCAAAGCTCTCACCAGGTTCTACGCGTCCGCTTCACTGATGAGATCTTTCACAGAATTTTCATGACCATCCAAGCGTGGTTTCAGAATTCGCGAGCCAGCGCCAATCTTGTCCACACTAGAGACGATTTTCTATTCTGGATGTCTGAGGATTAGGGACTCAAAACAACAAATGCCTTAGGGTTTGTGAATTCTGTGTAAAAATACATTCTACACGCCTTTGGGGTGCCAAATGAAGTACGCGATACAATATTAATAACTAATATTATATCATCTACGTATAATTGTCTAGTCCCTATAATGTTGTTAGTCTGTTAAACCTATGAGCGCATGCTACTGTTAATATCACAATAATACGAGGTTAGCTATGAAACCAAACACACACTACTGCTAGTAAATCACTATCTTATTTATTTCCCAAGAATCAGGAATGCTAACATAAAGTAATAAAAGACATTACAATATCACAAGGCTTACAATCAAATCATATAATACAAGAATATCAAAGATACTTATCACAGGGCCCTCCTTGTAGCCTCGAAAAATGGCCGCCAGACCATGAGGTGACCAGAGACATCTTCTCATGTCAGGGATTCCCAGCAAACAGAGCCTGACTCCTGTGTGTGCGAACTCCTTCATTCAAACCCACACACCACTCATAGCCACCCCCCCTTTGCCTTTCAGGTATCCATAGCGACCTTATAGTAACCGTCTCCCTTGTAATTACACATGTCACAGCAGGTGGGCTACAAAGCTTTTGGTGTGTTTTCCAACCTGGCTACATTCCAATCCAGGGAATGCCTTCTGTCCTCAAAGATATTGGGAATGAACCGATGTGATATTACATGAGTTCATATTGAATCCAACAAAAAACCCCCCCCCTTTGCCTTCATCCAATGAACACCAGCAAAAGGTGATCCAGGACACTCTCCACTCAGGGGCTGTGCCTCCAGCCTGGAGCCGTCTTCACCGCAGGTGGGCCCAGCCATTGCTTCTGCTTGCAGCAAAACAGGAAGTGAACCGCAGAAATATTAAATCCAACATATGCCGCTTTGCGACTGAAAATCGCATAAAAACCCTTCTTCAGACACGGCTCCTATTGAACAGTCCATAACTGTTTTGTCCCTGACATGCGTTTCCAAACCAGTATCCATAGAACAGTCCTTTAAACGTCTTAACGTGTTGTATTTTTACAACGTGTCCCTGACATGCGTTTCCAAACCAGTATCCATAGAACAGTCCTTTAAACGTCTTAACGTGTTGTATTTTTACAACGTGTGCAGAAACAGCTCCTATGGAACAGTCCATTGTGGTCTTACCATGTTATGCTTCCCAACACGTGCCGCTTTGCCACTGAGTGACACATCTTTCTTCAGCGACAGCTTCCATGTCGCCATTATGTATCTTTGGTATCTTCTCCTTTCCGGTGTCTTCAGGACGGATGCAATACAGGCAAGGGGTATCCATTCATTCACCATTCACCAGTACACATTCAGAGCAACATATCAAACAGCTCTCAAATACTGATCTATTATTTAGATAAGTCTCGAGGAGGGCCTTATTCACCCACATTAATAACCTACAATACTCATAGGTCACACTATACCATAATATAAATCAACTTATTACCATACTATATACATATATATGTGTCCCGTCCATTTACGCACCCCGCTCCCAACCCTATAACCCTTTACTGTACATATGGGTCGGGATTAGGCAGGCTTGCTCACAACGGTATTGCAGGGCTCTGACTTGGCAGCAAGGTCTCTAATTTGTACACAGAGACTCTACTGTCAATTCGTCCCTCAACTTGCATAGCCAAATGGGAGACCCTTCTATATAAATATTGAGTCTAATCACACATATAAATTTGCAAAAATTACAAAACCACCCAATCCCATCCCTGTGCCTGGATTTCAGAGACCATGCCCAGGGTATACCATGCACCTCTACCTATGGTTAGGTTCAAGGAACCTTCCAGTTATATGACTAACACTACATCGGCATTCTTTAGGACAAAGAAACAAACTTGTCTATGTCCCAAATGACACCCAGGTGCTTCCTCCCCAGCAATGATCCCTGAAATAACTTCCCAACATTTTTACGTTCACCACCATGATGTATTGACCTGGCATACAAAGGACATCATGGTCAGGCTTCCGACCGAGGGAAGTATCAACCTGCTTCCATCTCCTCTGATCACATGTGGGTGATTTAGCCTCAAATGCGACAAGATAGAATCCCCAATCAGTAAGCCCATTGATGCCACCAAATATACAGACCAAGTCCGCACTTCTGTGTATGGGATCATACAGCCTAACACCTTTCACCATCCAAACTGGTACAGCCCATCCAGGCATTCGACCACCATTTTGGATTAGTGTAAGCGACGTGTTTTGGCAGAGTCTTACTGAGCGGTGATGCTAACTCATCAGGCCACTGCCCTTTATACAGAGATTTCACAATCAGCTTGATGCTGGTTGACACTTCCACCTGCCACTGCGTGTACGCCAGAGCCCATGACCGATTTCTATCCTGTACCCTCACACCCTCCACCAACCTCTCAACATGGTTCACCAACTCTGGAGCTAATTTACTCTGGGTGTTTTGTGAATGCTATTAAGGATGCCACCAATCTCTCTGAGTAACAAAGTCCCGCTCAAGCTATTGCTGAGAGTTTGTTCCTCAGGATACCGATGTCTACTCCATTACCAACACCCATCCCAGCTCCTATTCCCCCAATACAGTGCTGAATACACGCCTCCTCTTGTGGTTACTCCTCAGAGATAAGCATCCTGCATGCACCTTATTCTGTGTCCGCACATCTCTGGGAGTAAGTCCCTGGTACGATGACAGCACTTGATTCAGCGTATACTCAGCACATATAGGGTAATAGGTTTTATCAACCACTGTGAGATGTTGCAGTGCCATATGGTGAAGGCATACTGTACCCTGGTAGTCAGCGTTTGTTCCCTTTATCTATCGGAGCATGCTCCTGTGTGTATACACTGGCATTCCCTGTGCAGGGTTTCAACTTCTCAGATGAGACCTCAACCAGGCGCATCTCCCCCATACAAGGAAATGTTCACCCCATTGATGTGTCACCTGACACCCTCTAGTCCGGCCAACAGACACCTTATTATGCATAAGTGCCCGCCTCCTGGGTACCTGCACCATATAAATTTTGTTACGTCAATACATGTCATACATTACACAACTTTCTTATTTCAACTCCTCCCTCCAAAAAAAAACATATATATTTTACATTTTCATGTTCTGATGGATTGGATGTGTTATGTTCCTTCCCCCCAACCTCCAACCCATTGTACGTATATTAATAACACGTTTGCATTCATCAGGAGAGAGTCCAGCAAAAAAAAAAATGTTTCAAGTCTTATTGATGGGCACAGTCTTTCAGATTCAGCACCAGATCGTCCATAGGAAAAGAAAAGTGTTAAAGTGAATCTTTTTGTTTGTCCCGTCTCTCCTGATATTTAGTGGAATAAATTTGGGGCGTGGTATGGCACAGACAAACTGCCAACCAGATGATCATCTGTCATCCATTTTCCAGAACCTTTCCAATCTCGCTCCACCAGGATTCTGGAATTGAAAAACAAGAGCAGAATCAAATTCTTATCCATAATATCTGCTTGCTTATTATATTTACTCCTATTTCCTATTTACTTAGTATTCCTGGCTTCTGCAATTTGATCAAACTATCAAAATAACCCTGACCTCTTTAGGCAGAACCCACTCTAAAATGGATCCCCATGGTATGGTCAAAACTTTAAAAAAACGAACGTCACTGTTGTTTCTCAAAAATTCTCAATTTAAAAACGCAAAAAGAAAAACAACCAATGCATTTATCTTTATCTTACGATCTATGCACTAATTCCCCTTTCAGGTGGACAAAGGCTAAACCTTTTAGTAAAAGAAAAATCTCCCGCGGCTAGACTGGTTTTCTACCAACTTTGTCTTAAACAAAAAGTATCCAGCTGCTACCTGAGGGCATCGTCCATTACCCCCCTTTCAGGTGGGCTAAACATAGTGATGTCCCACCTGAACAAAAAAAAAAATAAATTAACACTAAAATAGATGACTAAATTAATACCCCAACAAAAAAATTTAAAAAAAATTAAAAGTCTGGCCATTATCACCCAAGAACAACATGACAAGACAACCACCATACAACAATGACAAACACTCAACTTTTAATTAAAGACATCCATGGATTTTCTCCTGAGAAGAGTACATGTTTCTTTTTTTTATCTGAAAGACAATAAGTTAATGGGAAAAACAACACAACACAAACAAAACATTTGTAACTTCATCACAACATTTGCTACCTCATTTGTAACTCTTTAGTTTTGTCAGATTATTGTTTAAATATTTTCATTGTTTGCAAACAATTACTAATTAATGAGCTCATGGTACCATGTGATAATCGATTATGCATTTACAATAACCTAACCCCCGTGTTGGTCTCACTTTGATGGACCTGCAAACAAAACACAAATGTTTAGTATCCAAACCTGTTCTCTCCCTGGTTTCTGGAAAAGGAACACAAAGACAATGATTAAACACGATTATCATGACAATTGACTTTAAGTGCCCCAAGTCTCTTTTCATTAATTGTACTGCTAGGGGAACACCGAGTTGTAGTATAAACAACTAAACTAAAAAAAATAAAAAATTACAAACATTAAAACTAAAACAAAAATTAATAAAATAAAAAAAAATTGAAAAGTGAAAAAAAAAAAAAAAAATAATAAAAAAAAAAAAAAAAATATGAAAAAAAAATAATTCATAATAAAAAAAAAAATGAAAACATTAAAAATTAAAATTAAAAAAAATTAATGAAAAATAAAAAATAAAAAATTAATAATAAAGAAAATTAAAAAAAACTAATAAAAAATTCATAAAAGTTAATAAAACATTAAACCTTATATAAAAAAAAAATTACAAAAATACTTAAAACCTTATTCATAGGAAGGAAACTTTGATCAGAGTATTTTTAACATACTTGCAGCTGACTAAGTGCTGCCAGCATTGCTTCCCCCAGTGCTATGTTTGAATAACCATTCGGCTACTTTCATTTTGATTTTATGCAACTGTCCTACATATTGCTTTTCAGTTTGTAGACTCCGTAATTGGGTCTTAACGGGGAATTGGGTTTGCTTACTATGGGCTCCATGCTTTGGATTGCTACCCCACCTGGCCGAATAACATTCATAATGCCTTGGGGTCGTTTTCAGGTATGATCTTTTTTGATATCGTTATTCGCCCAACAATACTTTGCGATGTGACCTCCCCTTTTACACAAACAACATTTTAGCTCTGGCTTCCCTGCATAGGCCCTTTTTTTAACATCTTGTGCTGGAAATTCACATTGCTGGATAATATTACTGTGATTGGAATTAACAGACTTTACACTTTCATCGTCTGAGGAGTCATCAGAAGTTTCTATTTCAATTCCTGAATCAATTTCAAGCGCAGTTACCACGCTTGTATTTACGTCTCCAACATCGATTCCCATCATCCGCCTTCCTGTATTTCTGCTTAATACGGATACACCTGCCTTTGACCCATATTCGCTATCACTGGACTCTTGACAAAAATCTCGCAGGATATTGACAAAATTTTGGTAGGACCTAGCATTCCTCAGAGCCATTCTAGTGGGATAGCTTACATAACAATTATTGGCCATCGAGTATATGAAACTTGCATCATCCTCCAATAAGTCAGGACAGTTGAAGACTCTCGTATACAATGCAAGATACTCACTGCAGAACAATATTGGGTCAACTCCTCTCCTAAATTTCATTCGTTGCAAATCACTCATACCATTATCACGACTGTCCACAAGACGCTGCAATTCTTTCCACCGCCCCTCTGCATCTGCTAAATTATCCTTAACCTGTGCCGATAACTGGCCTATTAAAGGTCCTGGTAGCCATGCTTTTAGAAGAGAGCATGCATCGTCATTACTCAAATGGAATTTACGGATTAGAGCCTCAAACTTATTGGACAGAGTCACTGGCGACTCCAGGGCATTAAATTCACCCAGAATCTGGCATAACGTGAGTCTCTCTTGGATTGTAATCAAACTGTCATTCTGCTTTGACGCTATAGGCGCAGTAGTAGACTGTGTTTCCTCACGGCTCTTTTCCTCACTGACTGTGCAGATATCGGCCAATTGGCATGTTGCTTTGTGCTCATTGAGCGATATTATACACTGTTCTTTAATAAGAATTTGGGAGTGTGCGTTTGCTACTTTCCTTTCTAAAGACATAACCAATTCTTCCATCTCTGATAACTTTATTCGCAATGACTCTACAAGTTTACTCTTCATGGCGCAGTCCATGCTGCACCTCTGAAGCTGTTCTTGTAGGTCACTATTTTTTTCTGACAAATCGGCGGCTTTTGCCCGCAATTTGTCAATCTCACTACTGGAGGCTGTTACAAGCCTTAGAAGGTCTCCACTGATTTCCTCTATATCTTCCCCGAGACGTCTCCTTTCTGCTTCCCACTTCTCCCCCATGTGCTCAGATATAACTTTAATTCTGAGCAACACTGCAATCTCATTAGCCAATTTTTCCTTCTTCGCTTTCTTTTTTAGCTGTTTACCCAGTAATCTGCTATTCTGTTGCTGACACTGAGACACCAGTACATTACACTGGCTTTTAAGAGGTTCATCTGCACATGAATGATAACTGGCAGAGGCGTACTTCTTAACATACGTATACACAAGTTCCATTCTCACAAGCACACAATCCACACTTCTATTTGTACTAACGTTCCAACACTGCACTGCGTACTAAACCAAACCCAATTATCGTTAGCTCTTACAACTCACGGGAAACAAATAAAAATAAAAAATAAATCGCTCCCATAGCATTCAAGATTCTTCATTCATTATCACTTTTACTTGATATCATTCTAAACAATACAACTTTTGCCTATCCATTGAAAAGACTAACCACATTTACTGTGGCATTATCAGCTGATGTTTGTTAATGAAACTTTCAATGACTTCCATTGATATGCTAATTAGCCTACCCACATTGAAGTTGCTCAACCAGTTGCTTACACAATGCAATACAGATAGACAACCAACAAAAAAAAAAAAAACAGATACACATCCGTTTAAACACAAATTTGTTACTTGTAGTTTTACAACAAGACACAAGGCACATTCTAAGACACAAGGCAGACTCTTAATCAATGCCTTCCTGTTAGGGTAAAAATCCTGTTAGGCCTTCCTGCCACATGGGTAAAAATGCAAAAAAATAAAAAATAAAAACGTAAAAAAACTTGAAAATAACAATCTATTTCTCCCACTTTTCGTCAAAGATGTATGGTAATTCCTGTCAATCTTTAACCAAGGGTGATCAGCCCTCTTGACCAGCTACAAGTATTCTAACACTTTGCATTAGCAATACGACATTTAACATATATATACATATATCAGCCACAGCTCTCACCAGGTTCTACGCGTCCGTTTCACCGATGAGATCTTTCACAGAATTTTCATGACCATCCAAGCGTGGTTTCAGAAATCGCGAGCCAGCGCCAATCTTGTCCACACTAGAGACGATTTTCTATTCTGGATGTCTGAGGATTAGGGACTCAAAACAACAAATGCCTTAGGGTTTGTGAATCCTGTGCAGAAAAACAATATTCTACACGTCCAAATCTATGGGGTGCCAAATGTAGAATTCGATACAATATTAATAACTAATATTATATCATCTACGTATAATTGTCTAGTCCCTATAATGTCGTTAGTCTGTCAAACCTATGAGCGCATGCTACTGTTAATATCACAATAATACGAGGTTAGTTATGAAACCAAACACAAACTACTGCTGGTAAATCACTATCTGATTTATTTCCCAAGAAATCAGGAAAGCTAACATAAAGTATTAAAAGACATTACAATATCACAAGGCTTACAATCAAATCATATAATACAAGAATATCAAAGATACTTATCACAGGGCCCTCCTTGTAGCCTCGAAAAATGGCCACCAGACCATGAGGTGACCAGAGACATCTCTCATGTCAGGGATTCCCAGCAAACAGAGAGAGAGAGAACTGCCGCTATCCTGCCTAACCAGGATATTTCAGTCTTGGAGATTTGTCTGAGCTGTTGTTCTACTTTGGCTATAAGTGGTTTAATGTTGGATTCCGTTAGGGATGAAATTTTATTAGTTAGGGTTATTCCTAAATACGGGATACCGTTAGTAGGCCAAGAGTAGGGTAGAGATGCCTGTAGTGTATTTTGTAGAGTCTGGGAGATTCCAAGATTTAATATCATGGATTTGGTGAAGTTGACCTTATAGTACGAAATATCACCAAAGTTTTGTAGAATTTTATGTGCCTGAGGTAGGGAGGTGCGAGGGTTAGACAGTAGCAGTATGACATCATCCGCAAATAGATTAATGACATGTTTGGTAGAATTAAATATGAAGCCTGTGATAAGAGGGTCAGATCTTATTGATTCAGCTAATGGTTCAATCATAAGATTGAAGATTGTAGGGGAGAGAGGACACCCTTGCCGGGTGCCATTGGAGATATCGAACGTTTTTGATAGGAACCCGGATGTGTGAACCTGAGCTGAGGGTTTTGAGTACAATGCCAGTATAGCATTTAGAATATGTCCTGTGAAACCAAATTTGGATAGTACCATTTGCATGTAAGTCCAATGTACCCTATCAAACGCCTTCTCTGCGTCTATGGAAAGCAGCAGAGAAGGCGTTTTGGTTGTAGCAGCCGAGGTCTGTCTCCCCCTCACAAAACCCATCTGGTCGCGTTTGATGAGGAATGGAATGATATCTGATAGGGGTTTTGCTAATAGTTTGGCGTATATTTTGATGTCCGAATTGAGAAGTGAAATCGGCCTAAAGTTAGTTGGGGTAGTAGGTTCTTTCCCTGGCTTGGGTAGTGTAATAATGTGTGCTCTCAGCATCTCCTGAGGAAAGGTGGAGGTGTCAGTAGCTCGGGTGAAGATTGACTGCAGGTAGGGGGCTAATGTTTGTTTGAAAGTTTTGTAATATTCATTGACAAAGCCGTCGGGACCAGGTGATTTGCCATTTGGTAGTGTGTTAGTTACTTGTTCTATTTCTAGTGTTGAGAAGGGAGCATTCAAGTCTTTAAGATGATCTTCTGTCAGTGAAGGTAAGTTGATACCCCTTAAGAATTGTTGTATCTTGGGAATTTCTGGTTGTGTAGTAGACATGTCCTTGTTCAAATTATACAGCGCACTGTAGTAGTCCGCAAATTGATTAGCTATGTCTTGTGGGTTAGTGATTTTATGGAGTAGGGTGGGATGTTGTAGAAAGGCTATTCTATTTCTAATGCGTGCTGTTTTAATTCTGTTGGCTAAATATTGTCCTGCTCTGTTTGCGTTGGCGTAGGAGTTTAATTGTAGTTTCCTGAGATGTCTGTCATATTGTTGTGCTAAATGTTCTCTCAGGGATTCCCTGAGTTTAGTCAGGGTATTCGATAAGGTCGTGGATGGAAAGCTTTTGTTTAGTGTTTCTGTTGTATGTATTTCTGACAGTAAGATTTTTAATTTCGTGGCGTAACGTCTTTTTTCACGAGCACCTAGTTGTATTAGTATGCCTCTCATGTAGGCTTTGTGTGAATTCCATAGTGTAAATGGATCTATTGTCGGTGTGGCATTGTCGTGGAAAAAGTTACGGAGATGCTGAGAGATCACAGAATGAGTGTGGGGTTCGTGTAGTAGTCTGGTGTTGCAGCGCCAGATGGGGGGTGAGGAGGAGACACCCTGTTCCTTAAAAGACATTGAGATAGCGGCGTGGTCAGACCACGTAATGTCGTGTATTTTTGTATCATTAACACGTTGTAGGAGCATTTGGTCCACAAGGAGCATGTCAATACGTGAGTATGATTTGTGCCTAGAGGAATAGAAGGTGTAGTCCCTTTCGTTGCCGTGAAGACACCTCCAAGCATCATACAGTTCCTGAGTATGCAGCAGGTGTTGTAGATTTTGGTGCTTTTTAGGTTTAACTGTGGTTGTGTCCAGCAGAGGATCCACTATGAGGTTAAGGTCACCTCCAATTATAAGGTTACCATATAGCATAGACTGCACTTTTCTCAGTACTTTACGTAAAAAACGTATTTGGTGGCAATTTGGGGTATACACCACAGCAATTGTGTATGGTTTGGCGTTAATATCTCCCGTAACAATGAGGAATCTGCCTCCTTCATCCGTGTATGAGTCTTTAATTTGGAAAGAGAGTGAGTCTTTCAAGGCAAGCATTACTCCCCCTTTTTTGCTGTTCGGAGTACAGGCTAGAAAGATGTGAGGAAATGACCTGTGTGCACAGCTTGGCGCTTTGTTTAATTGGAAGTGGGTCTCCTGTACATAGAGGATGTCAGCTTTTTGCTCGATCGCTTCTTTCCAAAGTGAAAATCTTTTTGCTGGGTGGTTTAGGCCCCGGGCATTGATAGATAAACAATTAATAGCCATTTGTGTTATGGAAGGATGTGTAGGCTGGCTGTGCAGAGCTAGTACTCACTGCGGTCCTGTTTGTGTTGTTGGAGTCTACCGGCACGTGGCAAGGAGAGCTTGGAAACTTGGTATTCCTGACATATGACGAATTCAGATGGTCATAGTACCTGTGTATTAAAAGGAGAGAACAAAAAAAACGAAAAAGACAAAGCGAACATATTGAGAACTGTTGTTCTATAAGAAAAGACCTTAAAACTGGTCTGCGTGCAGACATATCTGCGTAACTGAGTAAGGCGATCGGAGACTAAATGATAGGCTCCTATTCCGGAGAAATCTTAGATTTTGTAAACGTGAATTATTTAAGAGCTTGCACCTATGTGTTTTTTGGTGGATCTCTTGTGGGACACTACTTGCCATTCCGTGGTCACCATTTGAGGCTGAGGCTGAAGCAATGAAATGGGTTGTAGTGTTTGGTCGGGCAGAATCCCCCAGTGTCGCAGGGTGGCTATTCCCTCCTCCAAAGTGGTGATGGTTTTTGTGGTACCGTGGTGCGTTATGGACAGTGTGGCTGGGTACTTCCATTTGTGTAGGATCTTGTGATTCCTTAGGGCTTTGGTGATCGTTGCTAAGTTGCGGCGTCTTTGCAGGGTGTGTCTGGAAAGGTCTGGGAGTAAGAGGATATCAGCGTATTGTGCCGGGTTAGAATTAGGTTTACGGGTCGCCTGAAGGATCTGTTCCTTAACGTGCAGTTAACTCAGGGACCAGGGTGGAGAACAATGCGTGGGCATATTGCAGGAGATGTGTAGATGGGACCGATTCAGGGACTCCCCTCAGCTTTATATTGTTCCTCAGCGACCTTATCTTTTAACCAGGCAATGTCTTCCCCCTGAGCAGTATGGGCATCTACCATGGTATTATATGTGGAGGCATAAGTGTCCATTTGGGTTTCTATTTGATCCACTCTCACCCCCAAGGCCTGCACTTCTTTGTGGCATTGGTTTATCCCTGTCACCATGTCAGCTTGCAAGGAAGATCTCAGTGACAGCAGCATTTCTTTGAGCATGGTGTCAGAAATAGGCCTGTCTGCAGTGGGGAAGTCAGCTATGGGATCAGTCAGTGGAGTAGCTTGTGCTGTGCTGTAGGCTTGCGGCCTGCTTACCTCCATTGCTGCTGACTCGTGTGGCCTGTGAGGAGAGGACATCCTCGGTTTTGACTTGGCTGGGCTTCTTGTGGAGGGGCTCGAGGTGCCAGATGAGGGTCCGCTGTGCGTTTGTGTCTGTGACTGCTGACTCGCAGCTCCGTTGTGCCCGTTAGAGCGGATCCCTGCATCTCCTCCCGGCCGCTGTGAGGAAAGGCTGCCGCCGCCATTTTGTGGAGGCCTGCGGGATTTCTGAGAGAAGAAATCCGGCATCCTAGCGGGTTGTGGCGGGGCCTTTCGGCGTTTAGTCATTCCCCTGCTTCTCGGTGGTTAATGGGGAGTGTTGGTGCCCTTGTGTGTGAGCGGTGCGCTCCGATGTGGCTCTGTTTCTCCGGCGGCTGAGCGGAGCTTCCAAGTCAGGTGTCCATCTTGGAGCTCGGTCGCCACGCCCCCTTCGATTAAAAGCTTTTTTCAAACAAGTTCTACTATATCCTCTAACCAAGAGACGGTCCCGTAATTGGTTGGCTTCTCTCTGAAAGCCTTTGTCGTCGGTACAATTACATTGGTCCAATGGTTAACCAACTTCCTTCTAAGAAACCTTGTTCATTGATAAAGATTTCTACATCTAGAAAGGTGATTCTTGACTGGTCCATGGTATGAGTAAATCTGAGATTATAGGTATTGACTTGTAGGCCTTCTAAGAAACCTTCCAACTCAATCCTTGATCCTGCCCAACGTACAGAAGCCAAAAAAAAAAGTCACGTTCCCACCCCCCCAGGTACAGGTTCGCATATGAGGGCGCGCACTTAGCCCCTATAGCGACACCCTGCACCTGGAGGTAGTGGGAACCCTTAAAAATAAAGACGTTATGTGTCAATACAAATTCCAAAAGTTCCACAATCGGACCCCCGTTAACCACTTCCCGACCGCCCCATGTACATATACGTCAACAGAATGGCACGTACAGGTACCTGTACGTGCCATTCTTCAGGCGGTTGGGGGGTCCGAACGGACCCCCCTCCGCCGGCGGGGACGGTCGGGATCGTGTCAGGAGCGATCCGGGACGAGGGGACGGCAGTGGTTTCTGGCCACCCCCTCGCGATCGCTCCTGGCGAATGAGAAGCTTCCCCTTCCTGTCTATTGTATAGACAGGAAGGCGGAAGTGATGTCACGCTCGGTGCGCCGGTCTATGTGACCGGAACGCCGAGGAGAGAACGTGTACAGGTTAGTGCACAAACAGTACACTGACACCAGTACACATAGGCACACAATCCACCCCCCTGTCACCCCCAGATCACCCCCCAGATCACCCCCTCCCCCCCCAGTCACAGTGTCACTAATTGCAGTGATCATTTATTTACTGATCACTGCATTTAGTGTCAGTGTGACTGTAATAACTGTCAGGGCAGTTAGTTTTAGGTCCAAGGTAGCCCCCTACCCCCCCCCTAATAAAGGTTTAACCCCCTGATTGCCCCTAGTTAACCCCTTCACCCCCTTTTGCCAGTGTCACTAAGCGATCGTTTTTCTGATCGCTGCATTAGTGTCGCTAGGTAACCATTTTTTTTTTTTTTTTAACCGCCATGTTTATATAGGTTCATAAATAGGTTTATAGGTCAGGTACCCCCATATTACAACCTAAATAAAGGTTTTAACCCCCTGATTGCCCCTAGAGTTAACCCTTTCACCAGTGATCACCGTATAAGTGTCACTGGTGACGCTGGTTAGCCAGTTAGTTATTTCGTTATTTAGGTTCCCCGTCAGGTTTTTATATAGCGTCAGGTACCCCCATATATTACCTAATAAAGGTTTTAACCCCCTGATTGCCCCTAGTTAACCCTTTCACCCCCTTTTGCCAGTGTCACTAAGCGATCGTTTTTCTGATCGCTGCATTAGTGTCGCTAGGTAACCAGTTTTTTTTTAGGTTAACCGCCATGTTTATATAGGTTCATAAATAGGTTTATAGGTCAGGTACCCCCATATTACAACCTAAAGGTTTTAACCCCCTGATTGCCCCTAGAGTTAACCCTTTCACCAGTGATCACCGTATAACTGTCACTGGTGACGCTGGTTAGCCAGTTAGTTATTTCGTTATTTAGGTTCCCCGTCAGGTTTTTATATAGCGTCAGGTACCCCCATATATTACCTAATAAAGGTTTAAACCCCCTGATTGCCCCTAGTTAACCCTTTCACCCCCTTTTGCCAGTGTCACTAAGCGATTGTTTTTCTGATCGCTGCATTAGTGTCACTGGTGCCGCTAGGTAGCCAGTTTTTTTTTGTATTACTGTTACGGGTGACGCTGGTTAGTTAGCTTGTTTTTTATACTGTCAGGGCACCCGCCATTTATTACCCAATAACGGTTTAACCCCCTGATCGCCCGGCGGGTGATATCAATTAGGTTTTAGGGTCAAATAAGGTCTGCGTCGCCCCAGGTTAGTGCCAGTACCGCAAACACCCACGCGCAAAGCATACACCTCCCTTAGTGGTATAGTATCTGAACAGATCAATATCTGATCTGATCAGATCTATACTAGCGTCCCAGCAGTTTAGGGTTCCAAAAAAAAACGCATTGTTAGCGGGATCAGCCCAGATACCTGCTAGCACCTGCGTTTTCCCCCTCCGCCCAGCCCAGCCCAGCCCACCCAAGTGCAGTATCGATCGATCACTGTCACTTACAAAACACTAAGCACACATAACTGCAGCGTTCGCAGAGTCAGGCCTGATCCCTGCGATCGCTAACATTTTTTTTGTGGTAGCGCTTTGATTCAGTCGCTTCAGTCAGGAGCTTTTTTACCTGTGAATCTCAAAAAAAAAAAAAAAAAAAAAATAGTTGTCGTTTTATTATTCTCTCTCTCTCTCTATTCTCTCTCTATTGTTGCTCTTTTTTTACTCCATTCTATTCTGCAATGTTTTATTATGTTTTATCATGCTTGCTTTTCAGGTATGTAATTTTGTTTACTGTGTTTCAGTGTTAAGCATTTTTTTGTTTTCAGGTGCGCCATTCAGTTGCAACGCGGATTTATTTACCTTGACAGCAACAGCGTTTGCTCCCACGATACATAAAGCCGCGACTCCAACGCTGTAGGAGGTGATTTCACCACCACAGTTAAAAAAAAGAGCATATATGCCGAAGCATGGGGGCAGCAGGGGGGGGGGAGGAGCGATTGGCTCCTAATGCCACGTACATACGGTCGAAATTCCGACCGTGTGTACACGGCATAACTTTTGCGGGAGGATTCCCCCATGCATCGGCATATATAAATGGTGCATGTATGCCCATCATTAGAAGTGGGTGGATGAAGGGAGGTATTCTAATGGTGGGCATACCCACCAATCAATCTCTTTTTTTCGTTCAGCCAAGAGGCTGCATGAAAAAAAAAAGATTACAATATATGTCCAGTATGTTGCTGGACTTTGAATGGTTATACCAGAATGATGCCTGCAGGTTTAGGTATCATCTTGGTATCATTCTTTTCAGCCAGTGATCGGCTTTCATGTAAAAGCAATTCTAGCGGGTAATTAGCCTCTAGACTGCTTTTACAAGCAGTGGGAGGGAATGTCCCCCCTCCCGGATATAAACCGCGCCATTGGGAAATTGGGAAAGCATTTTATCACACCAATCTTGGTGTGGTCAGATGCTTTGAGGGCAGAGGAAAGATCTAGGGTCTAATAGACCCCAATTTTTTCAAAAAAAGAGTACCTTAGGCAGTGACGCCTATTGCTATCATAGGGGATATTTACATTCCCTGAGATAACAATAAAAATCATAACAAAGAAAAAAAATGGAAGGAACAGTTTAAAAATAAAATAAAAAAGCTAAATAAAAAAAAAAAAAAAAAAAAAAAAAAAGCACCCCTGCCCCCCCTTCTCTTGCGCAAAGGCGTACACAAGCGTTGGTCTGGCGTCATATGTAAACAGCAATTGCACCATGCATGTGAGGTATCACTGCGAAGGTCAGATCGAGGGCAGTAATTTTAGCAGTAGACCTCCTCCGTGAATCTAATGTGGTATCATGTAAAGGCTTTCAAAGGCTTTTAAAAATGTATGTAGTTTGTCGCCACTGCGTGTTTGTGCGCAATTTTAAAGCATGTCGTGTTTGGTATCCATGTACTCGGCCTAAGATCATATTTTTTATTTCATCAAAAATTTGAGCAATATAGTGTGTTTTAGTGCATTAAAATAAAAAAAAGTGTATTTTTTCCACAAAAAATGTGTTTGAAAAATCGCTGCGCAAATACTGTGTGGAAAAAAAAAATGCAACACCCACCATTTTAATCTGTAGGGCCTTTGCTTTAACAATATATATAGTGTTTGGGGGTTCAACGTAATTTTCTTGCAAAAAAAAAATATGTTTTCATGTAAACAAAAAGTGTCAGAAAGGGCTTTGTCTTCAAGTGGTTAGAAGAGTGGGTGACGTGTGACATAGGCTTCTAAATGTTGTGCATAAAATGCCAGGACAGTTCAAACCCCCCCCAAATGACCCCATTTTGGAAAGTAGACACCCCAAGCTATTTGATGAGAGCAATGTTGAGCCCATTAAATATTTTTTTTTTTTGTCCCAAGAGATTGAATAATGAAAAAAAAAAAATATATATATTTTTTTTTACAAAAAGTTGTCACTAAATGATATATTGCTCAAACATGCCATGGGCATATGTGGAAATACACCCCAAAATACATTCTGTTGCTTCTCCTGAGTACGGGGATACCACATGTGTGGGACTTTTTGGGAGCCTAGCTGCGTACGGAACCCCAAAAACCAATCACCGCCTTCAGGCTTTCTAAGGGTGTAATTTTTTTATTTCACTTCTCACTGCCAATCACAGTTTCGGAGGCCATGGAATGCCCAGATGGCATAAAACCCCCCAAAATGACCCCATTTTGGAAAGTAGACACCCCAAGCTATTTGCTGAGAGGTATGGTGAGTATTTTGCAGATCTCGCTTTTTGTCACAAAGTTTTGAAAATTGAAAAAAAGAAAAAAAAAAATTTTTTTTTTCTTTACTTTCTTCATTTTCAAAAACAAATGAGAGCTGTAAAATACTCACCATGCCTCTCAACAAATAGCTTGGGGTGTCTACTTTCCAAAATGGGGTCATTTGGGGGGGTTTTGTGCTATTTTGGCATTTTATGGCCTTCGAAACGGTGATAGGTAGTGAGGAGTGAAATCAAAAATTTGCACCCTTAGAAATCCTGAAGGCGGTGCTTGGGTTTCGGGGCCCCGTACGCGGCTAGGCTCCCAAAAAGTCCCACACATGTGGTATCCCCATACTCAGGAGAAGCAGCAAAATGTATTTTGGGGTGCAATTCCACATATAACTATGGCATGTGTGAGCAATATATCATTTAGTGACAACTTTTTGAAAAAAAAAAAAATCTTTTTTTTTTTGTCTTTATTCAATCACTTGGGACTAAAAAAAAAAATATTCAATGGGCTCAACATGCCTCTCAGCAAATAGCTTGGGGTGTCTTCTTTCCAAAATGGGGTCATTTGGGGGGGTTTTGTACTTCTCTGCCATTTTAGCACCTCAAGAAATGAAAAAGGCAGTCATAAATTAAAAGCGGTGTAAATTCCAGAAAATGTACTCTAGTTTGTAGACGCTATAACTTTTGCGCAAACCAATAAATATACGCTTATTGGCATTTTTTTTACTAAAGACATGTGGCTGAATACATTTTGGCCCAAATGTTTGACTAAAATTGAGTTTATTAGATTTTTTTTATAACAAAAATTAGAAAATCTCTTTTTTTTTCAAAATTTTCGCTCTTTTTCCATTTATATCGCAAAAAATAAAAATTACAGAGGCAATCAAATACCATCAAAAGAAAGCTCTATTTGTGGGAAGAAAAGGACGCAAATTTCGTTTGGTTACAAAATTGCATGACCGCGCAATTACCAGTTAAAGTAGTGCAGTGCGAAATTGAAAAAAGACCTCTGGTCCTTTGGCTGCCAAATGGTCCGGGGCTGAAGTGGTTAAGGAAGCCACGGATAACTTCCACACCCCTAGTATGTGGTATGGAGTTATAGAGGGCCTCTATATCTATGGCTACCAGCCAGCAATTAGGAGGCACTTCCAATCCATCCAGGGTTTTCAGCAGCTCGATGGTGTCTTTGACATAAAATGCTGGGGTCCTGAAATTCGTAGTGTCCAAATATTTGTATCTGTGTTCTGGTCAATGATGCCTATATGATAGGCTTTAGCTATGATTGCTTGACATAGTCTCATGTAGTAACTCACATGAGACTTGGGAACTGCTTTATACCATTTGTCATTACAAATGATGTCGAGACACATTTTTTCATACTGAGTTGAATCCATTATGACAAGGTTTCCACATTTGTCCGATGATGATTTATGACAATGTCTTTATTGAGATGCAATTTATGTAGGGCATTCTTCCAATCTTCAGAAAGATTGGATGGGGGCCCTGTGGACCAATTTGTTTTCTCAATTTCCTTTGATACCTGGATCACGAATGCCCATATATTGGAATTCCCTTGTAGGACTGGAAATGATGGAGATTTTGGTCTGTATGATTTTGGTTGATCACGGATTGGAACAGAGGGAAGAGTCCATGGAGGGGGGGCGGATGGGGTGGGTGTACCTGTCATTGTTACGGCAGTCCTCACACCCGTAGATTGAAAAATCCATCCCTCCTCTTCGGGATTGCTTTCGTCCCACAGGTCCATTAGGTCCTGTAGGGCACGTAAGTCTTCGAATGTCACATTTTGCAAAGCTAAATTTTGTGTACCTTGATTAATACTCGTCGTGGAGTAATTTAGCGTGGGTGTATTATCCACCCTGGTAAGTATAATTGGGAGTGTGGTTGGAGGTCAATTAACCCATTATTAATTTACATGAAGGTACCAACATCCCTTTAGAATTGAATGTTACAACGTCTAGTTGAAAGAAAAACCCGACTTTTTTGGCACAAAGAATTCTTTGATAAATATGTAACGAATCATATCGTTCCATGGGGCTTACGCATCCAAATATTTCCCAACATGAAGAGGGTAGGAACAAGTGTAAAAAAAGCATGAGAAGCTAACTTACAGACATGTTCATTGCAAATGATGCAGATATTAGGTGATCAATATAAACTTGATATTATTGACATGGATGGAGAAATTCAAAAATGGCAGGAAGAACATAGCAACTTAACTACACACACCAGTTTTCAAGACAAAGACAAAAAATTAAAGGAACATCTTACCAAATACATAATTAAAATGAAAGAAAACTAATTTGGTAGGGACAAAAGAGCTTATGATCAGGAGCAAGCATATAAATGGAACCAACAACCAAGCTACTCAGGCCGTAGAGGACCTTACCATCAGGCCCCTCCAACCAATAATATGGATATGGCTGAATCTGACTCTTCCTCTACGTCCTCTGCATCATATGCACCCATTGTAACTTGTTTTAGTGACCCAAGTGGCGCAATTAGAAAACGCAAACAAACCAGTGACACTGGCTCACAAGGACGTTCAAAGGTAGTACAGGCACATAAAAAAGGAAAAAATAGCTAAACCACCACGGCCGCATAGCCATACAGCACCTACTACTCCGGTAACAGGTCACGATTTAAACCACTCACCCATGACTTTAGCTACACCCATGATTAATCTTGATCTAACTTCAACACTTGCGGGACCTATGTCGCAACAAACTTTGGAACAATCTGTACCATTGACGGCTCTTGCAGGTGAATCACGATTGGCACCCATTTTCAATCCTAGCATGGTAGAATCTAGGCGTGCCTCAATTGCAACATCTATTCCCTCAAGAACAAATAATCAACCTTTAAAATAGTATGCCCCGGTTCAACTGAATGTTTGGACCGGGAGACATTTAATATTATTAACTTATCATCCCATACGCTAACTGAACATGAGTTTAATGTGCTACAGTTGGGCCTTACGTTCTGCCCCGATGATAATGCCGATCAATTTGAACTGATTAAAGATTTGCAACTGTTTGCGAGGAGACTTACGTATAAAGTATTATACGCCAAGGACTCCACGACTAATATTAATCAAGGTACACAAAATTTAGCTTTGCAAAATGTGACATTCGAAGACTTACGTGCTCTACAGGACCTAATGGACCTGTGGGACGAAAGCATTCCCGAAGAGGAGGGATGGATTTTTCAATCTACGGGTGTGAGGACTGCCGTAACAACGACAGTTACACCCACCCCATCCGCCCCCCCCCCCTCCATGGACTCTTCCCTCTGTTCCAATCCGTGATCAACCAAAATCATACAGACCAAAATCTCCATCATTTCCAGTCCTACAAGGGAATTCCAATATATAGGCATTCGTGATCCAGGTATCAAAGGAAATTGAGAAAACAAATTGGTCCACAGGGCCCCCATCCAATCTTTCTGAAGATTGGAAGAATGCCCTACATAAATTGCATCTCAATAAAGACATTGTCATAAATCATCATCGGACAAATGTGGAAACCTTGTCATAATGGATTCAACTCAGTATGAAAAAATGTGTCTGGACATCATTTGTAATGACAAATGGTATAAAGCAGTTCCCAAGTCTCATGTGAGTTACTACATGAGACTATGTCAAGCAATGGAATAGGGATGAGCCGAACACCCCCGGGTTCGGTTCGAACCAGAACCTTCGAACGGACCGAAAGTTCGCGCGAATTTTCGAACCCTATACGTTATAATGGACGCGAACGTTCGAAATCAAAAGTGCTAATTACAACGGCCAATATGCATGTTAATGTCATAAAACAGGTTTGGGGACCCGGGTCCTGCCCCAGGGGACATATATCAATGCAAAAAGAAATTTTAAAAACTAACGTTTTTTCGGGAGCAGTCATTTTAATGATGCATAAAGTGAAAAAAAAAAAGTGAAATTTTCCTTTAAATATGGTACCTGGGGGGTGTCTAAAGTATGCCTGTGAAGTGGCATGTGTTTCCCGTGTTTAGAAACTGTCCTTGCACAAAATGACATTTGTAAAGGAAAAAAAGAAGCCATTTAAAACCACTTGCGGCTTTAGGTTTGTTCTTAAGTAGAATCTGAACAGGTACATTATGAAGTGTAGCTCCATCCCAAAAAAATCTATTTTTAAGCTTTTTGGAGAACATAGGGAGGGGTTATCACCCCTGTAACATTTGCTGTCTTTGCACATCTGTTCAGAACATGTCACCTCACTTTCCGTCCCAATGACAAATGTTTTTGGAAAAGTGGGGTTTTAATTGAAACAAGGATTGGTGATAAAGTATCAGTAGAGAGGAGATACCTTTTTCCCAAATTAAATCTAACAGGATAGAATTTCCCTTCCTAGGGGTAGATTTCCTCTCACTTCCTGTTTTCTCTTTCCATTTGCAAGTAGGAGTCGTTTGTAAGTTGGATGTTTGAAAGTAGGGCCCTGGCGTATATACTCTGCAGAAATTTGCCCTATTAGATGTTGGTGTAGCCACAAGACTGGTGGGCACAGGAATGGGCCCTGCTATGAGTTAATAGATCAAGATTTGTAATTGCATGCACCTGTTGAACAGGGCAGAAAAATTGGGGGTGGTGGTGGTGGTGGACGGTGTTGCCACAAGACTGTAAGCTCTCACAGTTACTCTTGGTGGGCGCAGGAATGGGCCCTGCTGTGAGTTATTAGATCAAGATTTGTAATTGCAAGCACCTGATGAACAGGGCAGAAAAATTGGGCCTTTGGCGGTGGTGGTGGACGGTGTTGCCACAAGACTGTAGGCCGTCATAGTTACTCTTGGTGGGCGCAGGAATGGGCCCTGCTGTGAGTTATTAGATCAAGATTTGTAATTGCAAGCACCTGATGAACAGGGCAGAAAAATTGGGCCTTTGGCGGTGGTGGTGGACGGTGTTGCCACAAGACTGTAGGCCCTCACAGTTACTCTTGGTGGGCGCAGGAATGGGCCCTGTTGTGAGTTATTAGATCAAGATTTGTAATTGCAAGCACCTGATGAACAGGGCAGAAAAATTGGGCCTTTGGCGGTGGTGGTGGACGGTGTTGCCACAAGACTGCAGGCCCTCATAGTTACTCTTGGTGGGCGCAGGAATGGGCCCTGCTGTGAACTATTAGATCAAGATTTGTAATTACCCGCCCCTGTTAAACAGGGGCTGAAAAATTGTGCCTTAGGCACTGGTGCTGGTGCCACAACACTGCAACCCCTCACAGAGACTGTACTTGGAGCACAGCAGTCACACGTGTTGCGAAGCATTTTTTTAAAAAATTGGAAGTACACGCCCCTGTTAAACAGGGGCTGAAAAATTGTGCCTTAGGCACTGGTGCTGGTGCCACAACACTGCAACCCGGCCCTCACAGATACTGTACTTGGAGCACAGCAGTCACACGTTTAGCGAAGCATTTTTTTAAAAAATTGTAAGTACCCGCCCCTGTTAAACAGGGGCTGAAAAATTGTGCCTTAGGCACTGGTGCTGGTGCCACAACACTGCAACCCGGCCCTTACAGATACTGTACTTGGAGCACAGCAGTCACACGTGTTGCGAAGCATTTTTTTAAAAAATTGTAAGTACCCGCCCCTGTTAAACAGGGGCTGAAAAATTGTGCCTTAGGCACTGGTGCTGGTGCCACAACACTGCAACCCGGCCCTCACAGATACTGTACTTGGAGCACAGCAGTCACACGTGTTGCGAAGCATTTTTTTAAAAAATTGTAAGTACCCGCCCCTGTTAAACAGGGGCTGAAAAATTGTGCCTTAGGCACTGGTGCTGGTGCCACAACACTGCAACCCGGCCCTCACAGATACTGTACTTGGAGCACAGCAGTCACACGTGTTGCGAAGCATTTTTTTAAAAAATTGTAAGTACCCGCCCCTGTTAAACAGGGGCTGAAAAATTGTGCCTTAGGCACTGGTGCTGGTGCCACAACACTGCAACCCCTCACAGAGACTGTACTTGGAGCACAGCAGTCACACGTGTTGCGAAGCATTTTTTTAAAAAATTGGAAGTACACGCCCCTGTTAAACAGGGGCTGAAAAATTGTGCCTTAGGCACTGGTGTGGTGGCATGGATCATTGAGGAGGAGGAAGAGGATAGTCAGTGAACATAAGAGGACAGTCACTCAGCATCAGCATAGGCAGTCTTGAAGGGATGTGACATTAAAAATTATTCGGTTATATCCGCCTCAGGTGCCTGGTAGCTGGTGGTATCCAAGACTGATTCATTTTGATGAATGTCAGTCGATCAACCGAGGCGGTGGACAGGCGCACCCTATGATCAGTCACAAATCCTCCAGCAGCACTGAATGTGCGTTCGGAAAGAACGCTGGAGGCAGGACAGGCCAGTAGCTCAATTGCATACTGTGCAAGCTCTGGCCAGTGATCCATCCTCAGGACCCAGTAAGCCAGAGGATTTTCGGTGGGAAAGGTGTCCAAGTCTGACCTTGCCCCAAGGTATTCCTGCACCATGTATATCAGACGCTGGCGATGGTTGCTGGAACCGATCATACCTTGGGGCTGCGGACTAAAAAATTGTCTGAACGCATCGGTCAGACGTCCACCTTCCCCACCGCTCCTTCTGCCACTGACCGAAGCCTCAGCAACTCGTCGCCCAGGACCAGGAGTTTGTAGCCTCCCAGTTTCTGGGAACGCGTTGCACAGACCTTTCTGCAAGGCCTCCCTGAGATGTCTCATCCTCTGCTCCCTCTGCGACGGCAAGATAAGGTCCGCAACCTTACCCTTGTACCGCGGATCAAGGAGAGTGGCCAGCCAGTAATGGTCCCTCTCCTTGATCCGAAGAACACGAGGATCCTTCCGCAGGCTTTGCAGGATCAGGGAGGCCATGCAGCGTAGGTTAGCTGAGGCATTCGGTCCGGAGTCTTCTGGGTCACTGAGGATGACATGATCGCCAGCCACCTCCTCCCAGCCACGTACAAGTCCACTGGTTTGTTGGGACTGTACATCATCCCTAAAAGACTGCTGCTGCTGATGCTGAGTGCCAGGCTCCACCTCCATGCTCACACAATCCTCCTCCTCCTCCTCCTCCTCCTCCTCCTCCTCCTCCTCCTCATCCTCTTCCTGTGTGATGGGTGGGACAGAAGGAACACTGTCCGGATAAAGGGGGCCTTGAGAGGCAAGGAAGTCCTCCTCTTCCTGCCTCTGTTCTGCCTCAAGTGCCCTGTCCATTATCCCACGCAGCGTATGCTCCAACAGGTGGACAAGAGGGACAGTGTCACTGATGCATGCACTGTCACTGCTCACCATCCTCGTGGCCTCCTCAAATGGTGAGAGGACAGTGCATGCATCCCTGATCATGCTCCACTGACGTGGGGAAAAAAAAACAAGCTCCCCTGACCCTGTCCTGGTGCCGTAGTCGCAAAGGTACTCATTGATGGCCCTCTGCTGCGTGTGCAGTCGCTGCAGCATGGCCAACGTTGAGTTCCACCTGGTGGGCATGTCACATATTAGGCGGTTCTTGGGCAGGTTCAGCTCCTTTTGCAGCTCAGTCAGCCGAGCACTGGCATTATAAGATCGGCGGAAATGCACACAGACTTTCCTGGCCTGCCTCAGGACATCCTGTAAGCCTGGGAACCTGCCCAAGAACCGCTGCACCACCAGGTTGAGGACGTGAGCCATGCAGGGCACATGGGTGAGCTGCCCCTGTCGCAGGGCGGAGAGGAGGTTGGTGCCATTGTCAGAAACGACCACTCCTGGCTTAAGCTGACGTGGCGTCAACCACCTCTCGGCCTGCCCCTGCAGAGCTGCCAGAACCTCTGGCCCAGTGTGGCTCCTGTCCCCCAAACACACCAGCGCAAGCACGGCATGGCATCTTTTTGCCTGCGTACTTGCGTAGCCCCTTGTACGCCTACGGAGCACCGCTGGTTCCAAGGACAGAGCACTGGAGGAAGAAGAAGAGGAGGGGGTGGAGGAGAGAGGTGTGTCACAACCAGTAGCAGTAGTCGCGTTTTGGAGGCGTGGTGGCGGAACAACCTCCAACACTACTGCACCTTGTCCTGCATCCCTCCCAGCTGCCAATAGAGTGACCCAATGGGCCGTGAAAGAAAGGTACCGTCCCTGTCCATGCCTGCTGGACCATGAGTCAGCGGTAATATGCACCTTACCGCTGACCGCCCTGTCCAGCGAGGCATGGACATTGCCCTCCACATGCCGGTAGAGAGACGGAATCGCCTTCCGCGAGAAAAAGTGGCGTTTGGAAACCTGCCACTGAGGAACCGCACATTGAACAAACTCACGGAAGGGGGCCGAGTCTACCAACTGAAAAGGCAGCAGTTGAAGTGCTAGCAATTTAGCAAGGCTAGCATTCAACCGCTGGGCATGTGGATGGCTGGGAGTGTACTTCTTTCTACGGTCCAGCAGCTGGGGCAGGGAAATTTGCCTGCTGCAATCGGACGTCGGTGTACTGCAAGTACTTGGTTGTGACACACCTAATTCTACACCTTCAGTCCTCTCAGAGCAGCTTTCAGAGAGGACTGAAGGTGTAGTGGGGATGGAGATCCCAGCTGAGGAGGAGCAAGGAGAGGTCCGCTTAGTTCTTTGGTGTGGGTCTTTTATGTGTGCCTGCCAACGAGCTGCATGGCAGGTCGCCATATGTCTGGTCATGCTTGTCGTGCCCAAGCGGCTGATGTTTTGGCCACGCGAGATACGCTTGAGACAAATATTGCAAATAGCAGTGGTGCGATCTGCTGCACTCGTCTCAAAAAAGGCCCACACCAAAGAACTTTTCTGATAACGTGCAGAGGCAGCGCCCTGCACAGGCGGAGCTCTGCGTGTTGTACAGTTGCTGTGCTGGCCTCTACCTGGCCTCCAGGGGGCATCCTGCCTCGTTGGACATGTGACGCCGCATCCTCCTCCTCCTCGTCCTCCTCCTCATCCTCTCTCCCTTGAGGCACCCACGTGGAGTCAGTGACCTCATCATCCCCTCCCTCTTCACCACTAGAGCAAACCTGGCAGTAAGCTGCAGCTGGTGGAACAGTACTGCCAGATTCCTCAAGCTGGGTATCGTCATCCGAGCCTTCGAATCGTTGGGCATCCTCCTGGAGCATGTACCCAACACTGTGCTCAAAGAGTTCGGGGGACTCCTCAGGAGGACATGGTGGGTCTAGGGAAGGGGTGGCTGATGATGCTCTGTCAGTACCCTGAGCCTGGGTGAGAGAGGATGAGGAGGATGAGGAGGGCTTGGTCATCCATTCTACCAAGCCTTCAGCATGATGCGGCTCCACATGTCCAGCTGCCGAAAACAAAGACGCGCGTGTCCCATGGCCACGTGCTGATGACGATGCACGACCACGTCCACGTCCACGGCCACGTCCACTAGAAACAGAGCCTGCCTGCCCTGTGTTCTTGGCTCTGCACGCTCTGCCTCCCCTTGGCGGTCTTCCAGCCATTGTAGTCGGTAGTCCTGTGGGTGCTGCTGAGAAGAATATATAGGAGCTCTGTGTGATGCCACTAACACACTAGAAGTCCTATGGGTGCTTCTGCAAAGAAAATAGAGGAGCTCTGTGTGATGCCACTAACACACTAGAAGTCCTGTGGGTGCTGCTGAGAAGAAAATAGAGGAGCTCTGTGTGATGCCACTAACACACTAGAAGTCCTGTGGGTGCTTCTGCAAAGAAAATAGAGGAGCTCTGTGTGATGCCACTAACACACTAGAAGTCCTATGGGTGCTTCTGCAGAAAATAGAGGAGCTCTGTGTGATGCCACTAACACACTAGAAGTCCTGTGGGTGCTTCTGCAAAGAAAATAGAGGAGCTCTGTGTGATGCCACTAACACACTAGAAGTCCTGTGGGTGCTGCTGAGAAGAATATATAGGAGCTCTGTGTGATGCCACTAACACACTAGAAGTCCTATGGGTGCTTCTGCAAAGAAAATAGAGGAGCTCTGTGTGATGCCACTAACACACTAGAAGTCCTGTGGGTGCTTCTGCAAAGAAAATAGAGGAGCTCTGTGTGATGCCACTAACACACTAGAAGTCCTGTGGGTGCTTCTGCAAAGAAAATAGAGGAGCTCTGTGTGATGCCACTAACACACTAGAAGTCCTATGGGTGCTTCTGCAAAGAAAATAGAGGAGCTCTGTGTGATGCCACTAACACACTAGAAGTCCTGTGGGTGCTTCTGCAAAGAAAATAGAGGAGCTCTGTGTGATGCCACTAACACACTAGAAGTCCTGTGGGTGCTTCTGCAAAGAAAATAGAGGAGCTCTGTGTGATGCCACTAACACACTAGAAGTCCTATGGGTGCTTCTGCAAAGAAAATAGAGGAGCTCTGTGTGATGCCACTAACACACTAGAAGTCCTGTGGGTGCTTCTGCAAAGAAAATAGAGGAGCTCTGTGTGATGCCACTAACACACTAGAAGTCCTGTGGGTGCTGCTGAGAAGAAAATATAGGAGCTCTGTGTGATGCCACTAACACACTAGAAGTCCTATGGGTGCTTCTGCAAAGAAAATAGAGGAGCTCTGTGTGATGCCACTAACACACTAGAAGTCCTGTGGGTGCTTCTGCAAAGAAAATAGAGGAGCTCTGTGTGATGCCACTAACACACTAGAAGTCCTGTGGGTGCTGCTGAGAAGAATATAGAGGAGCTCTGTGTGATGCCACTAACACACTAGAAGTCCTATGGGTGCTTCTGCAAAGAAAATAGAGGAGCTCTGTGTGATGCCACTAACACACTAGAAGTCCTGTGGGTGCTTCTGCAAAGAAAATAGAGGAGCTCTGTGTGATGCCACTAACACACTAGAAGTCCTGTGGGTGCTTCTGCAAAGAAAATAGAGGAGCTCTGTGTGATGCCACTAACACACTAGAAGTCCTATGGGTGCTTCTGCAAAGAAAATAGAGGAGCTCTGTGTGATGCCACTAACACACTAGAAGTCCTGTGGGTGCTTCTGCAAAGAAAATATAGAGGAGCTCTGTGTGATGCCACTAACACACTAGAAGTCCTATGGGTGCTTCTGCAAAGAAAATAGAGGAGCTCTGTGTGATGCCACTAACACACTAGAAGTCCTGTGGGTGCTTCTGCAAAGAAAATAGAGGAGCTCTGTGTGATGCCACTAACACACTAGAAGTCCTGTGGGTGCTTCTGCTGAGAAGAATATATAGGAGCTCTGTGTGATGCCACTAACACACTAGAAGTCCTATGGGTGCTTCTGAAAAGAAAATAGAGGAGCTCTGTGTGATGCCACTAACACACTAGAAGTCCTGTGGGTGCTTCTGCAAAGAAAATAGAGGAGCTCTGTGTGATGCCACTAACACACTAGAAGTCCTATGGGTGCTTCTGCAAAGAAAATAGAGGAGCTCTGTGTGTGATGCCACTAACACACTAGAAGTCCTGTGGGTGCTTCTGCAAAGAAAATAGAGGAGCTCTGTGTGATGCCACTAACACACTAGAAGTCCTGTGGGTGCTTCTGCAAAGAAAATAGAGGAGCTCTGTGTGTGTGATGCCACTAACACACTAGAAGTCCTATGGGTGCTTCTGCAAAGAAAATATAGGAGCTCTGTGTGATGCCACTAACACACTAGAAGTCCTGTGGGTGCTTCTGCAAAGAAAATAGAGGAGCTCTGTGTGATGCCACTAACACACTAAAGTCCTGTGGGTGCTGCTGAGAAGAATATATAGGAGCTCTGTGTGATGCCACTAACACACTAGAAGTCCTATGGGTGCTTCTGCAAAGAAAATAGAGGAGCTCTGTGTGATGCCACTAACACACTAGAAGTCCTGTGGTGCTTCTGCAAAGAAAATAGAGGAGCTCTGTGTGATGCCACTAACACACTAGAAGTCCTATGGGTGCTTCTGATAAGAATATAGAGGAGCTCTGTGTGATGCCACTAACACACTAGAAGTCCTATGGGTGCTTCTGCAAAGAAAATAGAGGAGCTCTGTGTGATGCCACTAACACACTAGAAGTCCTGTGGGTGCTTCTGCAAAGAAAATAGAGGAGCTCTGTGTGATGCCACTAACACACTAGAAGTCCTGTGGGTGCTTCTGCAAAGAAAATAGAGGAGCTCTGTGTGATGCCACTAACACACTAGAAGTCCTATGGGTGCTTCTGCAAAGAAAATATAGGAGCTCTGTGTGATGCCACTAACACACTTCAAGTCCTGTGGGTGCTTCTGCAAAGAAAATATAGGAGCTCTGTGTGTGATGCCACTAACACACTAGAAGTCCTATGGGTGCTTCTGCAAAGAAAATAGAGGAGCTCTGTGTGTGATGCCACTAACACACTAGAAGTCCTATGGGTGCTTCTGCAAAGAAAATAGAGGAGCTCTGTGTGATGCCACTAACACACTAGAAGTCCTATGGGTGCTTCTGCAAAGAAAATATAGCTCTGTGTGATGGGACTAACACACTAGAAGTCCTATGGGTGCTGCTGAGAAGAATATATAGGAGCTGTGTGTGATGGGACTAACACACTAGAAGTCCTATAGGTGCTTCTGGGAAAAAAATATAGGAGCTCTGTGTGATGCCACTAACACACTAGAGTCCTGTGGGTGCTTCTGCAAAGAAAATATAGCTCTGTGTGTGGGGACTAACACACTTCAAGTCTATAGGTGCTTCTGGGAACAAAATATAGCTCTGTGTGTGTGATGGGACTAACACACTTCAAGTCCTATAGGTGCTTCTGGGAACAAAATAGAAGTCCTGTGGGTGCTGCTGGGAAGAAAATATAGGAGCTCTGTGTGATGGGACTAACACACTTCAAGTCCTATAGGTGCTTCTGGGAAGAAAATAGAGCTCTGTGTGTGTGATGGGACTAACACACTTCAAGTCCTATAGGTGCTTCTGGGAAGAAAATAAAGCTCTGTGTGTGTGATGGGACTAACACACTTCAAGTCCTATAGGTGCTTCTGGGAACAAAATATAGCTCTGTGTGTGTGATGGGACTAACACACTTCAAGTCCTATAGGTGCTTCTGGGAACAAAATATAGCTCTGTGTGTGTGATGGGACTAACACACTTCAAGTCCTATAGGTGCTTCTGGGAACAAAATATAGCTCTGTGTGTGTGATGGGACTAACACACTTCAAGTCCTATAGGTGCTTCTGGGAACAAAATATAGCTCTGTGTGTGTGATGGGACTAACACACTTCAAGTCCTATAGGTGCTTCTGGGAACAAAATATAGCTCTGTGTGTGTGATGGGACTAACACACTTCAAGTCCTATAGGTGCTTCTGGGAACAAAATATAGCTCTGTGTGTGTGATGGGACTAACACACTTCAAGTCCTATAGGTGCTTCTGGGAACAAAATATAGCTCTGTGTGTGTGATGGGACTAACACACTTCAAGTCCTATAGGTGCTTCTGGGAAGAAAATATAGCTCTGTGTGTGTGATGGGACTAACACACTTCAAGTCCTATAGGTGCTTCTGGGAACAAAATATAGCTCTGTGTGTGTGATGGGACTAACACACTTCAAGTCCTATAGGTGCTTCTGGGAAGAAAATATAGCTCTGTGTGTGTGATGGGACTAACACACTTCAAGTCCTATAGGTGCTTCTGGGAACAAAATATAGCTCTGTGTGTGTGATGGGACTAACACACTTCAAGTCCTATAGGTGCTTCTGGGAAGAAAATATAGCTCTGTGTGTGTGATGGGACTAACACACTTCAAGTCCTATAGGTGCTTCTGGGAACAAAATATAGCTCTGTGTGTGTGATGGGACTAACACACTTCAAGTCCTATAGGTGCTTCTGGGAACAAAATATAGCTCTGTGTGTGTGATGGGACTAACACACTTCAAGTCCTATAGGTGCTTCTGGGAACAAAATATAGCTCTGTGTGTGTGATGGGACTAACACACTTCAAGTCCTATAGGTGCTTCTGGGAACAAAATATAGCTCTGTGTGTGTGATGGGACTAACACACTTCAAGTCCTATAGGTGCTTCTGGGAACAAAATATAGCTCTGTGTGTGTGATGGGACTAACACACTTCAAGTCCTATAGGTGCTTCTGGGAAGAAAATATAGCTCTGTGTGTGTGATGGGACTAACACACTTCAAGTCCTATGGGTGCTTCTGGGAACAAAATATAGCTCTGTGTGTGTGATGGGACTAACACACTTCAAGTCCTATAGGTGCTTCTGGGAACAAAATATAGCTCTGTGTGTGTGATGGGACTAACACACTTCAAGTCCTATAGGTGCTTCTGGGAACAAAATATAGCTCTGTGTGTGTGATGGGACTAACACACTTCGAGTCCTATAGGTGCTTCTGGGAAGAAAATATAGCTCTGTGTGTGTGATGGGACTAACACACTTCAAGTCCTATAGGTGCTTCTGGGAACAAAATATAGCTCTGTGTGTGTGATGGGACTAACACACTTCAAGTCCTATGGGTGCTTCTGGGAAGAAAATATAGCTCTGTGTGTGTGATGGGACTAACACACTTCAAGTCCTATAGGTGCTTCTGGGAAGAAAATATAGCTCTGTGTGTGTGATGGGACTAACACACTTCAAGTCCTATAGGTGCTTCTGGGAAGAAAATATAGCTCTGTGTGTGTGATGGGACTAACACACTTCAAGTCCTATAGGTGCTTCTGGGAACAAAATATAGCTCTGTGTGTGTGATGGGACTAACACACTTCAAGTCCTATAGGTGCTTCTGGGAACAAAATATAGCTCTGTGTGTGTGATGGGACTAACACACTTCAAGTCCTATAGGTGCTTCTGGGAAGAAAATATAGCTCTGTGTGTGTGATGGGACTAACACACTTCAAGTCCTATAGGTGCTTCTGGGAACAAAATATAGCTCTGTGTGTGTGATGGGACTAACACACTTCAAGTCCTATAGGTGCTTCTGGGAACAAAATATAGGAGCTCTGCCTGCCTGCCACGAACACACTACAAGTCCTATAGGTGCTTCTGGTAACAAAATATAGGAGCTCTGCCTGCCTGCCACGAACACACTACAAGTCCTATAGGTGCTTCTGGTAACAAAATATAGGAGCTCTGCCTGCCTGCCACGAACACACTACAAGTCCTATAGGTGCTTCTGGTAACAAAATATAGGAGCTCTGCCTGCCTGCCACGAACACACTACAAGCCCCTCTTTCTCAATCAATCTTTGTAACTGAATCTATCTAACTCAATCTCTGTAAGTGAATCTCTCTACCTAACTAAATCCAGCAGAGTGTCACAGATCTAGCCTGCTCAATCAGCGCCGGAACAGCATGTGACCGGCGCAGACGGCGTGGCGGCCTTTTATAGGGGGGGGCGTGTACTACAGCCCCTGAGCTGTAATTGGCTACAGGCGTCCTGCCTGTAGCCAATTATGGCTCTTCGAGTTTCCGGGGCTGTGATTGGCCAAGCATGCGGGGTCACAGTGCATGCTTGGCCAATCATCAGCCAGCAATGCACTGCGCCGGCCGCGCCGGCCGCAATGCATTGCGGGGCCGCGCGCATCACACGAACGTGATGCGAGCGGCCAAAATAGTTCTGGGCTCGCCGAGCGAGCGAACGCCCGGTGCTCGATGCGAACGTGGGTTCGCATCGAGCACCGGGCCCATCCCTAGTGTGGAAGTTATCCGTGGCTTCCTTAACGAGCGAGAACTGGATTCCAGAAAGTATAATGACTTTATTGTGGAACTTTTGGAATTTGTATTGACAGATAACGTCTTTATTTTTAGGGTTCCCACTACCTCCAGGTGCAGGGTGTCGCTATAGGGGCTAAGTGCGCGCCCTCATATGCGAACCTGTACCTGGGGGGGTGGGAACGTGACTTATTTTCAGACGAAACCTCTTCTTTTCATGTTGGCCAAATTGTATCATGGCACCGATATATATACAACGTTTTCATGATTTGGGCAGGATCAAGGATTGAGTTGGAAGGTTTCTTAGAAGGCCTACAATTCAATACCTATAATCTCAGATTTACTCATACCATGGACCAGTCAAGAATCACCTTTCTAGATGTAGAAATCTTTATCAATGAACAAGGTATACTTAGTTCTACCTTATACAGAAAGCCCTCAGCAGGCAACAGTCTACTGCATGCTAATAGTTCGGATCCTCAACAGCTCATTAGAAGTATCCCGTACAGTAAATTTTTGAGACTAAAATGTAATTGTACCGACGACAAAGACTTTCAGAGAGAAGCCAACCAATTACGGGACCGTCTCTTGGTTAGAGGATATAGTAGAACTTGTTTGAAAAAAGCTTTTAATCGAGTAAAGCATCAAGACAGAGTAACACTTCTCTATAAACCCAGAAGAGAGAAAACATCTACCTCAACAAGGATAATTACAAAGTACAGCCGACAACACGGCAAGATAAGGAATATCTATAACAAATTCTGTCACTTATTGACAGCCGACGAGAAGGTTTCGAAATTCATTTAATCGTATCCTGAGATCACATTTAGACGTTCTCGATCAATAAAAGACAAGCTTGTGACTAGCCACTATAAGAAACCATGCACAGAGAAACGTAATATTTCCGGTACATACTTGTGTGGAAAGTGTCCTTATATTTTAGAAGGCAAGAACATACTACTTCCAAATAATGATATTTGGACTCCCAAATACAGGACAAATTGCCAATCAATTGACTCTGTTTATCTGATGAAATGTTCCTGCAGAGCTTTCTACGTAGGCAAAACGAAACGACCATTATTTTGCCAAATCAGAGACCATGTATCCCTTATCCTTAAATGGAAAATGGAGACACCGATAAGTCGGCATGTAGGACTTTACCATAACTTTAATGCCAAATCAATTGGCTTTTACAGCTTGGAACATCTGCCTCAACTTGAACGTGGAGGCGATGTAGATAATAAGCTTTTACAATTAGAGAGTCGCTGGATATATTTATTGAAAGCGACTCGTTACCCAGGACTCAATGAAGGAATAAGCTATAAACCTTTTCTTTGATTTATGTGAGATACACTAGTGTCCTTTTGAGTCAATCGGCCTCTGTCTCCGTGGTGCTCTGCACCGGATGAACGCTCTCTGCTAATTCTCGGGTCTGAGGCGATATGTCTGTCCAATCTACGGCCACACCCCAAACCCCCCCCGTTCCCCCCCTTTCTCCTTCAACCTCCCCCCTTCTCCCCCCCCCGATTTTTCTCAAACCCCCCCTCCCTCCGCCCTCCTTCCCCTCCCTTTCTTTCATACCATCATGTCGGCGCCTCGTTTTTTGACCGGAGCTGTTTTAGGTCCCGGCTTTCTTCTCTGCTTGATATATTTTGTATTATTTATTATTTATTCCCATTTTATACTTTATTTGTGACAATGTAATCAGACATGTATCAATGTGTTTAAATATAAAGAAATTTGAATGCATTTGGGGTATGACCAGATAGAATCCACAAAGGGGGGGGTTGGGTTGTTTTTTTGTTTTTGTTTTTTCTCCAGCACTCGGTCCGATCGGCCACCGAACTTTCTTTGGGTCCCTGTATGGACACCCAAGGATACACAGCGGAATTTTAATCTCATACAGTGCGGGGGGTGTTCAATTTCCCGCTGTGCATCCACCCTGGGGTCCACCATAGCCACGGCTATCCGTATGATATATGGTGCTGACGCCATGTGACTGCGGACGCCCAATGGCGACTTTGCCTGCGAGCTGTCCGCACAGCATGTGCATTAGCACCGCGTCACTTCCGGTATTTCCACTTCCGGTATCGGCTCTAAGTCCGTGACGCTTGTACCTTGGCGCCAAAAGCGGTGTGACGTCACACGCTTGTCTTTTGGCGCCATTGGGGAGGGGTATAAATAGCACACAGACATTCTATGCTGTGTGGGAGCTCATTGACTACACAGATTTCTCTGTAAGGTAAAAACTATGGTTCCTTTTCTTCCTCTTTTTCTTATTGGAAATGAGATTTGCTTTGATCTATTTGCACATCGAATCCAATTCAACAAATGTTTTTTTTTTCTTTTCTTATTTCCCTTTTTATCATTAGAGTCAGCATGTATGGCGGTACATTTCAAGATCACAATTCTGTATCTCTCCCCCATATATACTGCTGCTGCGGTTTGGGAACAATGAATGGGACCTTTTCTGGTATTTTATATCAATAGAGGTAAGCGCAGCTTCCCCATTACACTTTAGCATTTGGATGACATATACAATATGTATTTTGTCATCCCATGCCAATATATCAGTATTTCAATTCTCAGTATCTGTTTCTTAATAATTAACAGACATAAAATATATTTATCACCGTGTGCATGAGCTCCCAGCCAGTACTTTGATCATACAACCAAAGAGTACATTTGTGGTGAGTTGTGGACTGGAGATTTCTCCTTTGTCACAGTTCATTTAGTTTTTCTCTTTATCTCATATCTGCATATTGTATGGCAAAAGAAAAGAAAGGATAAAATGTGTTTTTTTTTACATATAATACAGGCATTTATCATTGATGAGGCCTTGATGGTCTATTTAAACCAATGAGCTCCATATATCCCTCCCTACGGGTGACCCTTATTTTCGGTGGAGATCTTCATCTTAGTGCTGGTTCTCTTTAGGGTAACACCCTATGAGAGTTCCCCGAAGATACTTGCCCTTGGACTCTTTTGAGGGGTAGGGTCCGACGCAGTACAGTCGGGGATCAATCTTTACTGCTATAGTGGGGATTGGTTGGGATCCAGGGGTGGGGTTTTTGGGGGGGTGGGTGGGGTGTTGTTTTTTTTATTTTTATTTTTATATTTTAATTATTATTATTTTTTACTTTGGTCATGCACAGTGCCTTAATTTACTTTGAATAAAATGGTATATATCATCTCTCTGACTATGTTATACTGATTTTTTCCATGTTCTTTCCTTCTATACACCCAAGGTCTAGTATACTGGAAAAAAAAGTTTGTCTTTGATGTTTTAAATTATTCGATCATGTCAACTTTCCTGATGAAGCCTTTCAGGCGAAACATGTAGAAGCTTGTTGAAGATTTGATCACATATAAATGAATGTCGCATTATCTCTGTCTGTTATAGAAACAGGTGTATGTACTCAGGACTGTAGATATATGTACTTTCATTCATTTTTATTTTTATTCACTTTTCTATTTTTCAATAAAAGTATTTATAAAAATCAGTCTGTTTATCAGAATAAGTAATTTGACTGTTTTCAAAATGTACCTATAAAATTCCATATCCTCACTCACGTTAACATTCAATTCTAATGGATGTTGGTACCTTCATGTAAATTAATAATGGGTTAATTGACCTCCAACCACACTCCCATGTATGATATGTGTGACCCCATACAACACTTACACAACTTTACTCAGCCCCTTCATCTTATGATCAAATTTAAAATTTAAACTGGGTCTTTAAATTCGCTCACAGGATTTATTTTACCCCGGCCCGAATGACAGGGATATAATCATTTTGCTCTGTGGAGTGCTGGAGATGTGTACATTCCCCTGCCAATTTTGACCATGTTTTCTGGCACAGCTGGTTGATTTATGGCTTTTGGATGGAAGTCACAAAATGTATTGCAGAGGTCCTGGCCTCCCCTGTTCCAATGACAGTTTCTGTATGCCTACTCAGTCTTGTAGAGAAGGTGGTTCCAACCAATGCCCATAGAACCCTACTCAACATATTATTGTTTTATGCACCGTACACACGGTCGGAATTTCCGACGGAAAATGTCCTATCGGACAATGTTGTCGGAAAATCCGCCCGTGTGTGGGCTCCATCTGACTTTTTCCGTCGGAATTTCTGACGGAAAAAATTTGAGATCCTGCTCTCAAATTTTCCGACAACAAAATCCGATCAGACTTTTTCCGATGGTGAGAATTCCGACGGACAAAGTGCCACGCATGCTCAGATCAAATTACGAGACCAAAGCTTTTGGCTACTAGCCTCTACGTAGTTCCGTCGTACGCAACGAACGTCACCACGTTTAGAATGATCGGATTTTTCGACAACTTTGTTCGACCGTGTGTATGCAACACCAGCGTCGGACAAAATCCGTCGGAAAAAATCCGACGGATTTTGTGGTCGGAATTTCCGACCATGTGTACGGGAGCTTATGCTATTAAGGCTATTATTTTACACTTCTGGAAAGGCCTAGTAAACTCCATGATACCGTTCTATAGGGCCACCTATCTTTCCAGAGGGTGTGAAAATAAGTTTTTCACACTGACGCATGGGGACGTCAGAGGCTTTCCCCATGACGTCAGAGGGGGGGCGGGGTCACCAGGTGCCTTCGTTATAAAAGACCTGTCAGCGGAGCGGAGCCTCACAGAGCGGGAGCCTCCCATTGCGAGGAGCGGCCTGCGAGAAGAGACGCTGATGCCGGACGAGAAGGACGACGCCGGACGAGAAGGACGAGAAGACCGAGGAAGAAGAAGCGAATCGAAGGAAGAAGAAGATGGAAGAAGATGACGGAAGGAGAAGATGAAGAAGGAAGACCAGAAGAAAGAAGAAAGAAGATTTTAATAAAGGAATTGTCAAAGACTGTCTCCTGTCATTTTTACCATTTTTGCCACTTTTTTGGTGAAATGGTAGGGGTACTTTTGTACCCCCTTACCATTTCACACAGGGGGGGGGCCGGGATCTGGGGGTCCCCTTGTTAAAGGGGCTTCCAGATTCCGATAAGCCGCCCGCCCGCAGACCCCCACAACCACCGGGCACGGTTGTGGGGATGAGGCCCTTGTCCTCATCAACATGGGGACAAGGTGCTTTGGGGGGACCCCAAAGCATTCTCCCAATGTTGAGGGCATGTGGCCTGGTACGGTTCAGGCGGGAGGGGGGGCCGCTCTCGTCCCCCCCTCCTTTCCTGCGGCCTGCCAGGTTGCGTGCTCGGATAAGGGTCTGGTATGGATTTTATGGGGGACCCCACGCCATTTTTTTTTGGCTAGGGCTCCCCTTAAAATCCATCCCAGACCTCAAGGGTCTGGTATGGATTTTGAGGGGGACCCTGAGCCATTTTTTTTTTTTTTTTGGCTGGGGTCCCCCTTAATATCCATCCCAGACCTGAAGGGCCTGGTTATTGAATTTGGGGGGACCCCTACGCATTTTTTTTATCAATGACTTCAATGAATGACAGTTCTCTGTATTACGGATCCAACAATTCATTTGCCGGCAATAGCCGCAAGTGATTTTAATTAGTTTTTTTTTCCTGCAAAAATGACACTGCAGGAACAGTTCTCTATATTAGATATACTGAATCTCGAATCATTCGAAGCATTCGTTATATCCGCTATTATAATTTCTTTCATATTAGTTGAAATTAGATATTTGTTAGTTACAATACAACATTCGAATTGTTCTCTGTATTACGGGAATCGGCAATTAGCCGCGAGTGATTTTAAATGTCTTTTTTTTCCTGCAAAAATGACACATTGTACAGAGAGAGTTCTAAACACGGGAAACATGCGCCCTTCTATATACTATATACTCTATAGTATGTCTATGAATGGGGGCATGTTTCCCGTGTTTAGAACTCTCTCTGTACAATGTGTCATTTTTGCAGGAAAAAAAGACATTTAAAATCACTCGCGGCTAATTGCCGATTCCCGTAATACAGAGAACAATTCGAATGTTGTATTGTAACTAACAAATATCTAATTTCAACTAATATGAAAGAAATTATAATAGCGGATATAACGAATGCTTCGAATGATTCGAGATTCAGTATATCTAATATAGAGAACTGTCTCTGTACAATGTGTCATTTTTGCAGGAAAAAAAAACTATTTAAAATCACTCGCAGCTATTTGCCGGCAAATGAATTGTCGGATCCGTAATACAGAGAACTGTCATTCATTGAAGTCATTGATAAAAAAAATGCGTAGGGGTCCCCCCAAATTCAATAACCAGGCCCTTCAGGTCTGGGATGGATATTAAGGGGACCCCAGCCAAAAAAAAAAAAATGGCGTAGGGTCCCCCTCAAAATCCATACCAGACCCTTGAGGTCTGGGATGGATTTTAAGGGGAACCCTAGCCAAAAAAAATGGCGTGGGGGTCCCCCATAAAATCCATACCAGACCCTTATCCGAGCACGCAACCTGGCAGGCCGCAGGAAAGGAGGGGGGGACGAGAGCGGCCCCCCCTCCCGCCTGAACTGTACCAGGCCACATGCCCTCAACATTGGGAGGGTGCTTTGGGGTCCCCCCCAAAGCACCTTGTCCCCATGTTGATGAGGACAAGGGCCTCTTCCCCACAACCGTGCCCGGTGGTTGTGGGGGTCTGCGGGCGGGGGCTTATCGGAATCTGGAAGCCCCTTTAACAAGGGGACCCCCAGATCCTGCCCCCCCCCCCCCCTGTGTGAAATGGTAAGGGGGTACAAAAGTACCCCTACCATTTCACCAAAAAAGGTGACAAAAATGGTAAAAATGACAGGAGACGGTCTTTGACAATTCCTTTATTAAAATCTTCTTTCTTCTTTCTTCTGGTCTTCCTTTCTTCATCTTCTCCTTCCGTCATCTTCTTCCATCGTCTTCTTCCTTCGATTCGCTTCTTCTTCCTCCGGTCTTCTCGTCCTTCTCGTCCGGCGTCGTCCTTCTCGTCCGGCATCGTCGTCTCTTCTCGCAGGCCGCTCCTCGCAATGGGAGGCTCCCGCTCTGTGAGGCTCCGCTCCGCTGACAGGTCTTTTATAACGAAGGCACCTGGTGACCCCGCCCCCTCTGACGCACGGGGACGTCATGTGGAATTCCCTATGGCTTTCCCCATGACGTCAGAGGGGGGGCGGGGTCACCAGGTGCCTTTGTTATACAAGACCTGTCACCCGGAGCGGAGCCTAACAGAGCGGGAGCCTCTCATTGCGAGGAGCGGCCTGCGAGAAGAGACGACGATGCCGGACGAGAAGGACGACGCCGGACGAGAAGGACGAGAAGACCGGAGGAAGAAGAAGCGAACCGAAGGAAGAAGAAGATGGAAGAAGATGCCGGAAGGAGAAGATGAAGAAAGGAAGACCAGAAGAAAGAAGAAAGAAGATTTTAATAAAGGAATTGTCAAAGACCGTCTCCTGTCATTTTTACCATTTTTGCCACTTTTTTGGTGAAATGGTAGGGGTACTTTTGTACCCCCTTACCATTTCACACAGGGGGGGCGGGATCTGGGGGTCCCCTTGTTAAGACCCCCACAACCACCGGGCACGGTTGTGGGGAAGAGGCCCTTGTCCTCATCAACATGGGGACAAGGTGCTTTGGGGGGGACCCCAAAGCACCCTCCCAATGTTGAGGGCATGTGGCCTGGTACGGTTCAGGCGGGAGGGGGGCGCTCTCGTCCCCCCCTCCTTTCCTGCGGCCTGCCAGGTTGCGTGCTCGGATAAAGGGTCTGGTATGGATTTTATGGGGGACCCCACGCCATTTTTTTGGCTAGGGTTCCCCTTAAAATCCATCCCAGACCTCAAGGGTCTGATATGGATTTTGAGGGGACCCTACGCCATTTATTTTTATTTTTTTTGGCTGGGGTCCCCCTTAATATCCATCCCAGACCTGAAGGGCCTGGTTATTGAATTTGGGGGGACCCCTACGCTTTTTTTTATCAATGACTTCAATGAATGACTGTTCTCTGTATTACGGATCCGACAATTCATTTGCCGGCAATAGCTGCGACTCGTGATTTTAAATAGTTTTTTTTTCCTGCAAAAATGACACTGTGCGGGAACATTTCTCTATATTAGATATACTGAATCTCGAAGCATTCGAAGCATTCGTTATATCCGCTATTATAATTTCTTTCATGTTAGTTGAAATTACATATTTGTTAGTTGTTGTATTCGAATTGTTCTCTGTATTACGGGATTTGGCAATTAGCCGCGAGTGATTTTAAATGTCTTTTTTTTCTGCAAAAATGACACATTGTACAGAGAGAGTTCTAAACACGGGAAACCTGCGCCCTTCTATATACTATATACTCTATAGTATGTCTATGAAGGGGGTCATGTTTCCCGTGTTTAGAACTCTCTCTGTACAATGTGTCATTTTTTGCAGGAAAAAAAAAATATTTAAAATCACTCGCGGCTAATTGCCGATTCCCGTAATACAGAGAACAATTCGAATACAACTACTAACAAATATCTAATTTCAACTAACATGAAAGAAATTATAATAGCGGATATAACGAATGCTTCGAGATTCAGTATATCTAATATAGAGAACTGTCTCTGTACAATGTGTCATTTTTGCAGGAAAAAAAAACTATTTAAAATCACTCGCAGCTATTTGCCGGCAAATGAATTGTTGGATCCGTAATACAGAGAACAGTCATTCATTGAAGTCATTGATAAAAAAAAGCGTAGGGGTCCCCCCAAATTCAATAACCAGGCCCTTCAGGTCTGGGATGGATATTAAGGGGGACCCCAGCCAAAAAAATAAAAAAAAAATGGTGTAGGGTCCCCCTCAAAATCCATATCAGACCCTAGAGGTCTGGGATGGATTTTAAGGGGAACCCTAGCCAAAAAAAATGGCGTGGGGTCCCCCATAAAATCCATACCAGACCCTTTATCCGAGCACGCAACCTGGCAGGCCGCAGGAAAGGAGGGGGGGACGAGAGCGCCCCCCCCTCCCACCTGAACCGTACCAGGCCACATGCCCTCAACATTGGGAGGATGCTTTGGGGGTCTGAGACCCCTAAAGCACCTTGTCCCCATGTTGATGAGGACAAGGGCCTCTTCCCCACAACCCTGGCCATTGGTTGTGGGGGTCTGCGGGCGGGGGGCTTATCGGAATCTGGAAGCCCCCTTTAACAAGGGGACCCCCAGATCCCGCCCCCCCCCCGTGTGAATTGGTAAGGGGGTACAAAAGTACCCCTACCATTTCACCAAAAAAGTGGCAAAAATGGTAAAAATGACAGGAGACGGTCTTTGACAATTCCTTTATTAAAATCTTCTTTCTTCATCTTCTCCTTCCGTCATCTTCTTCCATCTTCTTCCATCTTCTTCCATCTTCTTCTTCCTTCGATTCGCTTCTTCTTCCTCCGGTCTTCTCGTCCGGCATCGTCGTCTCTTCTCGCAGGCCGCTCCTCGCAATGGGAGGCTCCCGCTCTGTGAGGCTTCGCTCCGGGTGACAGGTCTTGTATAACGAAGGCACCTGGTGACCCCGCCCCCCCTCTGACGTCATGGGGAAAGCCATAGGGAATTCCACATGACGTCCCCGTGCATCAGAGGGGGCGGGGTCACCAGGTGCCTTCGTTATACAAGACCTGTCACCCGGAGCGGAGCCTCACAGAGCGGGAGCCTCCCATTGCGAGGAGCGGCCTGCGAGAAGAGACGCTGATGCCGGACGAGAAGGACGACGCCGGACGAGAAGGACGAGAAGACCGGAGGAAGAAGAAGCGAATCGAAGGAAGAAGAAGATGGAAGAAGATGACGGAAGGAGAAGATGAAGAAAGGAAGACCAGAAGAAAGAAGAAAGAATATTTTAATAAAGGAATTGTCAAAGACCGTCTCCTGTCATTTTTACCATTTTTGCCACTTTTTTGGTGAAATGGTAGGGGTACTTTTGTACCCCCTTACCAATTCACACAGGGGGGGGCCGGGATCTGGGGGTCCCCTTGTTAAAGGGGTCTTCCAGATTCCGATAAGCCCCCCGCCCGCAGACCCCCACAACCACCGGCCAGGGTTGTGGGGAAGAGGCCCTTGTCCTCATCAACATGGGGACAAGGTGCTTTGGGGGGGACCCCAAAGCACCCTCCCAATGTTGAGGGCATGTGGCCTGGTACGGTTCAGGCGGGAGGGGGGGCCGCTCTCGTCCCCCCTCCTTTCCTGCGGCCTGCCAGGTTGCGTGCTCGGATAAAGGGTCTGGTATGGATTTTGAGGGGGACCCCACGCCATTTTTTTTATTTTTTTTTTTTGGCCGGGGTTCCCCTTAAAATCCATCCCAGACCTGAAGGGTCTGGTATGGATATTTGGGGGGGACCCCACGCCATTTTTTTTTTTTTTTTTTGGCTGGGGTCCCCCTTAATATCCATATCAGACCTGAAGGGCCTGGTTATTGAATTTGGGGGGACCCCTACGTTTTTTTTTCTTTCTGCAAAAATGACACTTTGTCATTCGAATTCATTCGAATTCATTCGTTATATCTGCTATAATAATTTCGTTCAAATTAGTTGAAATTCGATATTGGTAGTTGGATTTACTAACGATTCGTAACTATTCATAACGATTCGTAACGATTCGTAACTATTCATAACGATTCGTAACGATTCGTAACTTGAAATTGAAATTCGATATTTGTAGTTGGATTCGAATTGTTCTCTGTGTTATGAGAACCAACAATTCATTAGCCGCGTTAACGATTCGTAACGATTCGTAACGATTCGTAACGATTCGTAACTTTACTAACGATTCGTAAAAAAAATTACGATTCGTCCGAATTTCGTATTTCGTACGAATTCGAACGGAATTTCGTACACGAATTACGAATCACAAATTTTTTTATATACGAAACGGGACGAAACGAAACGAAACTAATTTTTTGACAGTTCCCATGTCTAATGTCAGGTAGATGATCACTATCTACAAGGAAACCTCCTTCACTAAGACAATTTGACTGGCCAATTACTGTGGTTTGGTGTCTTGCATTCAAGCCACTCCTTGGTCTTAGACAAAACAATATATAATAACTCTCATATCTCCATTATAAACAACTAAGCAATTTGACTGGCCAACTACCGTGGTATGGTGTCTTGCAACCAAGCCACTCGTTGGTCTAAGTCAAAAAAAGCTCTCATAACTTCCTTGTAAACTTCTTGTTCACTATCCTAGTAAACCATATGATCAATGTGACACCTCAAAATAAAGGTGAAAAAATAAGGTGCAAAAATAACAACTCTACATGTTTCGCTCACTAAATAAGCTTCATCAGGAGTACCAAATAGTGCACCAAATCAATAAAGTAAAAATGAGACAAACAAATATATAAAGCAGAAATATATCACAGCAACAAATACCATAACATTAGCAGCGCTAAAATAATCCAAACACTTTAGGATTTGTTAAAAGTTAACTAAAATAGTTAAATAAGTAGGAAGTCCACTTTATATATAAAATGAGGCAGTAAATGTAGGATTGTCCATCACAGAAAAAACATTGCAGATAATAATTCAAAAAAGTTGCCTCCTCCACACTGCATATACTGGGTTATACGCCTACCTGTCAATGGATGATGTCTGCTCATTGCATACACTCCGTCAGAAGATACTGGGTTATACACTTGACTTGCAATGGGTGTTATCAGCTCTCTGCATGTAATCCATCTAGATCTTTGCTCATCACAAGCAGAGAACAAAGATACACATAGCGTAATCCAGTACTAAAAGGTATTTATTATAGGTTTATTATAGGTTTCCTTAAGATTGCACGCTTACAATGTAATTCAAAATAAAAGAGCATGTAACAACAATGTATCACAAGTCAATATCTCCTGACTACCCCTCACCGCTCCTGCGGCGTTCCCAGGTAAGGCAAGCAGGAAAGCCAACAATGTAGGTTGCTGCGTGGCCAAGCCCTGATTAGTTTCGTGATTGCTTCGTCAGAGGTTTGACCACGCAGCAACCTACATTGGGGCACTGTTACTCCTATCGATACCAATGACGGGGCACTATTCTTCCACTGACAACAATGATGGGGCACTATTCCTCCCACTGACACCAATGATAGGGCATTATCAAAAAAAGAGTATCCCCCAAGGAATACTAAGGGACTTTTGAGGCAACTGATCAACAATTAATGAAAAAAAGCGTAGAAATGTATTAATATAAAAGTATATAAATATACAAGGTGCATATGACACCAAACAGGATTTGCATATACAACATAGACAGAGTCATATAATATAAAAATGCAGATCATTCAATACTAGACATGTGCATTCGTTTTCACCCGAATTTCGGGTATCTTCGTTATCGTTTTAACAAACGATAACGAACGTGCAGAATCCGAAAACCGAAAGATCCGACATAAACAAATGCTTTATTTTCGTTTTCGTTGCAACAGTTCGATATAGATAGGAGATTCGACATGACGCTGACAATAGCGATCTGTGTCCATCGAACCTGTGGTCGAATGTGCCTAACCTTAGCTCTATTAGTTCAAGATTATTCTACATAGAGAGAAAAGATTTGACATTATAGAGACAATAGCAAAAAAGGTTGAATGTGCCTAACCTAACTCTATTAGTCCAAGATTATTCGACATAATGAAAAAGATTCGACATGAAGATTCGACGAAGCAGTCGGCGCGAGCGGACATCTATGGTCAAATGCTCCGCCCATAGGCTATAGAAGAATTCTAATGTTGGTTGACTAGTAATAATAATTAATAAATATAATTATTACTAGTGTCATACAACATTAGAATTCTACTATAGCTTGTAGGCGGAACATTCGACCGGAAATGTATGATTGCGGCGTCGTACAGTTTAGCTGCTCCGCCGAATCTTCTTAGAACATTCGACAGACACCATAAGCCTTTAATGACAGATTCGACATTAATCATTTTGGATTTTCGGACGAATGCATTTTTTAACGAAACAAAATAAATAAAAACGAATTTCGGGAGTAACTAAATAAATAAATTTTTCCGACGAAAACGAAATTCCGAAACAAAATATTTCAGTGTGCACATGTCTATCCAATACTGAGCCAAATGCATTTCTGGACCTGTGTAGAGTCCTTTCTTCAGGGGCATTTCGTATGGGGTAGTGCTGTTATATGTATATTCAGTCAAAGTTGAAAGAATGCAAAAAAGAGAGAAAAAAAAACTTGTTGTATGACCGTGTAATTGTCATTCAAAGTGTGACAGCATTGAAAGCTGAAAATTGGCCTGGGCAGGAAGGGGGTAAAAGTAGGCAAATGGTTAATTAAGTGGTCATTGGCGGTCTGGTGAGTGTTTAGTGTGCACACTAGTCACTGGGTGGTCTTGCATGGTATGGGAAGGAAGATTTAAGTCGGATGAATTTCATGGAATTTTTTTGATAGTCCACTTTGCACATAATTGTGGTGGTGGTGTTCATTCTTTTTTTTTTGCTTGTGTATAATTAGAAGGACTTAAATTTACACATTATGATTATATATATACATATATATATATATATATATATATATATATATATATATTAGGGCTGTTACTGATTAAAATTTTCGTGTTCGATTAATCAATTTTTCGATTAATTGTAACGCACATACAGATCCAACTACTTTTATCTGATCTCCTTGCATTGCAACTCTGCATTAGTCAGTGGTAAATGTGGTATACACTATATACAATCACCCGACACTAGTTAGTTTCCACAATCCATGACTTAACTTCACAGTTCACACAAAAACGTTTTAAATTCAAACTGTAGCACTGATGCAAATCATTTTTTTTCCACAGTAGCGTGACAATCCCTCCACCTCCTGTCTAACTAATCACTCCTACCTTATGGCATGGACCCCTGTGCAAACAGGTGGTCATGCAAGCGGGTATCAAAAGGGTTAACACGGAGCATAAACTTCTCTCACGTCTCCTTAGATCTCAGCAAGGACGCAGGTCATGGGTAGAAAGAAAAGATCTAAGTGCTCACCGCTTAAGTATAAGATTTCATTTTTCTGTTCAAACACAAACTACTCACATAAAGATGATAAAAACACAGCATGTAAAGCCGACAATCGTGTTAGTTCTGTAGGGCAGCAGCGGGTGACGTCATGCGTAGCTCCTCCCCCGTATGTGTTACGTTCAATCAGAACTTCAACGTCACCGGACTCCTCCCCCTTCCCTTCGTTAGCAGACGGAGGCACTTGGGGAAGGGGGGAGGAGTCTGGTGACGTCGATGTCCATGACGTCACCGGATCTTCCGACGGAACTCCCTGAAGACTCGGAAGCCGGCGGAGAGGTGAATACCGATTAAAAGAATTTTGATCGATCAAAACAGTTAACGATTAATTGAGGAATTAATCTTTAATTTCCACAGCCCTAATATATATATATATATATATATATATATATATATATATATATAAATATAAATTATTGATTATTTGGTTTGTTCACATTTTAGTTTATCATTTTTTTGATCACATGTTTTATAAATTGAGGGTGATATTTTTATACTCTAGACCGAAGAAAAGAAATGTAAGCATGTATGACCAGCCTAGCACAAAAAACACTGTCTCATCAGGCAAGTTTACTGCAGATGAAAGGCCCTGAGTCTGAAGGATGGCGCTCTATTCCACGTCCCTCATCTGGTTATATGCACCAAATTTTCAAAGAAAGAAGCAAAGTTTACATTATAGCTGTCTCCTTCAAGGGAGATTAAAGTATTTTTCCTTTTTTTAAATACACATGTAAAAAAGTAAAAAAGAAAGAAAAAAAGAAAAAAAAGTAAAAGACAAAATATAGTAATTATGCTTGATTTCAGTAATCTTATTAAAAAACCTTATTAAAATACATTCATTATAGGAGTAATTTAGAATTATATATGTACAGTATCTCACAAAAGTAAGTACACCCCTCAAATTTTTTCTTCTATCTTTTCATGTGACAACACTGAAGAAATTACACTTTGCTACAATGTAAAGTAGTGAGTGTACTGCTTGTATAACAGTGTCAATTTGCTGTCCCCTCAAAATAACTCAACACACAGCCATTAAAGGGGTTGTAATGCATTCTATGCATTAAGGTGAAAAAACATCCAACAATGCCGCCCCCCCCCCAGGCCCCTGTTATACTTACCTGACCCCTCGAAAGTCCCACGCTCGCCCCCGACACATCCTCTTCACCACTCACCCTGGCCGTTGATTGGCTAGAGTGGATGGATTGAAAGCAGCACAGCCATTGGCTCGCGCTGCTGTCAATCACATCCAATGACGCAACGCACCAGGGGGCGGGTCGAGTGATACAGCAAGCAGCTACGACCGCCAGCTCTATCACGGGAGCGTGCCTGCAAGCACTCCACACCATGCGAGGGAGCTCGCATGAAGTTGTGGAGTCCTTGCGGGAGGGAGCCGAGACAGCCACCGAGGGACCCCAGAAGACCAGGTTCGGGGGCCACTCTGTGCAAAACGAGCTGCACAGTGGAGGTAAGTATATATTGGAAAACTTCTTATTGTTTCGCGAAATTATCCACTATATTTATTCCATGTTTGTGTATCTATTTATTCTGGGACTACCTCATATTTATTTATCGTCATTCAAGATTTTACTGACTTTTTATTCCTTGATTCTTTATTTTTTATCCACGTGATCCATTTGGAAACTTCTTATTGTTTCACTTCACATCAAATGTCACCCATTTTTTATGCATTTTTATGCACTGGGCACTTTCAATATTAGACAACAGTCACTATTGTTTACATTTTGATTTTATTTCATTTTACTTTATCTCACTTGATTAGTCACTTTTTTATTGACCTGACTATCTATTTCATTACTTCGTATTGACTAGTAATACCTCCAGATTTATTATTGTGCACTAGTGCCACCTGCTGGTGACTAGATATTACTGCACTTATTCACTCTATTGCTTGTTTTGTGCGAAATTATCCACTATATTTATAGGTAAGTATAGCATGTTTGTTATTTAAAAAAAAAATGTTTTTCCTTTAGTGACCCTTTAATGTCTTTAATGTCTAAAGCGCTGGCAACAAAAGTGAGTACACCCCTAAGTGAAAATGTCCAAATTGAGTCCAAAGTGTCAATATTTTGTGTGGTCACCATTATTTTCCAGCACTGCCTTAACCCTCTTGGGCATGGAGTTCACCAGAGCTTCACAGGTTATCACTGGAGTCTTCTTCCCCTCCTCCATGATGACATCACGGAGCTGGTGGATGTTAGAGACCTTGCGCTCCCCTACCTTCCGTTTGAGGATGCCCCACAGATGATCAATAGGGTTTAGGTCTGGAGACATGCTTGGCTAGTCCATCACCTTTACCCTCAGCTTCTTTAGCAAGGCAGTGGTCGCATGGGAGGTGTGTTTGGGGTCGTTATCATGTTGGAATACTGCCCTGCTGCCCATTCTCCGAAGGGAGGGGATCATGCTCTGCTTCAGTATATTCAGTATTCTCAGTACATGTTGGCATTCATGGTTCCCTCAATGAACTGTAGCTCCCCAGTGGCGGCAAAACTCATGCAGCCCCAGACCATGAGACTCCCACTACCATGCTTGACTGTAGACAAGACACACTTGTCTTTGTACTCCTAACTGGTTGCCACCACACACGCTTGACACTATCTGAACCAAATACATTTACAGTGCCTTGCAAAAGTATTCACCCCCCTTGGCTTTTTACCTATTTACCTTTAGTTCAATGTTTTTTTAATCTGAATTATATGTCATGGATCAGAACACAATAGTCTAAGTTGGTGAAGTAAAATTAGAAAATATATACATGTAGCGCTACCCCCAGTTAAGAGAGCCGCTGGTTTGTTTTGGGTCCCTGAGTACAGATCCACCAACCCCCGGCAATTTGGCTCTACCCACTCTGGCACAGTTAGTAAAGGGGTACGTCCCTATGCACATAAAACTTAGCTTATACTCTAAATGTACTTGGTATGAACTCACAAGCAGACTGCTGAAATAAGAATAACTGGCTTTACTTTCATCAGTAAGGGCAAGAAATAGCAACATGCATTTGAACATATGACTTACAATACTTTGGCAGATCCCTGCAATATGCACTTTAACATGTACACAGGTATATCAAACTAGCAATGGGGAAACAGAGCGCCAAGTGTGGCGACCGTCTGCTATGCACCCCTGAGGTGCAATAAATCTATCTGCGCCTACCTAATGGACCAGGCCTGATCCCTAGCAATAGAGCTCAGTCCTTGTACTAGTACAGTGTTCTTCACCGGCAATAAATCTGTAGAGGTGGTGCACATGTAGCTTTAAATGGTATCTTTGTAATCCACAGAAAGTAACACTTGCTGCTCTGAGGTAAATTGCGCCTAGGCAGTTCAATAGGCATAAAACGTGTGTGTCAATGCAGGATTGAGCCTTCCGGCTCTCTCACCAATCCTTGGGTACCGTCCTCAGCTCCGGTCCCTCCAATGGCGGCTCTGGTCTCTTCAATGGCGGCGTCCGGTCTCCTCAGTCACAGCCCTGCGCTCCGGTCATCAGCTCCGTCCGACCGACTGTAGGGGGAAGTCTCCGCTCCGCTGCTGTGGACTCTGAGGGGTGAGAGTCTCACTCCATCGGCTGCAAGGCCCAGGCTTCAGGCCTTCAGCTCTGGTCCGCACAGGTGTCTCTGCTGGCTGTCTTCTCCGCGTCACAAGCTCTGTCAGCAGAGGCAGGCCAGTCCTGTCAGGCCTCAGAAGAGGAAGTGTTCCAAGAGGAAGAGGCGGTCTCCGCTCTTCCTTTTTATAACCTCCCCCAGCAGCCTCCCGGGCGGAAGCAAGCAGCCCGGGGGCCTGGGGAATCATGGGAGATGTAGTCTTTTCCCCTAAAAGGGGTAGAACCCCGCTACACACTCCCCCCACTTTGAATCTTTGGTCCCCAAAGACAGTGTTCAAACTACAAACTTTCTCGGGAACAACATTTTCACATAATTTGGACAGAGGAGCCTCCCACCAATTGGCATAAGATGGGGAGCTGTCCTGTCTACAGGTCAATTCAGTGTGGGCGACCTGCTTAACTGTGCCAGAGAGTGAGCTGGGGTTGCCCTCCACTAAATGAACAGCGGAAGGGTCAGGGCTTTCAGCACTTCTCCTTGCTGTGGTAACAGAGTCCTCTGAACTTTCTCCCATCTTGGGGTAAGTTAACTTCTTGGGAGGCTTCACAACCCTGCGAGCTCTCTGCTCTCTTGAGACTTCTTCAGGAACACATTCTGGCGACATCACTGGTTCTGGAACATCCACTTCTTCTTCGGAGTAGAGACCAGGGATATCTTCCCAGCACTCAGGCACAACACTGAATGGCACAAACTCTGTGGCTTCTGGGTTCAATGTGTTATCTTCCACATCTTCAGTAGGTGGAAGATCTATGGCAGAACTTCCTGGGGTTGAGGAAGGCCATAGCCATTCAAGTTCTCCTCTTTCTTCTTCTTCTGGTTGGGGGTCCTGTCCATCCCTAACTTGGGATGTTTGAGACCTAGTAGTAGGCCTGGGGGTATCCAGAATGGAAACAGATTCAGGTAAGTCTCTCGCTGGAGGTATTCTGACTGCTTCAGTGAGTGGGAGCAAATGATTCCTATGCCAGGTCTTCAAAGGCCCCAATCTTCCTTCTGGTTTCAACTTGTAGACAGGCAATCCTGGAAGCTTTCTACAGATGATATATGGCTCTAATCTCCATCTATCAGCAATCTTGTGTTTTCCAGGGATCCCTAAGTTGCGCAACAGTACACGGTCCCCAGGCTGTAGGTCCTGTACTCTAACTTTCAGGTCAAAGTTCCTCTTATTTCGGGCCCCCCTCTGGTCAGAGGCCGCTTGAGCTTTCTCATAGGCTATCTTCAGACTGCGCCTCAGTCTGTCCACATATCCTTTGTGGGAGGCAGCAGAGGCATGGTCTAAGGAAATGCCAAAGGCCAAATCCACTGGCAATCTTGCTTCTCTCCCAAACATAAGCCGGTAAGGGGAAAAACCTGTCACATCACTTGTGGTACAGTTGTAAGCATGCACTAGAGCTGAAATGTGTTGGCTCCAATGTTGCTTCTTCTCGGTTTCTAAAGTTCCCAACATGTTCAATAGGGTCCTGTTGAACCTTTCAGGCTGGGCATCACCTTGAGGGTGATATGGTGTAGTTCTAGTCTTCTCTACTCCCAGAGAATCTAGTAGCTTCCTGATCAGGCGACTCTCAAAGTCCCTTCCTTGGTCTGAATGGATTCTCTGTGGCAGTCCATAGTGGACAAAGTACTTCTCCAATAGTACCTTGGCTACTGTAGAGGCCTTCTGGTCCTTGGTTGGGAAAGCCTGAGCATAACAAGTGAAATGGTCGGTTACCACCAGAACATTTCCCAATCCACTCAAATCGGGTTCAAGACAGAGAAAATCAATGCATACCAGATCCATTGGGCCTTCACTCTGTAGATGGCCCATTGGGGCAGCTTGATGGGGTAAAGTCTTTCTCTGAATGCATCTTGCACAGGAATGGCAATACTCCTCCACTTCGGCCCTCATGCAGGGCCAGTAAAACCGGTCTCTGACAAGTTGGAAGGTTCTCTCTGCTCCCAAGTGACCATGCTGGTCATATAGGGCAATCAGCACAGTCTCTCGATGCTTCTCGGGGAGAAACAACTGCCACTTGTCTTCTGGGCCATCAGAGGGGCCCCTTCGGTAGACTACCCCCTGATGCACCTGTAACTTGTCCAATTCTCTCCTCAGTAGGCGAGCTTCTTTGGAAGGGTGAAGGCGGAGTCCCTCTGGACTCTTGTCTTCCAGGGCTTCCAGGACCAATCTCCCCATGGGGTCTCCCAATTGGTCACACCTTAACTCTTTCTTGGACAGCTTCGGTAGACACTCTTCTGCTAGTTGAGTTACCCCACAGTAACACCTTGGGACTCCCACTGTGGTAACTCCTATTTCTTCAGCTCTGGATCCTCCTCTGGCTTGGAGTTCAGCCCCCTGACAAAGGGCTCGCACTCCATCTGGTGCCACTTGGGTCCAGTCTTCCCAATCGTCGACCATGACATGGGATCTTCGGGACAGGGCATCTGCATCCCTATTTCCAGCCCCTGGTCTGTACTTGAGGCTGAAATTGAATCCAGACAACGCCGCCAACCATCTGTGTCCAGTTGCATCCAGCTTGGCGGTGGTGAATAGATAGGTCAAGGGGTTGTTATCTGTTTTTACAGTAAACTCGGCCCCATACAAGTAGTCTCTCAGTTTGTCAACAACTGCCCACTTGAGGGCTAAGAACTCCAACTTGTGAGTGGGGTAGTTCTTCTCGGAGGGGGTCAGGCTCCGGCTCACATAGGCCACTGGTCGTAGCTGGTCTTCATACTCCTGGTAGAGTACTCCACCTAGGCCTTCATGGCTGGCATCAACATGTAGCTCATATGGTCTAGTGGGATCAGCGTAGGCCAAAACTGGGGCTGTGGTGAGACTTCTCTTCAAGGTTCTGAAAGCCTCTTCACACCTTGAGTTCCATTGGTCTTGGACCGACTCACCGGACCTCCTAGGCCCCAATCCATCTTCCTCTCCTTCTGTCTTCAGCAGCTCGTTGAGGGGTTTGGCTATGCGGGCAAATCCATCCACAAACCTGCGGTAGTAGGAGCAGAACCCCAAGAAAGACCGAAGTTCTGTAACTGTTGTGGGCCTTGGCCACGAAGTAACTGCCTCCAGCTTTTCAGGGTCTGTAGCCACTCCTTTTTCAGACACTATGTGTCCCAGATAGTTCACAGAAGACTGATAAAACCGACACTTCTCGGGAGAAAGTTTGAGTCCCTCTTCACTGAGCCTCTTCAGTACTTTCTCCAATCTGGCTTCATGTTCTTCCAAAGTCTTTCCAAAGACAATGACATCGTCCAGGTACACAAGGACTTCTATGAGGTTCATGTCTCCAACAGTCCTTTCCATTAGGCGTTGAAACGTAGCAGGAGCTCCAGATAGGCCCTGAGGCATCCTGTTGAACTCAAAGAATCCTACTGGAGTTATGAAGGCAGTCTTTTCTCTATCTTCTGGATGCATGGGGATTTGGTAATACCCACTCTTGAGGTCCATCACACTGAACCACTTAGCTCCAGATAAACTCTGTAAGGCATCTTCTATCCTTGGCGTGGTGTACTGGTCAGGAATGGTCCTCCTGTTGAGAGTTCTGTAGTCAATGCAGAGTCTCAATGACCCATTCTTCTTCCTGACTACCACAATTGGGGAGGCATAGGGGCTCCTGGACTCCCGAATCACTCCCGTCTTCTTCAGTTCCGCAAGCTGCTCCCTCAGATCCTCCAGATCTGCTAGCGGGACTCGCCTCACTCTTTCTCTGAACGGCTTGTCCTCTTGCATGCGGATTCGATGGGTGGCACTCTTCGCACACCCCACATCAAACTCATCTTTAGAGAAAATCTTCTCCCATCTGGTCAGCTGGGCCTTGGCTCTCTCTTTCCAAGCTCCAGGTAGGTTTGGGTTTTCCATGGAGAGTTTCTTCCAGACATCTTCTCCTTCACCCGTTCCCTTCACTTCTGACCAGCCAACTGGGACAGCAGGACTCACCTGTCCCAGAAGCATCCTGGCAGGGATCTCCACAGGCCTCTCCGTGGGGTTCCTCACACTGACAGGGACTCTTCCTCTAGCCTTCTTCAGGTCCTTCAATGAGATCACTTCTGGTATCACTTCCAGGCCTGAGTGACCCTCCATTGGGTCAGGTTCCAGCATCACAAAGGGGCCAGGTTGCTCCCAAGTGAGTTTCACCGTGGCTCTCATGCAGGTCACCTCTCCAGGCTGTAACACTGCTCCTTCTCTTCCAAGCCTCCATACCCTTCCTATCCCCTCACTTGGGGTCTTCTGCTCTAGGACCAACCGCTGGTAGGCTGCCTTCAGCATGGGATGGATCTTGGGAGGTGAAAGATTCTCTTTCTTCACCAGGGGGGTCAGAAGTCTTCTGACTAGGTCCGTGTTCGTCCCTATGATCAGGGACGTCTTGCTGGTTCCTGGTGGGCGGGGACACACCACTGCTAAGGTGTCGAACACTTCAGACTTCCCAGCTACGGATGGGTCAAACGTCAACCGTATGGGTAGGTATCCATCGTAGGGGAAACTCTGAGTTCCCAACCCCCTTATCTCCAACTCTTCTATCTTCTGTATTGGCAGATGACTCAGGTATCTGTCATAGAAGTCCCTGTACAACAGGGTCACTTGTGCTCCAGTGTCTAGAAGGGCCTTCGTGTACACTCCTTCCACTTGGATAGGTACAGTAGGGGATGGACCAACTAGCTCTTCTGGGTAGGGCCGAGTTGATGCTGTCCTCTTCTTTAGACTCTTCTCTTTACCAGCACTGGATTTGCGCTTGATCCTTTCTTGAGCCTGGTATGCATTGATTTTCTCCCTCTTAGTGGGAGTATGAACCCGTTGAGGGACATTGTTATCTCTCACTTGCAAGGGTTGTTGCTTTGGGGTGCTGTGTCTCTTCAGAGGGGTCTTGCCCCCTTTCTCTGGAGCGCACCTTGGTTGAGGATCCCTGGGCCCCTTCTGAGGGGTTTGGTCTCCTCGCTTTCTCTTCCTGTTGTGCTTCTTGGAGCTCCCAGAAGGTGACGGGCACCCGGTTGACTCCTTCACCGGGGCCCTTTGGCGTTTCCCGCCGGCTGGCGGTTTTCTGCCTTCTTCTTCTTGGGACTGGCACATACAGCTGCAATGTGACCAATTCCTCCACAATTAAAGCAAATCATCTCACCGTAGTCAGGTGGGGATGCTGGTGCTGGGACAGCTGGAAACAATTCCCTCCTGCTTGTTTCTTTCTTGGGACTGGGCGTCTCTTTCGCCACTAGAGATGTCAGTATCTCCATCATCTGGGACATCTGCAACTTCAGGGCATCTACCTCTGTGTCTCTTTCAGGGGTTAAGGCCGACCTGACCGTGGCCACTGGAAGCTTTGTAGACCCCATCACCTGCTTTTCCCTTTTCTCTTCCAACATGGCCTCTTCTTCTCTGACCATTCGGATGAGGTCAGGGTAGTCCAGGCTCTTCCCATCCTGCCGGGTGCGTAGCACTAGTGCGACAGGGTCCAAGGGTTGGGCTCCCCTCATCACCTGCTGGGCACGGGCTTCATCTACCTTCCCTGGATCTATCCCCTTCTTCAGGATAATCCTATGCAGGATCTTGTCTATGCGTCCCATATACTCTGACAGCTTCTCCCCTGTCTTCTGGTAACAGTGTTCCAGTTGATAGGTAAGTTCTGTGACTTTTTCTGTCCCACCAAACACACCTTCCAGGATGTCTATGTAGTCCTGGGCAGTGCAATCCTTTTTGCTTGTCTTCAGATTGCGTATGGCCTCTAAGGCAGGTCCTTTTAGGCTCTCTACAATCCTTTGCTTCTTTCTGCCTTCTGAGACCTCCCATTCTTCTAAGGCCTGCGTGGCACCATCTAACCACTCTTCAAATCCCTCTTCTCCCGAGGGTACAGGTGTCCTCCCTGAAAACATCCGGAGTTTCCTGTATCCCGACATTGGGTAATCCCCGGGGTCTCTTCTGCACTGGGTCACAATCTCCCCTAGGACAGCACACAGTTCTGCACTAAGGGTAGTCTGTGTGTGTGCGGGACTTTCCGCGCCCTTCTGCTCTTCCTTCTTTGGGGATAGAATGGCTTTCATAGGAGAACAGTCTCCCTTGCGCGGCAGCGCATGCAGCAATTGGTAGGCCTGACCATTCGGTGCCTGTATGCTTTGGCTCCTGAACTGCTCTGGAGTCTCTTCCTTCCATTCTATTAAGGCGTATGTAAACCCAGCATCATTTCTCATGTCCATAATCCATGACTTTTGGCACGGAGATAGGGACATTATGAGCTGCTTGACTGCCTCTCTCTGCCATATCCCTGGCAGTTCAATAACTGCTGCTGCGGCTGGGTCAGCGGCCCATGTTGCGGACCACCGTCCCACTTCTATTGGGTCCATGCCGGCACCTTCTGGCGGCTTTTCCCGCTGACTCAGGATCCCGGATTACGAGCCCCCACGTGTAGCGCTACCCCCAGTTAAGAGAGCCGCTGGTTTGTTTTGGGTCCCTGAGTACAGCTCCACCAACCCCCGGCAATTTGGCTCTACCCACTCTGGCACAGTTAGTAAAGGGGTACGTCCCTATGCACATAAAACTTAGCTTATACTCTAAATGTACTTGGTATGAACTCACAAGCAGACTGCTGAAATAAGAATAACTGGCTTTACTTTCATCAGTAAGGGCAAGAAATAGCAACATGCATTTGAACATATGACTTACAATACTTTGGCAGATCCCTGCAATATGCACTTTAACATGTACACAGGTATATCAAACTAGCAATGGGGAAACAGAGCGCCAAGTGTGGCGACCGTCTGCTATGCACCCCTGAGGTGCAATAAATCTATCTGCGCCTACCTAATGGACCAGGCCTGATCCCTAGCAATAGAGCTCAGTCCTTGTACTAGTACAGTGTTCTTCACCGGCAATAAATCTGTAGAGGTGGTGCACATGTAGCTTTAAATGGTATCTTTGTAATCCACAGAAAGTAACACTTGCTGCTCTGAGGTAAATTGCGCCTAGGCAGTTCAATAGGCATAAAACGTGTGTGTCAATGCAGGATTGAGCCTTCCGGCTCTCTCACCAATCCTTGGGTACCGTCCTCAGCTCCGGTCCCTCCAATGGCGGCTCTGGTCTCTTCAATGGCGGCGTCCGGTCTCCTCAGTCACAGCCCTGCGCTCCGGTCATCAGCTCCGTCCGACCGACTGTAGGGGGAAGTCTCCGCTCCGCTGCTGTGGACTCTGAGGGGTGAGAGTCTCACTCCATCGGCTGCAAGGCCCAGGCTTCAGGCCTTCAGCTCTGGTCCGCACAGGTGTCTCTGCTGGCTGTCTTCTCCGCGTCACAAGCTCTGTCAGCAGAGGCAGGCCAGTCCTGTCAGGCCTCAGAAGAGGAAGTGTTCCAAGAGGAAGAGGCGGTCTCCGCTCTTCCTTTTTATAACCTCCCCCAGCAGCCTCCCGGGCGGAAGCAAGCAGCCCGGGGGCCTGGGGAATCATGGGAGATGTAGTCTTTTCCCCTAAAAGGGGTAGAACCCCGCTACATACATAAAACTATTTTTCAGAAATAAAAAAATTATAATTGGCATGTGCGTATGTATTCGCCCCCTATGTTTTGAAGCCCATAAAAAGCTCAAGTACCTTCAGAAGTCACATAATTAGTGAAATGATGTCCACCTGTGTGCAATCTAAGTGTCACATGATCTGTCATTACATATACACACCTTTTTGAAAGGCCCCAGAGGCTGCAACATCTAAGCAAGAGGCACCACTAACCCAACACTGCCATGAAGACCAAGGAACTCTCCAGACAAGTAAGGGACAATGTTGTTGAGAAGTACAAGTCAGGGTTAGGTTATAAAAAAATATACAAATCTTTGATGATCCCTAGGAGCACCATCAAAAGGAGGGCATTAATCAGAGAGGCAGCACAGAGACCTAAGGTAACTCTGGAGAAGCTGCAGAGTTCCACAGCAGAGACTGGAGTATCTGTACATAGGACGACAATAAGCCGTACGCTCCATAGAGTTGGGCTTTATGGCAGAGTGGCCAGAAGATGGATGGTGCTAAATACAGGGATATTCTTGAGTAAAACCTGTACCACTCTGTGTGTGATTTGAGGCTAGGACAGAGGTTCACCTTCCAGCAGGACAATGACCCCATACACACTGCTAAAGCAACACTTGAGTGGTTTAAGGGGAAACATATAAATGTGTTGGAATGGCCTAGTCAAAGCCCAGACCTCAATCTAATAGAAAATCTGTGGTCGGACTTAAAGATTGCTGTTCACAAGCGCAAACCATCCAACTTGAAGGTGCTGGAGCAGTTTTGCAAGGAGGAATGGGCAAAATCCCAGTGGTAAGATGTGGCAAGACTCATAGAGACTTATCCGAAGCGACTTGGAGCTGTGATAGCCGCAAAAGGTGGCTCTACAAGGTATTGACTTTAGGGGGTGAATAGTTATGCACATTGACTTTTTCTGTTATTTTGTCCTATTTGTTGTTTGCTTCACAATGGAAAAAAAAAATCTTCAAAGGTGTGGGGATGTTCTGTAAATTAAATGATGCAAATCCTCAAACAATCCATGTTCTTTTCCTTTTATTTTCTTCTTTCATCTGTAGGCTCAGGCTAGAAATCAAAGGCTATACTTGCCTATAAGTATGTCTTTATTTCGCAACCAAGTTAATGCCCGTCAACAGTCAATATATGACTCGTATTAGTTACAGTAAATGTTGTTTCATGATCCACTATATCTTACTACAGCCTTTTTTTTTTTTTTTTATAACAGTTGAGCCTAGAGGATTTTTGTAATATCACATAATATTATATTATATTATTCTATTATTTAAAATCTGAAAGCTCACCATATTGGTGGATTGCAGATAAGAGGACCGGGAGAGAGGTTTGCGGTTCTGAGATGTAAAACAATAGATCGTCTGCGTAAGCAGCAATCTTGTGATGGTACGAGCCAGTTTCAAGTCCTCAAATGTCCGGGTTAAGCCTAATGTGTTGCAGTAAGGGTTCTAGGGAGAGTATGAAGAGGAGTGGGGAAAGTGGGCACCCTTGTCTCGTTCCATTACTTATTGCAAATGGTGTGGAGGTGGCCCCGTTTACTCTGACTGTCACGGTAGCGGTAGAATAGATGGCAGATATCCAGGATAGAATGTAGGACGGCATCCCAAATCGTTGCAGGGTGGCCAGGGGGAAAGGCGAGCTCACCCTGTTAAACGCCTTTTCAGCGTCTGTGGACAAGGGGTGTTAAGACGTTTGACCCTTGCCACCACATCTATCGTCCTTATCGTGTTGTCCCGTGCTTCTCGGTTGCGTAAAAAACTGACCTGATCTAGAGGGATTACATGTTGGAGGACAGAACCTAAGAGGATGAAGGAAGGATACCAAGGAAGGGACGGGATAGTATGGGAAGGGAAGGGTGGAAAAGATTTAGAAAAGATGGGAGAAAACAAAATCACCAAACGGAGAACTACTGCCAAGTAGGGCAGCTAAGGCAGAGGTTGAGCCCCTGAGGCGTGGGACCCCCCCCCCCCCCACCAGCCCCCAGGCGGTCCAGATGGGGGACGCACTTTAATGTGAAGCTTTAATGTAAAAGAATAACCAAAACAAAAACTGTACAAAAAATACAAGGAGTGGTAGTAAGGGTAAAACATGCAAAGTCAACAAAGATACATTATCACAATAACCCTCAGAAGGAGAGACCATTCGCTCCCAGAGAGCCAAGGCCCAATGAGAGTGAACCGTGGCTCCCTGCCCGGTCAAGGACTACTAAGGAAGGGGGCTCCAGGCGGGAACCTCCCCTGGGCCCCTAGGAGGGGCACATATGTGAGAAGATGACCCTGTTGCTAGACTAGTCAAATCAACCTAGGAATAAACCAGGTCAGAGGGAACCTGCCCAGCCACATCTGAAACACACACAAAAAAAAAAGGGTAGTCACTCCAGTAAAAACCTGGGGCCAGATGCAGCTGAGCACACCCCACCCGACGGGCACATGGTGCAAAATACTATCATACATTGGGAAACATGTAAAAACCCAAACTTAAAAATTCTAACATATGGGAGGGGGAGGCCCCTGGGGAGTCGGCGCCAAAGTGAGCGCCTGTGGCACCGTAGTCAGGATCGTGCCTACTGGTTAAGCATGTATACAAGGCCGCTCCCCAGAGACCCCCCCCCCACTCCCCCTGCAAATCAATAACACCTGAAATGAAGATACTAGTGTCCTGAGTAAGCCATCATTCACCCCGTAGCGGGTCAAACCCGTAGGGCAAGTGGGGAGGGTCACCAAGCTCATGAGTCTAGAGCAAATGAGGCCACTGTAAAAATGTAACATGGAACAGGACTTACACATGGGGAGAGTCTAAAAAAACGGGGGTAGGCCTTCCACCTGGGAACCGTTCAAACGGTGAGGGCTCAAGGCTCATTATCCTGAGGAGCCTGTAATCTTCTGCACAGAGATTGATGGTTGCGTCGGGACCGTTGAGGTCTGCCAGATGGATTTACCACAGGGTTATTATTGCCTGTTGGAAGAACAAACGCCAGCCAATTAGGTAGGAAGGAAGGCAGGAGGAAGGCAGGAACATCAGCCGGATGACGAAGGGTGTACGAGCGGCCTCCCTTACGTGCAATTAAGTAAAAGGTGTGCCCCCACTTATAGGTTATCCCCTGGTCGCTGAGTTTCTCCAGCAGATGCTTCATACAGCGGCGCATTTGGAGGGTTCTCCTGGACACATCGGGCAGCAGAGTGATTTGAGCCCCATCAAAGTCCATTTGACCTCTGAGCCAGGCTCGCTGAAGAATGTCCTCTTTTACAGAATAATTGTGCAGACAACAAAGGACATCTCTGGGTCTGTCCTCTGCAGGGCCTCTAGGTCCGAGGGTCCTGTGTACCCTATCAAAAGGAATGGGAGTCTCTGACAGGCGCTCCAGAAAATTATTAAATATAGCAATCACGGTCGTCTTGAGGTCAGCCTGTCGGGTGTCTTCGGGCAGGCCACAAATTCTGATGTTGCGGCTGCGATTGCGGTTTTCCAGGTCGTCCATCAATAGGTGTAGTTGCGCAACCTGGTCCACCACCTCCTCGTGGGAAACTTGTAGGCTGGAGACATCTTGGCGGAGTATGGCATTGTCAGATTCCAGTGAGGAGACACGGGTGGTCACCTCCAAGACCTCTTGTTTAATCCATGTAAGTTCACCTCGGAGCGCCGCCTCCATTCTGGTGGCTAGGGAATCCATGTCTTCCCTGGTGGGTAGTTTTTGCAGGAGCACCCACAGAGTTTGATCATTCAGGAGTGGGAAAGGGGGCTTTCATGGGGGCAAAGCCAGTGGAGCAGGACTCATTGCCGTCTGGATGGGCTGTGTGAGAAGCAGCGGTGCACCAGCTATGGAGACCTGGTACTGGGAGGGCTGGGTGCATCGTGAGCCCCACTGTGTAGAGCCGCAGGGCTCTCCCCCAGGACTGCCAAGGGATGTAAGGGACATGAGCGGGGTAGGCAGGGGGAGAGATCACTAGATGGGGAGAACGGAGGCATATCATTGCCACGATCGTACCTTGCTCCCCCTCCTTCCACTGCAGGCGATCCATGCTCCGTCCTCATGGCCGGCGTCCGCGCCATCTTGGCTGGGTCCAGGATGGAAGCGACCAGCTGTATCAGCCACAAGGAACCTTTCCATGCGGGTCGCAGAGTCGTCGGGTCAGCGGAACCTCCTTCTTGGCTGTCTGGGCAGGTAAAGAAGCTGAACATTAGGGATAATGCTGTGCGAGTAAGCTGGTGAGGAGCCACAGACCAGGAGCTCAGGGAAGATGTGTCCTCACTCTTCCATGCCGAGACCACGCCCCTCGGTCTAATCATGATTAACCTCCATAATTAAAGTGATATTAAAGTCTTGCATTTTTTGGTTTCAAAATAACAAACATGTTATACTTACCTGCTCTGTGTAATGGTTTTGCACAGAGCAGCCCAGATCCTCCGCTTCTCTAGTCCCTCTTTGGCATTCCTGGCCCCTCGCTCCTGCTGAGTGCCCCCACAGCAAGCAGCTTGCTATGGGAGCACCTGAGCCGAGCCACTGCTCTATGTGTCCATTCAGATACAGAGCCTTGGCTCGGCCTCACCCCTCTCTCTCACTGATTTGGATTCACAGCAGCGGGAGCCAATGGCGCTCAATGCTGTGTCTTAGCCGATCCGGGAGAGTCCCGGACAGTCAGGTCTCTCATGCAACATCGCTGGATTGAGATGGGGTTCAGGTAAGTATTAGAGGGGCTGAGGGGGGCTGCTGCACACAGAAGTTTTATTTTAATGCATTAACATAAAATAAATTCTGCCTTTAGAACCACTTGGGGCGAAACATGTTGGGGACGTGGCCTGGATAAATTGAGCTGAGGCTGCTTATACCTGCTAACCACTTGGGCCAGGTGAGGTGTGCAGCAGCCAGGCTATCTCTTCCTATATTTTCAGCCAGACGTCCCCTCAGCCAGTCAGTAGCATCCCATTCATCGGACCTTGATAGCTTGAGCGGGGACCCTTAAGCATTTATCCACAGACTCTGCTTCCCCCAAATGAAGTTCCTCAACATAACCTGTAGTTGAGTGAAGAATGCTAGTGGAACGTAGATCGGGAGTCAGAGTAAAAGATTGCCAATTTCACAAGTCAGCTCTTATATTCTTTAATACTGGTCAATAATTTGCATCATAGAAAGTAGAGGGGTCTGCAGTGCCCCTGACTCCCAGGTATTTAAAGTAAGAGGATGTCCACTGGATGGGGCACTGTTCTTTCAACTTTTGTTTCAAAGTTAAAGGGGGAAACCATTAAGTGCTTTTAATTTTAAAGTTAGACAGGCCCCCATAATAATGGAGTATGCTTAACAAAGCAGGGACCACAGAGACTGGGTTAGAAATAAAGAACTAAAGGTCATCGGCATATGCTACGATCCTGTGTTCTATTCCATTGGCTCTTATACCAGTTATTAATGGGTGGTCTCTGATTAAACATAAGAAAGGTTCCAGTGTCAAAATAAATAAAAGAGGAGAGAACGGGCAACCCTGCTGAGTGCCATTAGAAAGGGGTAAATAGTCTGAAAGTGGTTCATTTATCCTCACTAAGGCTTGAAGCGTTGGTTATAAGGCCAACATCCACAATCTGATGTGTTGTCCTAGGCCTATAAATTGTAAGACACTTTACAGAAATTGCCAGTCCACCCAGTTGAATATTTTTGTCTGCATCTGTAGCAAGCAACATTAATGGGGGTCCCCTCAACTTGGAAGAATGTATGAGACTGATTGATCTGATCATGCTGTCCCGAGATTGCTGGTGCATCACACAACCTGCTTGATCCATATGGATCAGTTGGGGGATATGTGGATGTAGTCAAGTTGCCACAATGTTCGCAAAGAGCTTCAGGTCTACATTAAGAAGTGCTATAGATTGGAAACGTCCACATTGTCCTGGGTCCTAATCCACTTTTGACAGTACTGTAATATATGCATGTAAAGCATCGGGGAAGCGTTCACCCCCCTGCAATAGAGTTGAATGCCCTCAGAAAAAAGGGGGGCAATGTTACAATAGTAGCTCAAAGGGAGACCCTCTGGGCCGGGAGCCTTGCCTGGCATAGAGAGGAAGAGATAACCTCAAGTAGTTCCTACTTTTTTTTTAAAGGGGCTTTAAAAGCCTCCACAAAATCTTGGGGGAGCATGGGAAGACCCAACACCCTAAGGTATGAGTCATATGTGAGGGGGACAGGGTCTCCTTGGGTTCCTATAAATTATACAGCTGGTATTAAAAATCACAAAAAGTCTGTGTGATCTCCTTATGCCGCATACACACGACCGGACTTTCCAGCAGACTAGGTCCGATGGTCTTCCCGACGGACTTTTGGCAGAGTTCCGATGTACTTTCCGAACGAACGGACTTGGCCACACATGAACGGACTTATGCCCCGTACACACGGTCGGAAATTCCGACCACAAAATCTGTCTGATTTTTTCCGACGGATTTTGTCCGACCGTGTGTATGCAACACCAACAAAGTTGTCGGAAAATCCGATCATCCTGAACGTGGTGACGTTCGTTGCGTACGACGGGACTACGTAGAGGCTAGTAGCCAATAGCTTTGGTCTAGTAATGTGATCTGAGCGTGCGTGGCACTTTGTCCGTCGGAATTCGCTACACACGATTGGAAAAAGTCCGATAGGACTTTGTTGTCGGAAAATTTGAGAGCAGGACTAGCCCACACACAATCGGATTGTACCTAGTCTTCCTGGAAGTCCGGTCGTGTGTACGCGGCATTAGAGGTAGTGATTTTCTCATTCGCAGTAGATAGAATATAGGAGATAAAAGGGAGAAAGGGCAGCACAGTGGCTTAGTGGCTGGCGCTTCTTCCTTTGCAACACTAGGGGCACTATCTGCATGGAATTTACATGTTCTCCCTTCTGGGTTTCCTCCCACACTCCAAATACATGCTAATTGGTTAATTGGCTCCTGTCTAAATTGGCCCTAGTAGGCATGTGAGGAAGAAACCTTAGATTGAAAGCTCCTTGAGGGCAGGGACTGATGCACATGTACAATATATATATATGTAAAGTGCTGCATAAATAGGTGAAGCTACATAATTACCTATAATAAATTAGGGTTAATAATGTTCAGGAGGGAATTTCTTTTGTTATGAAGCTGAGATCAAGAACACGGTAACCTGACTAGCAGGAGGAAAGTTCAAAACTTTCTTTAGAGAGTATTTATTTTCTACTAAATAAAGGGTTGGTGCCTGGTACAGACTTCCAGCAGAGATAGTACTGTATATCTACTAGACATGTGCACAACAAAAAAAATTTGTTTATTTTCGTTTTGTTTTTTTAGTTTCCCTTGATTCGTAACGATTCGTAAATTCGTAAGTCGTCGGTGTTCGTATTCGTAACGATTCGTACATTCGAAAGAGTTATTTTTTCATTGATTCGTTTTTCCGTTAGTTTAATTTTCGTTTATTCGAAATTCGGACGCATTCGTATTTATTCGTACATTCGTAACATTCGTAGATTCGTAATCGGAGCATAATTCATAATTTTATGTAATGTGTATGCTATTATTACATTTTAAGAGACACGGAAAATTACGAATCGAAAAAAAAAGTTACGAATGTACGAATTTTTTCGTTCAATCCATTCGAAGCACATTAAGCAGCGCCATTGTAAGAGACACGGAAAATTCCGAATCGAAAAAAGAAAAAAAAAGTTACGAATGTACGAATTTTTTCGTTCAATCTATTCGAAGCACGTTAAGCAGCACCATTGTAAGAGACACGGAAAATTACGAATCGAAAAAAAAAAAAAAAAGTTACGAATGTACGAATTTTTTTCGTTCAATCTATTCGAAGCACGTTAAGCAGCACCATTGTAAGGAACATGGAAAATTACCAATTCAACAAAAAAAAAAGTTACGAATGTACGAATTTTTTCGTTCATTTTCACTTTCGTTGTTCCTGTTTTCGTTTTTCGGATTTTCTTCTTTCGTACATTCGTTGTTTCTTTTTTTTTTATCCACTTCAGAAAGAGCTTCGTGGGGGAGTGTCAGCTGTGCCCGCATCTCCTTCCCCCCTTGTTGTCTTGGCATCATTTGTGGACTGTTTTTTTTTTTTTTTTTTTTGTGTGGTTACAAGTTTAGACATTGAAAGAATTTTACAAAGCTAAGAGGAAAGAAACATTCCGCTGGGGTCTAGCAGGCCCTCCTCTGTTTTGTAAGTCCTTCCGTCCCTGTACCGTTTTGTCTCCCACTATAGCTTGATTATTTTCCATACCCACCCTTCTCCCACCCTCCCCCACCACCGCCGTGTTGCAGCCTCTCTTTTTCTCCTTTTTTTTTTTAATTTTTTTTTTTTATTATCCTTTCTCGCCCATATCTTTGAATGCCCTGAGGCTCTATTATTCCGCAATAGAGTCTCCCTCGCGCTTCTTTCCTCCGAGAGGCCGAATTTCTCAGGGCTGGACTCGCAGAGCCTCCCTGTAGCTCCATGACCTCTTAAATTTTCTCCAGCTCTCCCACCTGGCCCTCATGGCCTCTCTGTCCTCTTCCCCAATATTCAGCACATACTCCAACGTATATGTATGTTCTACCGCATCTACCCATTCCCATAGGGGGGGACTTTCCATATCTTTCCACCTCTTCGGAATTACTTTTTTAGCCGCATTAAGTAAATGAGGGACCAATGAGTCTTTGTATTTCCTGATTTCCCTCGTTGTTGCATGCATCAGTACGACCCAAGGGTCGTTTTTTACCTCAATTGTTGTTATCTCTTTAATATATTTTAGGATAGTCTCCCAAAACTTTTTAATTTTATGACACTCCCACCATAGGTGACCCATTGTGCCCTTTTGATCACACCCCCTCCAGCAGTTTGCTGAAGTGTCCCTCCGAAAATTACTAACCTTGTCCGGGGTTCTATACCACCTGGCCATGCACTTGAAATTAGTTTCTGCCGTTTTTGCGTCAACGGCGGACCCGTGTGCTAATTTTAAAATTCTCTTACTTGTGCCTACTTCTAACTGTGTTCCTAATTCGCTCTCCCATTTCATGAGGTATGTCGGAATTTCAGGTCTATCTTTTTCTAATAGCAGTTTATAAATTTTAGAGATTCTTTTTTTGGAACATTCTGCCGTAAAGATTTTCTCCAACTTCGTTAGGTCCTCTGCTTCCCTTAAAGGGCCCGGGAGAGACCCCGCGAAGTGGGTTAACTGACGATACCGCCACCCGTCTATGGAGAGCGCCTCATTCTTCTGTAACTCGTGTAGTGCCAAAACTTTCCCCTTGCTAATGATTTCCCCTAACCTCATACTATCGTTTCTAATCCATTCACCCCCTATTTTCTTTATCCCTGGTGGGAACATTAGGTTGTCCTTTAAAGCTATTAGTGGAGAATTGTATGTCTTATTAAATGTTTTATAAATCTTATCCCAAATTTTCAAAGTAGTGATTGTGATTATGTGCGTTGTCTCACCCAGTGACCGGGATTTCGGGGGATTCCACACAATCCTCCCCAAATTGACTTCACTCAGTGCCTCTTCTAAGCTAACCCATCTTTTAGTGTTACATGTTTTCCCCCATTCTGCAATTCTCAATAGTGCTATAGCCTGGTAGTAACTTTCTAGGTCTGGGACCGCCAGGCCACCCTGTTTTTTGTCTTGTTTTAATATTTGGAGCGAGATTCTATGTTTTTTGTAATTCCAAATGAAGTTCATTATAATGGCTTTTAACTTTCCGAGATAGTGCTTTGGGAGGGGGAGAGGGAGCATCTGGAATTTATATATGATGACTGGTAAGATCATCATCTTTACCGTGTTAATTCTGCCTGTCCAGGACAGAATTTTTCCCTTGTAAGCTTGGCATTTTTTTTTTTATTTCCTCTAGAAGCGGGATATAATTTATTTTATATATTTTCCTGGGATTATTAGCCAGCTCTATTCCCAAATATTTTATCCGTTTTTTCCAGACAAACCTAAATATTTTCTGAAAGTTCTGTTTCTCTGTTTCATTCAGATTAATATTGAGGATGAACGTTTTTGTGACGTTAATTCTGAAGTTTGTTATCTCCCCATAATCATTTAAGATCTTGAGGAGGATAGGAACTGACTTCTGGGGTGAGCTGACATAGAATAGGATATCGTCAGCGAAGGCCGCAAGTTTGTGCTCCTCGCTGCCGACTCTGCAGCCCTCTACCTCTGGGTTTCCGCGAATTGTAGCCAACAGCGGTTCCAAGGACAGAATGAAGAGGAGGGGGGACAATGGGCATCCCTGCCTGGTGCCGTTAAACATTTCGAACTCGGCTGAGACCGTTCCGTTAACCTTGATGTTTGCTTTCGGGTGGGTGTATAAGGTTTTAATTTTTTGTATAATCCTTGGTCCGAAACCCATCCTCTGTAGCGTATTAAACATGAACCCCCAGTCTACCCTATCAAATGCTTTTTCAGCATCTATTGAGAGAAGCAGACTGGGGGTTCTCGAATCTCTCATCCTCTGTATGGCCAGCAGTGTACGTATCCCATTGTCCCTCCCCTCTCTGCCCTGCACAAAGCCCACCTGGTCCGGATGGATCAGTGTGCCCAAATGCCCCTTTATTCGATCCGCCAAAATCTTGGCGTATAGTTTAGTATCGAAATTTAATAACGAAATGGGTCTATAGTTCGAGCACACCGATCCATCCTTCCCATCCTTCCTCAGAAGAGTGACCGTGGCCTTTAGGGCCTCCCCACTCATGTCATAGTCTATCCCCAGACCATTCATGTACCGTTGCATTCGCGGTATGAGGATATCCTTAAATGTTTTATAATATGAGGCCGTAAACCCATCTGGGCCCGGGCTCTTCCCTGTTGGTGAGTTATTGATTGCTGCTAAGATCTCTTCCTCGGTTATTGGTCTCTCCAGTTCTGCACTCTCTTCCCCGCCCAATGCTGTTAACTCTGCCCTTCCTAGGAACTCGCTGGTTTTCCGGCTGTTTTCCTCTCTGTCGTTGTTTCCCTTTGTTTTTACATCGTATAGTTCTTTATAATAATCTCTAAAAGTAGCGGCTATTTCCCTGGGGATAAACTTCATCTCCCCATTTCTTGTTTGAATTTTTTCAATGAAATTTCTGGTTTTCTGTTTTTGCAGTTGTCTTGCTAAATATTTCCCTGGCTTGTTTCCCCAGACATACTGTTCCCTGGCCATCTTATTGGTCTTTTGTCTAACTTCCTGCTCGGCTAGGTCTTTTAATTCCTCTCTCTTATCAGTAAGCTCTCCATAAATGCCCTGATTCAGTACCCCCCCGGACTTGTGCTTTTGCTCGAGAATTTTAATTTCGGCTGTCAGAACTTGCGTTTTTCTCATCCTCTCCTTTTTTTTCCATGAAGCTTTTGCTATCAGAAGCCCCCTTACATATGCTTTGTGGGTGTCCCATAGTTGGGCTTCTGACACCTCCCCGTTGTCATTACATTGGAAGAACCATTCCAGTTCCCTTCTAATATGGTCCCTAATTTCTTCATCATGTAATAATTCTGGGTTGAGCTTCCAACCACTCAAGGTTTGTTTATATCCCGGGAACCTTAGCCTCATGGAGATCGGAGCATGATCCGAAAGGGAGGCTATTCCAATGTCTGATTCGTTGATCCTTTCCAAAATGCCGTGTTCTATCAGGATGTAATCTATGCGGGAATACGTCTGGTGGACGGGGGAGAAGAACGAATAATCTCTTGTCTGCGGGTGCTGTATTCTCCCGACATCCAGCAGTTGGTCCTCTGAGAGTTTTTTACTTAGTCGTTTTAGTTGAACGTTTCTCCTCCCCGTCCCACCAGACGTACTGTCTAGGGCGGGGTCCATTACAAAATTAAGATCCCCCATCAGGATCAGGGATCCTTTTTTAAAGGCCCTCAATTTATACAGAATTGATTCAAGGTATGGGATAGGTTTAGAATTAGGGGCATAAACATTGGCCAGTGTGAGTTCTACCCCCAGGAGAGATCCCCTAAGGAACAGGAACCTCCCCTCGGGGTCCGTCAGTCTCCCCTCCACCGTGAAATCTATATCCCTCGCGAACCCAATGGCCACTCCTCTTGCCCTGCTTGAGATGGTGTCTCCATAGAACCAGTTTGGGAAAGCCGGAGAAAATAATCTAATATTAGAAGTGTGTGCCAGGTGGGTCTCCTGTAAAAAAACTATTCCGGCCCTATATCTCTCTACTTCCTCTAGCACCTTGAGGCGCTTACCGGGAGAATTTAAACCTTTTACGTTATAGGATAAAAATTTAATTTCGATGTCTTTCATGATATACGAGTATAATGGAATTTTAGTATTGGTGGCGGCCTAGCGGCGGGTGGGGTCTCCCTCCCCCTTTCTTCCGGGTCCCCCCCTCCCTCCCTTACCCCTCCCATCCTTTCCCCCTCCACCCCCCTCCCACCCCCCTCCCTATCTCTCTCCCCCCTCCCCCCCCCCCTCCCTCTCTTACCCCAACTAGGGTCTCTAAGTCTTTGGGGGCCATCCTTTGTGGCTTCCCTCCGACACCAGATCCTGGTGAGGTGGAGTTTATTAAGCCCTCTCCTCCCCCCCCCCCCGCGGTCCGGAATCCCTGGCCGTCGTGGGGGGGAGGGGGTAGGGCCGAGTTGAACAGGTTGGTTTCCTACGTCAGGTGGGGATTCTCCCTTCCTCCCTCCCCCCCCCCGCCCCTCCTCCGTGGCACCCCCACGCCCTCCATTTCATTCCAACCCTGAAGATCCGGGACTGGTATCCCGAGTTTCGTGCAGAAACTTTGCACTTCTTCTGGGTACCTCAATCTGGCCGTGCACCCCTCTTTTGACCCTATTAAACATGAGGGGAAGCCCCAGTTATATCTTATATTTTCCTTTCTTAAGATTTCCAGCAGGGGTTTTTGGTGTCTTCTTCTTTCAAGAGTACGGGCCGATAGGTATGAAAACACTTGTATTTCGACGCCCTCGTACATAAGGGGTGACTTATTTCTTATTTTTGCCCAGAGATCCTCTTTTTCTTTGAAGTGACTGAATCTAACAATTATGTCCCGTGCTCTCTCCGAATCGCGCCTTTCAAATCTTCCTACTCGATGAATCCTTTCTATGTCGGGAAAGTGTTCAGAGTCCTTGCCGCTTATTGGGCCCAGGATTTCCCATAGTTTTTTTTCTACGTCTTCCCCTCTTTGTTCCGGGACGGCGCGCAGCCTCAGATTTTGCCTCCTGTCCCTATTCTCCTGGTCCTCAATCTTGTATAGGGTATCTCTCTGGGTAAGGGAGGCACTTTCCAATTGCAATTTTAGTCTGGAAATTTCCAGATCTGTAGAATCCGCTCTCCCCTCCACCGCTTCTACCCTAGACAACAGATGGCCCATGTCTGTACGCAGCGAATTGATTTCAAGTTTAATTGCATTTTCCAGGCGCATTAGCATCGCCTCCATTTCGGGATTGTTAGGAATGTGAGCTCCAGCCTGTTGGTCTTCTCCCCGGCTGAGATCTATCTCAGTCTCCAACGTAAGGTCCGCTCTAGAGTTATTTATTTCCCCCTCGGCCCCACCCCTGCTGTCCGGGGTGGCTCCAGCCTGAGTATCCTTTCCTAGAGATTTTGGGCTTGCACCCTGCCTTAAGTAGTGTTTGATTGTACTTGTCTCCCCTTTGCTCCCTTTAGTGGATGCTTTCTTTGGCTGTTTTGCTTGGTCCTTGCTCATGTTGACCTTCTTGGTGGGTCTTATTCTCTTCCCCAGTCTTGTTGTAGTCCTGGGCCGCCTTGACCCTTTTTCCTCAGTCTTAGACTAACTCTGGTCTTCACTTTAGGGGTGGGCTTGGCCCTTGATATTTTGTGCTTGTGGTCTCAGAGATCAGTACTTAAGACCGTCTGGGCTTCCCAATCTGGGCACTGCCCCCTCTTCCCGCCCTGCTCTGCCGCTCCTATTCTCTGAAACTTCCGGAGAATTAATACCTCTCCGGGAGTAACCTAAGAGGAGGCCCAGGGGAAATTTAGCTGTCTAGCTATCCCCTTGCTTTGTTCTAGGGATCTATATTCAGAAACGCTCAGCTGGTGAACGTGCCGGCATGATCTCTATTTTTCCTGATGCCCCCTTCTCATGCTCCCACGGTCTTCCGTGACCTTGAGGAGTCTGTCCCCGGATAGGTCCTCTTGCACACCTGTCCACTGGGAGTATCTCCCTTGGTTTTTTTAGGTTAACCTCCTCCTTTTTATGTTTCCTTTTCGCAGATTTAATGTCTTATACCAATTTGAGCAAGGTTACCCCTTTAATTTCTATTAGCCTGTGGTAGGTCGGTCTTGGCCGTCTCTCAGGGTCCTATCAGGGCTTCTTAGAGGTGTTTTTTATTTATTGTGCCCCCCTAGGCCTTGGGGCCCGGGAGGTCCTTCTGGGGAACCCGCTAGGGTAAGTTGTCTATTTTGGACGAGACAGGGGGGGACCTTTTCTGCTTGCAGGGCCCTTAAGCGTGGTTATAGACAAAATGGCTGGGGCTATTGCGTTTAGATGAGGGGGCTGATTCACGCTTCCTAGCAGTAATCTTCAGCATCAAACAATTTACGCCATATCGAAATATTAAACATGGTTATCTCATCAAAACTTATACTTTTTAGAAAATTAGAAGAGAATATAAACAGTTCACTTTTTCAAATAGTGTAATGTGGTGTGTACAGAGTCCCACTTCCTCGTCCGTCGTGGTGTAAATATCACTCTGATCGAGCGGGGGGGGGGGGGTGTGGGCCGTGGAATCCTGGGTAATTGCAGGCTCCGTCACTATCCGGAGTGGTAATCACGGGGTCTTGTCCCCTATATTCTCTATTTTTCGTTCGCTGTGCCCTTGCCCCTGCCTATTTCCACCTGGGCCCCTCTGGGCTACTCCCACGTGGCAATCCGCAAACAAAGTGGGGTATTTCCCCTTACAGAGGGTGGTCTAGATACACTAGGTCTCAGGGTGGATTTATTTAGCCCTCAGGCAATCGCATGCATCTCTCCCTCTTTCTTCCCCTCTAAGCTTGATACGCGCCGGGGTCTGCCTGGCGTAGTTTAATAAGAGATACCGGTAAGTTTTCACATTACTGAGGGCAAAGAGACTGGGTTCTAGGTGCTGGTCCTCTCTTTGTTCAGGGACAATTTAGGCTGCCCCGTAAACAACCTGACCCATCTTGCAGGGGAGGGGAAGAAAAAAAAAAAAAAAAAAGGAAAACCCAGAGAGAAAAGAAAGAAAAAATACAACCACCGGCCACATAAGAAGAAAAAAAAAAAAAAATGAAGAGATTGTCCTAGCACATTGTACGGTCTTGGAGATACATTCTGCACAACAAGTCATCGGTTGGATTGATCTTACCTCCAGGTGGTGCGGGCTTCAGGGAGGGTGTGATACATACTCACAGTCGGTGTTTTTCTTTGGAGCGCTGACAGCGTTTGTTTGTGTCTGTCTGTGGGTCCGTCGCGCTGGGTTTGCGGAGGAGGGTTGGTGGGGGGGAGGCGGGGAAGGAGAGCTGGTGCTACGCGTCCCGGTTAGTGCTGCTGATTTTGCCGGTTATCTTGTTCTTCCCTTTGCGGTGAGGTGTACACATCCTGTGCTGCTTTTCCCGGGAGGGCAAGATGATAAGCGGGCGTCTGCTGCATCACATCCCCGGAGCGATCCCGCGTCCTCCCTGGCTGCACGCCTGTCCTCCTCAGCCCTCACGCTCAAACTCCTCCCTCCGTGCGGACGCTACGTCAGCACGTCCATCCCTACATTCGTTGTTTCTAATTTGTTTTTTTCGGATTTTCGTTATTTGCGGATTCGTTCGATTCGAACGATTCGTTATTTGTTAAAAATTTTAGTGAATCGTTCGTTCATTCGTACTATAACGAATGAACTAAAATAACGAAAAAAAATGAAAAACGAAAAAAAACTAAACGAATTGCACATGTCTAATATCTACTAATAGTAGGTAAAGTTAAACATGCCTGGAGCAAACTGTGTGTCAAGGATTGGACTTTTTTTTTTCAACCTGACTAACTATGTAACAGTAGATCTATACTAAAAAAGTTAAAAAACATGGGGGAAAAAAACAAAAATGGGGCAGGGTCAGCGTCACTCATCTATCTTTTTTTTTTTTGTATAAGGAAGTAGTTGCAAAAAAATAGTTGTAAACCAGTTTCTCCCAGTCGATGCACAGAGCGCATTTCTCGGTAAGTCTTAAAGTTTTATCTGTTCTTTTTGAATTGTGTGACCAATATAGCAAAGGCTACAGGATAAATCACTTATTAAGTGTTACAGTTAAGAAAGGATTTGTTGGGACAGTTGATTCATGTATAAGATAGCAATGTTCAGTTCCATATTTCAGGGTAAAACACCCAAGATATTGTTATGTATTATTATACAGTATATCTACATTAGAATTCAAAGAATTTTGAAATAACCCTCTGCACACTGCTATTTGACCTTCTATATTTCCAGCAAACCTTTGCATACAAACAGGGATTTTTGGTTCATATACATTGCACTGCATGCTCAAGTTGACCAGTTGTGTCAAAGTAATCCCTCTCTGGCCAACTGTATCAATGTGATCCCTCTCTGGCCAACTGTATCAATGTGATCCCTCTCTGGCCAACTGTATCAATGTGATCCCTCTCTGGCAAACTGTGTCAATGTGATCCCTCTCTGGTCAACTGTATCAATGTGATCCCTCTCTGGCCAACTGCATCAAAGTAATCCCTCTCTGACCAACAGTATCAATGTGATCCCTCTTTGACCAACTGTATCAATGTGATCCCTCTCTGACCAACTGTATCAAAGTAATCCGTCTCTGGCCAACTGTGTCAATGTGATCCCTCTCTGGCCAACTGTATCAATGTGATCCCTCTCTGGTCAACTGTATCAATGTGATCCCTCTCTGGCCAACTGTATCAATGTGATCTCTCTCTGGCCAACTGTATATGTGATCCCTCTTTGACCAACTGTATCAATGTGATCCCTCTCTGGCCAACTGTGTCAATGTGATCCCTCTCTGGCCAACTGTATCAATGTGATCCCTCTCTGTCCAACTGTATCAATGTGATCCCTCTCTGGCCAACTGTGTCAATGTGATCCCTCTCTGGCCAACTGTATCAATGTGATCCCTCTCTGGCCAACTGTATCAATGTGATCCCTCTCTGGCAAACTGCATCAATGTGATCCCTCTCCCTCCAGCTGTATCAAAGTAATCCCTCTCTTGGCAACTGCATCAACTTTTTTCCTCTCTGGCCAACTGCGTCAAAGTAATCCCTCTCTTGCCAACTGCGTCAATGTGATCCCTCTCCAGTCAGCTGCATCAAAGTAACCCCTCTCTTGCCAACTGTATCAAAATTATTCCTTATTGGCCAACTGCGTCAAAGTAATCCCTCTCTTGCCAACTGCATCAAAATTATTCCTCTCTGGCCAACTGCGTCAAAGTAATCCCTCTCTTGCCAACTGCGTCAATGTGATCCCTCTCCGGCCAGCTGCATCAAAGTAATCCCTCTCTTGCCAACTGCGTCGATGTGATCCCTCTCCGGCCAGCTGCATCAAAGTAATCCTCTCTTGCTAACTGTGTCAAAGTAATTCCTCTCTTGCCAACTGCGTCAAAGTGTGATCCCCCTCTGGACAACTGCATTAAAGTAATCCCTCTTTTGCCAGCTGCATCAAAATGATTCCTCTCTGGCCAACTGCGTCAAACTAATTTCTCTCTGACCAACTGTGTCAAAGTGATTCCTCTCTGGCCAACTGTATCAATGTGATCTCTCTATAGCCAGCTGCATCAAAGTAATCCCTCAATGGCCAACTGTGCCAAACTGATGCCCCTCTGACCAACTGTGCCAATGGGTTCCCTCTCTGGCCAACTGTGTCAAAGTGATCTCTTTGTGGCCAACTGTGTCAAAGTGATCTCTTTCTGGCCAGCCCTTACTCTATTCTGCAAAATGACAAATATTTACAGTGGACATAAAGTGCCGATATGAAACAAAAGGACACAGCCTACAGACTTAGGTCTGGTTACTGACCTGCACTTTTCAACAGAAATGGGAAACATACAGTATATCTGAGCTCAAATCGTCTTTTTGCCTTATATTGGCATTATATATACAGTACACTGAAGTATGCTATAAGCAAATACTGTAAGTATTTGGCATTTTGCACAGTAGAGTAGGGAATGGCCAGAGGAGGGATCAATGATGCAGTTGGCCAACTTGGACATGTATTGCAATGTATGTGAACCAGAAATGCTTATTTTTATCAAATAAAGTTTACTATAAATATGAGGTGGTGTATAGCAGCGTGCAGAGGGTTCATTCCGAATTTTTTTTTTAACATGTGCTCAGCACGGCTGTTTATTTGACAGTAACAGTCTCATTTTGAGATAACAAATAATTAGATATATAATTTTTTTTAAGGGCAAACAATGTTTTTAATTCCTGATATTGTCTTGCAAAATTATTTTTTTCTCAGTTCCTAGACCATAAAAAGTAAAAAAACAAAAAAAGTATAACAATAAGTTAGTTTGAATATAAATAGTGTGAGTGTAAATAGAAAGTATAAATGTTATTCTATGATTTTTTTTTCCTGTTTAAAATACACTAAAATTATGATGATGGTACAAAATATTGCAAAGTTAGTTACAAAGAATGAACAAAACAAATAAGGCTAAAAAAGATTAAATATTATTGGTAGGAATAGGAATATAATATATCTATATATATATATATATAGATATATATACAGTTGTGCTCATAGGTTTACACACCCTGGCAGAATTTATGATTTCTTGGCCATTTTTCAGAGAATAAGAATGATAACACAAAATCTTTTCTCTCACTCGTGGTTAGTGTTTGTCTGAAGCCATTTATTATCAACCAACTGTGTTTAGTCTTTTTATATCATAATGACAACAGAAACTACCCAAATGACCCTGATCAAAAGTTTACATACCCCAGTTCTTAATACCGTGTATTACCTCCTTTACCATCGATGACGTCTTGAAAAGTCTTTTGTGGTATTTGTGGATGAGGCTCTTTATCTTCTCAGATGGTAAAGCTGCCCATTCCTCTTGGCATAAAGCCTCCAGTTCCTGTAAATTCTTGGGCTGTCCTGCATGAACGGCACGTTTGAGATCTCCCCAGAGTGGATCAATGATATTGAGGTCAGGAGACTGAGATGGCCACTCCAGAACCTTCACTTTATTCTGCTGTAGCCAATGACAGGTGGACTTGGCCTTGTGTTTTGTATCATTGTCATGTTGGAATGTTCAAGTACGTCCCACGCGCAGCTTCCTGGCTGAAGAATGCAAATGTTCCTCCAGTATTTTTTGATAACATACGGCATTCATCTTGCCATAAATTTTGACCAAATTTCCTGTGCCTTTGTAGCTCACACATCCCCAAACCATCAGCGATCCACCTCCGTGTTTCACAGTAGGGATGGTGTACTTTTCATCACAGGCCTTGCTGACTCCTCCCCAAATGTAGTGTTTATGGTTGTGGCCAAAAAGCTCAATTTTGGTCTCATCACTCCAAATGACTTTGTGCCAGAAGGTTTGAGGCTTGTTGTCTCTGTGCTGTTTGGTGTATTGTAAGCGGGATCATTTGTGGCATTTGCGTAGTAATGGCTTTCTTCTGGCGACTTGACCATGCAGCCCATCTTTCTTCAAGTGCCTCCTTATTGTGCATCTTAAAACAGCCAACAGAGATGATTATGATATGGTATGATTATGGTAAGGGTTACTAAGGGGTAAAACAGAGGCAAATTTTATTTAACCTCTTCATGCCCCAAGGATGATTGTCACAGCTGCAATAGAAATAATGTTGATAAAATAAACCAAAAAATAAATAAATTAAAGGGATAGTACATTTAAATAAAAATAAATATATAATTTAAAAAAATTGAATGTGCCCATCCATCCCCCAGTGCTCACCATGCAAATGTGAAAACTATTCTGTCTGATCAATGTTTATAAACAATGTTACTTTGTATCTCTCTATCTTCTCTCTGATCAATGTTTATAAATAATGTTACTTTATATCTCTCTATCTCCTCTCTGATCAATGTTTATAAACAATGTTACTTTGTATCTCTCTATTTCCTGTCTGATCAATGTTTATAAGCAATGCTACTTTGTATCTCTCTATCTTCTCTCTGATCAATGTTTATAAACAATGTTACTTTGTATCTCTCTATTTCCTGCCTGATCAATGTTTATAAGCAATGCTACTTTGTATCTCTCTATCTCCTGACTGATCAATGTTTATAAATAATGTTACTTTGTATCTCTCTATCTCCTCTCTGATCAATGTTTATAAACAATGTTACTTTGTATCTCTCTATTTCCTGTCTGATCAATGTCTATAAGCAATGCTACTTTTTATCTATCTTCTCTCTGATCAATGTTTATGAACAATGTTACTTTGTATCTCTCTATTTCCTGCCTGATCAATGTTTATAAGCAATGCTACGTTGTATCTCTCTATCTCCTGACTGATCAATTGCATCTCTCTATCTCCTGACTATTAAAGTGTAATTCTGGGACAACTCTAACTATTCTTAAAAATGTAAAAATGTACCCCCCCCCCCCCCATCACCTATGCTGATTCAACTGTGTAAGAAAGATACACTGGAGAGAGGGCAGGTACTAAAGGGTAGAACACAGAGTAGAGAGATGGGGCTATGATCGATTTTGATTGGCTTCACACCAGGAAAGAGGTGGGTGCTAAAGCCGGTACGGCAGTGGTGGCGGGTCTATATGGCAATCACAGTCAATCATAGCCCCACCCCTACTCTCAGTGCTGTCCTTTAGTACCTGCCCCCTCCTGGGTATAAACAAACAGCATTTCCCCCGTAGCTGCCTGAGACAAGTGCAGCTGTAGTAAACACAGAAAGAGGAATGACTTCTGTTCTTCTCTCTGGACTTTTCACATTACTCAGGTTACTGCAACTTCGCCCAAACCCCCCCCCCCCCAACATTCTACTATTCCAAGGTCCAGTAAGTGGGGCTATTAATATCTGTAGTTTAGCTCCACCTACAGGACCGGCAAATAGGAGAGGGGTGGGGAAGAGCTGGAGTTGCAGTATCCTATGTAATGTGAAAAGTCCAGGGAGAAGGAGAACACAGGTAAGCAGTGCAGCAGTGCAATTGTAGGTACCATTTCCACTGGATGGAGAGTTGTTAACATTGTCTGGAATCTACCTTGTGTATGATCAGTTTTAACCTAAAGGTAACTTTAATCTTAAAGTGGATGTAAACCCACTTTTTTTTTGATGTCATAATGTAGAGAATACGATTTCCTTTCATTTGAGCCCAGTCTTGCTACACAGATTTACTCGAGGCCTGAGCAATCCTCTTTTATTGTTCAGTTAGAGAAATCTTGACGAAGTCTTGAAAACTTTGTCAAAAACGCCCCCTTGCTGTGAGTGACGGGTGATTTACATATCTCATGCACTAGCCTGAGACAGGCACATCCTGTGTAAAAAGTTCACAATTCACATCCCCCTCCCCTCCCCTCCAGCTCTCCCAGGATTGCTGTGTTTTGACTGGATGTTTCTCATCATGGGATGCAGTGAACAGTCAGCAGACTACAGACAGACAAGTGATTTAGGGGACATGTATGTAGTCAGAGCTGGGCAGAGTAGAACATCCAGTGATCTGATGATAACCTTTCTCAGGCTAGTGCATGAGATATGTAAATCACCTGTCACTCACAGCAAGGGGGCGTTTTTGACAAAGTTTTCAAGACTTTGTCAAGATTTCTCTAACTGAACAATAAAAGAGGATTGCTCAGGCCTCGAGTAAATCTGTGTGGCAAGACTGGGCTCAAATGAAAGGAAATCTTATTCTCTACATTATGACATTAAAAAAAAAAAAAAAACATTTTGGGTTTACATCCACTTTAAAGTAAAAAGTTAAAAGCTGGCTTAGGATAGTCATGGTTAGCTTTGATGTGGTAAGGCTTAAGCCCCATACACACGCGCGGATTATCCGAGGACCAGGTCCGTCAGACCATGTCGGTCATACTTTGTCTGATGTTGGTTTTGCGTACACACGGTTGGACAAAGTTGTCGGAAAATCCGATCATTCTGAACGTGGTGACGTTTATTGCCTACGACGGGACTACGTAGAGGCTAGTAGCCAATAGCTTTGGTCTTGTAATGTGATCTGAGCATGCGTAGCACTTTGTCCGGTCGGAATTCGCTACACACGATCGGATTTGGTGTGATCGGACTTTGTTGTCAAAAAATCTATCCAGCAGGAGATAGGACTTTGTCCGTCAGACAATCTGATGGAAACTGTCCGATGGTGCCTACACACGGTCTGATTTTCCGACAACATTGTCCTATAGGACAGAATTCATCGGAAAATCCTACCGTGTGTATGGGGCTTTAGAATTGGTATTGAAGTGCATTTGCACAATATTTATCCAAAAAAATATATATTTATATACTTTATTTTTTTAAAGTTTTGGAAAAAGTAGGGAAGGGTAAGCTCCCCTTTTTTGTTTTCTGTTTTCTATATGTGTCCCATTGAGGAGATTTACTTTCACTTAGTGTCCCAGTGACACAACAGGTGAGAGGTAATCTCTCATAGACAGCTGTCACAACAACAAGTGTTTGGTGAGTAGGATCACCAAAGAACGAGGGGTGGAATAGTCAAAATTTGAATATTCCTCTTTTACAAAAATCATGGCTGAAAAACTTATGCCGCGTACACACGAGCGGATTTTCCGTCGGAAAAATCTTGGATGGTTTTTCGGACGGAATTCCGCTAAAGCTTGGCTTGCATACACACGGTCACACAAAAGTTCACTGAACTTTCGACCATCAAGAACGCGGTGATGTACAACACTACAACGAGCCCTGAAAATTAAGTTCAATGCTTCCGAGCATGCGTCCAATTGTTTCCGAGCATGCGTAGGAGTTTTGTGCGTCAGAATTGGTACAGACGATCGGAATTTCCGGTCGAAACTTTTTCCAACCGAAAAATTGAGAACCTGCTCTCAATCTTTTGCTGACAGGAAATTCGGCCAGCAAAAATCCGATGGAGCCTACACACGGTCGCATTTTCCGACCAAAAGCTCTCACCTGTCTTTTGCTGGCCGAATTTCCGATCGTGTGTATGCGGCAGCACAGTTAAAATTCTGCACTATAATTTTTGCCCTAGGAGCTGTTGATTTAGCACAAGTCATCAAGATCATCCCCGCTACATAGGAACAATCATGGTCTCTCTACCTCATGTTTTTTGCCCAAAGGGCACCCTAAAGCTGGCCATACATGGATAGAATTTTGAATTAATATGCTTAGGAAAAGTCTCAATTTGTACCAAAATTCTCAGAACTTTTGAATATTGCTCAAAAGAGTTTGTTTATTTTCACATTTGATTTTCGAATGAATGGACTTTACTGAGCAAAAAGCACGTACACACGATCGGAAATGCCGCCAGCAAAAGACCGATGTGAGCTTTTGGTCGGATAATGTGACCGTGTGTAGGCTCTATCAGACTTTTGCTGGCGGCATTTCCGGTCGTGTGTACGTGCTTTTTGCTCAGTAAAGTCCATTCATTCGAAAATAAAATGTGAAAATAAACAAACTCTTTTGAGCAATATTCAAAAGTTCTGAGAATTTTGGTACAAATTAAGACTTTTCCTAAGCATATTAATTCAAAATTCTATCCATGTTTTCGGTCGGAAAAAGTTCTGATCGGAAATTCCGATCGTCTGTAGCAATTCCGACGCGCAAAATTCCTACGTATGCTCGGAAACAATTTGACGCATGCTCGGAAGCATTGAACTTTCTCGGCTCGTCATAGTGTTGTACGTCACCGAGTTCTTGACAGTCGAAAGTTCAGAGAACTTTTGTGTGACCGTGTGTATGCAAGGCAAGCTTGAGCGGGATTCTGTCAGAAAAACCATCCAAGATTTTTTTCTGACGGAATTTCTGATCGTGTGTATGGGGCATTAGAAATGTATTTGTATGAAAAAAATGTCCATCCCGCTCTTTACTTGTCACCGAAGTAAAAAATAAACGTTGCTTTGACCCCACTAATGATTAGAAAAATTAACAAACTTTATTAACCGCTTCCCGACTGCCTCCTGCACATATACGTTGGCAGAATGGCCGCGGGACCAGCAGACCCGATCACCGCTGGTGTCCCGCGATCGGGTCACAGAGCTGAAGAACGGGGAGAGGTCTGTGTAAACAAACCTCTCCCCGTGCTTCCTACACTGCCTGTCACTGATCGGCTCTGTCATCGGGAACGCCGATCAGTGACGTCAGACGTCAGCCACGCCCCCTACTGTAAAAAAAAACACAACACGTCACACTAACTCCTCCCCGCCCCCTAGTGGTTAACTCCTTCACTGCCACTGTCATTTACATAGGAATCAGTGCATTTAAATAGCACTGATTTCTGTATAGATGACAATGGTCCCAAAAATGTGTCAAAAATGTCTGATGTGTCCGCCATAATGTCGCAGTCACAATAAAAATCGCTGATCGCCGCCATTACTAGTAAAAAAAAAATATTAATAAAAATGCTATAAAACTATCCCCTATTTTGTAGGTGCTATAACTTTTGCGCAAACCAATCAATAATCGCTAATTGTTTTTTTTTTTTTACCAAAAATATGTAGAAGAATATGTATCAGCCTAAACTGAGGAATATATTTTTTGGGGATATTTATTATAGCAAAAAGTAAAAAATATTGAATTTCTTTCAAAATTGTTGCTCTATTTTTGTTTATAGCGCAAAAAATAAAAACCGCAGGGGCGATCAAATACCACCAAAAGAAAGCTCTATTTGTGGGAAAAAAAGAAAGGCAATTTTGTTTGGGAGCCACGTCGCACGACCGCGCAATTGTCAGTTAAAGCGACGCAGTGCCGAATCGCAAAAAGGGGCCTGGTCCTTTGGCTGCAAATTGGTCCGGGGCCGAAGTGGTTAAAACATTCTTTAAAATTTTTGTTTGAAATTCTACCAGTTTATGGCCATCATAACATTTGTACAATGAATGTGCTGCATCTTTTATTTTCCAGATATTTTTTCAGTGCTTCGTAATTTGATTATTTTTTCCTGCTTTTCTTTCAGTGATGGCGGCTGCTCAACTGAAGCTTGAGGTGACGTGTTCCATCTGTATGAACATTTTTACAGATCCCGTCACCCTGATATGTGGACACAGCTTCTGCCAACTTTGCATCACAAGAACATTTGACCACCAACATGACAGGGAATACTTTTGTCCAGAATGCATGCAGGATTTCAGGAGACGTCCAGAATTGAAGAAGAATCCAAAATTATGCAATATCGCCGACCATTTCCATTCCGTGGAACCAAATGGAGACCAACCTGAGCATGTCTGCAGTTATTGTGTTGACTTTCATGTACCTGCTGTTACATTGTGTCTACACCAGTGTTGGTCATCTTACTTTAAAAAAGTAATTAGTTAAGTTACAAATTACTTCTCCCAAAAAGTAATTGCATTAGTAACTCAGTTACTACATTGGAAAAGTAATTAGTTACGCAGCAAAGTAACTGACTTTTTTTTTAAATATTCTATACGTGTAACTAAGGGGCGGGTCTAGTATTACTGTAACCAAGGGGCGCATTTATTATTATTGTTATATATCGTGTAACCAAGGGGCTGCTCTATTATTACTCTAACCAAGGGTCAGATCTGTTATAGCGTGTAAGCAAGTGGCGGGTCTATTATTATTATATCGTATAAGGATCGGATGGCTACAGAAGAGGGCGAATGTTAAATTAATGGGCAGAGCTCGATATATAACAATAATAATAAATGCGCCCCTTGGTTACAGTAATACTAGACCCGCCCCTTACTTACACGATAGATGCCCCTTGCAGAGTAGCACGAGCATCGGGAGCGTGCGGCATCGCCTCGTACAATTACATGTTAACTGCACCTGCGCGGTGTAGAGTTCACTCAGAGCTGTTTAGGTTCAGCAATTTTCGTAAGCTCCGTAGTCCTTCGTACTGCGCAAGCCCTGCGCCTGCGCAGTACAGGGGGTCCTTATCCGGCGGGGGAACTTTTTCGGCAGGAATTACACTACTGCCATCTAGTGGCAGTAGATGTAATTGGGGTAACTAAGCCAAAGTAATGGGAACTGAGTTACCATGAGGGGAAAAGTAATCAGTTAGATTACTAGTTACCCTCTAAAGTAACTGCGTTAGGTAACTCTGTTTATTTTAACTCAGTTACTTACATCACTGGTCTACACTGTGAAGCTTTTCTTTGTGATCTGCATAAACAGACACACAGCAAGACACCAGAACACGTCCTCACCGATCCCACCACTTCCCTGGAGGACAGACAGTGTCCCGTCCACAAGAAGATCCTGGAGTATTACTGCACTGTGGATAATACATGTATATGTGTTCATTGTCTGACCTCAGAACACAATGGGCACAAAGTGAGCACAATAAATGAGTTTTTGAAGAATACAAAAAATCTGGAACCAATTTTGGAGACTCTGTCCTTTAAGAAAGAGGAGACTGAAGCAATGCTCCAGAGTCTGCAGGATCACAAGATGAAGATAGATAAAGAAGGAAATGATGTAACTGAGAGTGTCACTGCCATAATGAGAGACATCAGGAGACAACACGATGATCTAGAGAACAGAGTACTGACTGAATTCTCCAGACATAAAGAGCAGATTTCACTTTCAGTTTCCAACCGTATCCAGCAGCTGGAAAAGGAAAAGTCTGAACTGCACAAGAAGATCACTCAAATTGAGGAGCTGAGTAGAAATACTAACCCAATATCTGCCTTACAGACACCAGATGCTTTGTTTTGTATCTTAAATGATGATGAGTATGATTTGTACAGAGGGGTGGATAGCCCAATGATCCATGATGTAGGTGATCTGGAGAAGGATGTGGTCTTTGAGACTTTGCATTCAGGGCTATCATATATTGTAGAGGGTGTTGGAAAAGATGTCTGTGTGGAGGATGTTCAAAAAAGTTCACTCCTTGGTGATAATGTATATATAGGAAAGAGAAATGGTTCTAATGAAGCAAAGATCCCTGAATATAATTCAAATGTCCAAGTTCAATCACACATAGCTGAACCTCAAAATGTTCCCCTCCTTTCTGAAAATAAGAGCAAAGCCACAGAAATGTTGCTGGATGTGGAAACAGCTAGTAACTATGTATATAGCTCAGATGACCTAAATTGGCGTTTCAACCAAAAAGAAAAAAAAATGTCTTAAAAATCATAAAAGAATTAAAAGAAATATAATTGAAAAAGAAATTTTTTTTTTACTCACCTCACATCACTTCCCCTTGGCGCCGCACAGTCATCTGGGACCTGTCACGTGTCCCAGATGACTAAGCGTCGTATCATGGCACGTGGCGTCGCTCGGGCATGCGCAGTGGGTGACCGGCTGTGAAGCCACAGCCGGGTGCCCACAGCAAGAATGCCAGCGCCCCTAGCGGAGCGGGGAACAAGGGGGGGCTTTGTTCCCCCACATCGCTGGACCCTGGGACAGGTAAGTGTCTGATTATTAAAAGTCAGCAGCTGCAGTATTTGTAGCTGCTGACTTTTAAAAAAAAAAAATTTTTTAGGGGGCACCCCACTTTAAGCACCAGAGGGATTTCCCCAGGTAAGCATGAAATAGACGTGGAAATCTGTAAGACAGAAGAGTTCATTGGTGACTTTTTTGTTTATAGGGATGTGTTATCCCACTATAGATAGAAGAGGATCCGAGTCTCTAATTGAAAACATTAACACACGCTAGCTGAGTCAAAACATAGAATGAACAACTTCATGATTCACTCTAAAATGGCTGCCATAGAACATAATCAAATTTCAAAATTTGAAAATATGTGGCGCCCATGGGTTCATTTTTTTTCACCTTCATCCTTTGATAATTCAGTACTCCTGCCATGGTAGTTGATTATATTTGATGGAACTCAAACCTTACTAATCCCCACACTGGCTCTCGGATCAATCCCGTAAAAATTCTTTCCCCCTCTCTTTTCTCCTTCCTTTTCTTTCTCTATTCCCTTTCCTTCCTCTCCCATCCCCCTCATTGATTCTTGAAGCTCATTGTTACTAATGATGTATCTCATCCACGTTACATTGGAAACTAACATGGTAGAAATAGAGGGATACCTTTTGATAAAATGTATTGGTTCTAAAATCTCTATTTCTAGTATCCTTATTTATTTATCATATTTCATTTTATGTTTTATATTCTTACCTACTTCTGTAATTATTGAGCTTCATTCCTTATGTTAACATGTATCTATTAACATGTATGTTAAGCTTATTACTTTGAACTTAATAAAAATCTTTTGACAAGGAAAACATTAACACTCTTTGGGGATTAAAGGTTAAAGCTGGGACATTCATATTGTATCAAAATAGACAATGTAAAGGCTTAGGGAAGGTGGCTTCACAGAGAATAAAACTCAAGTTGAATTATAAGGCTGGGCAGTTGTCCTTCTATGAGCTATGTGAGCCCATCAAACACTTACACACCTGCACTGCCACCTTCACACAGCCCCTCCATCTTATTTTTTTTTTTCTCCTTAGAAGAATATATATGGTGTGACCTGTACTATAAAGTGACTTGGTACAATTAAATTCCATCAAAAAATGCCAGTGCTAATGTCATACGATTAAATGTCCACAAACTGAAAAATTTGTTTATAATAGGGAATATTATATAAAAATACAAATGTAGATAAAAAAATAAAAATGTAAATATAAATATGATATATAATGTGACGGTGTCTCCAATAAAAATCCAAAACAGTCTTTCACAATGAATCAAGTGACTTGTGACTTTCTTCTCTCCTTGTGCCTCGTGAGTAAAGTGCAGGTGCTCCAAAACGTGCTCCTCTCACACACACTCCCACCAGAGAACTCTCCCCAATAGGGCCTTTCACAGCTTCACTGATGTATCAGCTGGAACAGACCCCAAACGCCCGTGCCCCCCTGCAGCCCCCCCCCCCCGGCCCCGACCCAGCGTATGTGGGAAGAAACCGAAACCTCCACAGTGCAACAACGCTTCAACTATTTCATTCGCACAAAGCAAAAGCATGCACCCACAGTGTGCAAAAATCATCAGCACAGTTAAAACAGGAAGCGCTGTCTCCTCTGCGCCCAACCCTCATGCACCGGAAGCGATGAAATGACGACGCGGCTCAGCCCCACACGCCAGCCCCTCCATCTTATAATCAGTTTACAAGGTAATTTTTGGGTGAAAATTCTAACATACCGCTAATACTAAAAGTGACCCTTTACTTGAACCAGAAGAACACAGGCCAACATTCCGAAAATCATATTATTGTTTTTAGTAAAAGTGTACCACTTGCCATTTACCTGCTTCCTGTCCAGCGGTGTACTGGTACAACGTTGGATAGGAAGGTTGATATACCAGGCAGTCATCAATGTAGCGATGACCGAGGTATCAGTTTTTCCAGCTGGCGATTCCTAGAGATGTGCACACTGAAATATTTCATTTTGGAATTTCGTTTTCGTCCGAAAAATACAATCATTTAGTTACTTAGGAAATTAGTTTTTTTTTATTTAGTTTCGTTAAAAAAATGCATTCGTCCGAAAATCTGAATTAAGATCGAATCTGTCATTGAAGGCTTATGGTGTCTGTCGAAAGTTCTAAGAAGATTCGACGAAGCAGCTAAACTGTATGACTCCACGATCGTACATTTCCGGTCGAATGCTCCACCCACAAGCTATAGTAGAATTCTAATGTTGTATGACTAGCAATAATTATAGATTATTAATTATTATTACTAGTCAACCAACATTAGAATTCTTCTATAGCCAATGGGTGGAGTATTTGACCATAAATGTCTGCTCGCGGCGATCGTATGTTTTTAGCTGCTTCGTCGAATCTTCATGTCTCTATAATGTCAAATCTTTTCTCTCTATGTCGAATAATCTTGGACCAATAGAGTACATTCAACCGTAGGTTCGATAGACACAGATCGATATTGTCACCGTCATGACGAATCTTCTATCTATATCGAACTGTTGTCACAACAAAATGAAAATAAAGCATTTTTTATGTCGGATCTTTCGGATTTCGGATTCTGCACGTTTGTTATCCTTTGTTAAAATGAACGCGAAAATCCCTGAAATTCGGGCGAAAATGCATTTGGACGAAAACAAATGCACATGTCTAGTGATTCCAAAAGTAAGTCCCAACCCCCTCTCGACACCACCACCTTTACTGGGGCTCTCCCGAGTGATCCGGAAGCCTGGTTAGGATGCAACCGGTGGCACAGTGAGAGAAAGTGATCTTGTTCCTCCCACTGTGTGACGTCAGAAACCCGGAAGTGATGGCGATTTTGTCACTTCCTGTTTTCACTCTTTCCGGTAATGGCCAAACAGACATAATATTGGAGGCTAGAGGAGAGGTGTAGGGTCTAAAAGACACAAGATCTCTCCATAACGAGGAACCTGTCATGGCCCATGTTGCTCATCCCTTGTGATAGCAATAAAGGTAATAATTTTTTTTTTAAAGATACTATGTAAGAAATTATTTATTTATTTTTTTTATAAAATAAACAACAATAATAAAAAAGAAAATGAAAGCGCCCTTGTCTGCCCATGCTCAAGCACAACTGCAAAAAATGTGAATCCATGCCCCAGTCCTGCACACATATGTAAACAGTAATTCACACCGCACATGTGGGGTATTTCCTTGAACGTCAGAGTGAGAGCAATGATTCTAGCTCCAGACCTCCTGTGTAAGCCCCCGTACACACGGTCCGACCACAAAATCCGTTTTTTTCCAACGGATTTTGTCCGAAACTGGTGTTGCATACACACGGTCGGACAAGGTTGTCGGAAAATCCGATCGTTCCAAACGTGGTGACGTTCATTGCGTACTACGGAACTACGTAGAGGCTAGTAGCCAATAGCTTTGGTCTCGTAATTTGATCTGAGTATGCGTGACACTTTGTCCGTCGGAATTTCCTAAACACAATCGGGAATAGTCAGATCGGATTTTGTTGTCGGAAAATTTGAGATCCTGCTCTCAAATTTTTTCCGTCGGAAATTCCAACGGAAAAAGTCTGATTGAGCCCACACACGGCCGGATTTTCCGACAACATGGTCCAATCGGACATTTTCCATCAGAATTTCCGACCGTGTGTATGGGGGCTAACTCTAAACTGGTAACCTGTAAAGGCTTTTAAAATGTCAACTATGTGGGAGGATTTTAGGTACTGAAGTTTGGCAGCGTTCCATGCAATTATAAAGCGTGACATGTTTGGTATCTATTTACTTTTATCTTTTATACTTTACCATAAAATGGGTATTATTGTGTTTTTGTGCAACAAAATTCATTAAAGTGTATTTTTTCCAAAAAAAAATGTGTTTTAAAAACCGCTGTGCAAATACTGTGTGACATAAAAATATGCAACATCCACCATTCTATTTTCTAGGGCCTCTGTTTAAAAACATATAATGATTGGGCATTCTAGGTAGTTTTCTAGCAAAAAAAAAAATATGTATTATACATGTAGGAGAGGAATGTCAGATTTTGGCCCCAACTGGATGTGGTTGAAAAGGAAAAATATTCTACTCTAAAAAATCATCAGGCAGATTACAGCACTCCTTTAAGACAGAATGGTGATATTCTATAGGTAATAGAGAAGAGTACAAAGTCTGAACTCGTATCGTTATCAGAGATTGTAGGGGCAATTTATCAAAACTGGAGCTGACAGAATCTGGAGCAGTTGTACATAGCAACCAATCAGCTTATATCTTCAGCTTGTTCAGTTAAGCTTTGAAAACAAAATATAAATGCTGATTGGTTGCCATGCATAGGTGCTCCAGTTTTGATAAATTCCCCTCTATGTATCAATGTAAAAAAACAAACAAAAGTCAAAATTGTCTTAAACAGGACAGCTGGTCATGGTGTAAAAATACAGTTCATGCTCCCCACTGGACTCTATGCCCTTGGAGGACCGGAGCGATGTCTGGTGTCACTTCCACCTAACGGCCTTAAAGGGACAATTTTTTTATTTATTAATAAATGTAATTTTACATATTTTTTTGCTTTTAAGTGTAAATGCATTAAGTTAAAAAACCTTCTGCCTTTACAACTCCTTTAACTATAGACAAGGTTGCTAAACTTATTTCTAATGCCCACCTAACAACCTGTCCCCTGGATCCAGTTCCCTCTCAAATAATGCAGTCCCTCTGACTCTATCCTGCACTCTCTAACCCACATCTTCAAACTTTCCCTCTCTTCTGGCATCTTCCCCAACTCTCTCAACTCTCTAAAACATGTACTAGTCACCCCATACTTAAAAAGCCTTCCTTGGACCCCACCAATCTTAAAGTGGAAGTAAAGTCACATTTTCCACTTTCACCTACAGGTAAGCCTGTAATGAGGCTTACCTGTAGGTACAAAAAATATCTCCTAAACCTTTACGGTTTAGGAGATATTCCCCGTGCAATACGCCGCTGACTGCAGCGGCGCATGCGCACGGGGGATTCTCGTCTGAAAGGCCGGCAGAATACGAACCCTGCCGGGACGAAGTCTCCCGTGCGCATGCGCGGGAGTGACGACATCGCGGCTCCAGCCACTCACAGCGCTGGAGTCGCGATACCCGGAAGACACGCCGAGGCAACATGTCAGCGACCTCGGCGTGGACCAGGTGAGTTACCGACGCCTCGTTCTAAGGTAAGTATTTCATAATGAGCTAGTATGCGGTGCATACTAGCTCATTATGCCTTTTCCCTTACAGGTGTAAAAAAAAAAAAAAAAAAATGTCAGCGGGTTTACTCCCGCTTTAACAACCTATGCCCTATCTCCTTGCTCCCCTTTTCCTCCAAAATCCTTGAACCCCTGGTCTACAACCAAATGACCATCTCATCTTGATTCTCTTCAGTCTGGATTTCGCCCTCAACACTCCACAGAAACTGCTCTCCTAAAACTCACAAATGATTTACTAACAGCAAAAACCAATGGACACTATTCTGTACTCCTTTTTCTGGAATTTTTCAGTTGCCTTTGATACGGTTGACCACCCCCTTCTCCTCAAAAAACTTTACTCCTTTGGACTCCATGACAGTGCTCTTCATTGGCTCTCATCCTACCTATCCCACTGCACCTTCAGTGTCAAGTACAATTCTACTTACTCCTCTCCTCTTCATTTCTCCATCGGGGTCCCCAAGGTTCTGTTTTTGGACCTCTCCTGTTCTTAATCTACATCTCCTTCCTGGGCCAGCTGATAGCCCCCCATGGCTCTCAATATAATTTCTATGCAGACCACACCCAAATCTATCTCTCTACCCATCAGTTCGCCCCATCACTCTCCTTACCCATTACTAATTTACTGACCAAAATATCAGTCTGGATGGCACACAACTTTCTCAAACTCAACCTGTCCAAAACAGAGGTAATACTATTTCCTCCACCATGTGCCCCTTCCCCTGACTTCTCTGTCAAGATCAATGGTATATCCATTAACCCATCCCCACATGCCAGGGTGCTAGGTGTAGTCCTGGACTCTGAACTGTCCTTTCAGATCCACATCCAAACACTTTCTAATGCTTACCACCTCAAACTCTGCAGCATCTCCAAAATACCAAAATATGCCACTTCCTAACCAATGACACGACAAAGCTCTGAATCCACTCCCTGGTTATAACTCACCTCGACTACTGCAGTTCCCTCCTCATTGGCTTACATTTACATGGGCGATCTCCCCTTGAGTCCATCATGAATGCTGCTACCAGACTCATCCACCTTACAAACCACTTAGTGTCTGCTACTCCTCTCTGTCAATCCCTCCACTGGCTGACACTTACTCAACAAATTAGATTCAAAATACTAAGAACAACTTACAAAGCCACCCACAACTCTGCCCCCAGCTACATCACCAGCCTAGTCTCAAAATACTCTCTAAATCGTTCTCTTCATTCCTCTCAAGACCAACCCCTCACAGTTATTACATTTTGTAGCACTTGACCCTCCTTTTTAGATTGTAAGCTCTAGAGAGCAGGGCCCTCTGATTTCTCCTGTTTTGAATTGCATTGTAACTGTACTGTCTGCCCTCACGTCATAAAAGTGTTGGCACTATATAAATCCTGTATAATAATAATAATAAAAATATTGTGTGCACTTGAGTTGACAGGAGGGAAGAGCAGAGTGAGCACAGTGATGAGCTTGTTTCTCTGCTGGGATGTACGACATCATTTTGGCCTAGGCCAAAAATCAACTGAAAAAAAAAAAAAAAAAGTTTAAAACAAGTAAATATAATTCCTATCTATTTACTAATGCTGGAATAAAAAGCATTAGATATAGTTGATTGAGAGAGTTTAGTTCACCTTTAAAGTAAACTCTGGGAGAAAGTTCACCTCCTCTAAACTCTGTAATTCTATTCCCACTGCACAATATATGTTATTTTTCAGAGAGACACACAGAGGAGGCTCTCTAATTAGGCAAATTAGGCAGTCGCCCCAGGCCTTGCCCCCACAGGGGCCTCGCGGCCGCCTAGTTTGCCTAATTAGAGAGCCGACTCTTCCAGCAGCAGAGATCTCCGCCATCATACCGTCCTGAGCCCTCTCACTCTGTTACTGGGAGAGATACAGGCTGCGAGTGAGACCAAGTTACCGTGTGATCGGAGCTCACATACAGCTCCGGATCACAGACAGGGAGAGCCACTCAGCAGAGCCTGCTCTGACAGATCTCCCCTCCCCCTGTTGCCCACACAGCCAGACAAGAGAGGAGAGAGAGCTTCTGCTCCTCCTCCTCCCGCCCTCTTCTCCTGTGTCTGCCACTCTCCTCGGCAGTGTTCTCTGTTTTGCCTCAGAGAAGGGGATGTGTGGGCGGGAAGATTCAGGCGGAAGCCCAGCAGACAGAAAAGGAAAAGTGGAGTCTGATCCATCCAGTCCCTCCTGCCTCCCAGTGCGTACACTGATGTAGGGGATGCCCTTCCTTCCCTTCTTCCTCTATACCCCTCGCTTTCTTTCTTTCCTTCCATCCTTTCTTTCTTTTTTTCCCCTTCTTTCTTCTCTTCTTTATTTCTTTCTCTTCCCTTCCTTCTTTCTCCACCCCCTCTCTTTCTTTCTTTTTCTCTTTCTTTCTTTCTTTCTTTTTTTTTTCTTTCTTTCTTTCTTTTTTCTTTCTTTTTCTTTCTTTCCTTCCTTCTTTCCATCCTTTCTTTCTTTCCTTCTTTTCTTTTCTTTCTTTCTTTACTTCTTTTCTTTTTCTTTCTTTCTTTCTTTCTTTCTTTCTTTCTTTCTCCATCCACCTCTCTTTCCTTCCATCTTTCCTTCTTTCTTTCTTTCTCCCTCCGCCCCCTTTCTTTCCTTCTTTCTTTCAATTGTTTCTTTCTTTCTTTCTTTTGTCTTTCTTTCTTTCCTTCTCATCCTTTCTTTTTTTCTCCCTCTGCTCCCTCTCTTTCCTTCTCTTTCTTTCTTTCTTTCCTTCTTTCCTTCTTTATTTCCATTGTTTCGTCCTTTCTTCCTCCAAACACCTCTCTTTCTTTCCTTCCATCTATGCTTCTTTCTTTCTCCCTCTGCCCCTCTCTTTCTTTCTTTCTGTCCTTCTTTCTTTCCATCGTTTCTTTCTTTCTTTCTTTCTTTTTTTCTTTCCTCTTTCTTTCTTTCCTTCTTTCCTTCTCATCCTTTCTTTCTCCCTCCACCCTCTTTTTATTCTTTCTCCATTCCCCTATCTTTCTTTTTTTCTTTCCATCTTTCCTTCTCTCTTTATTTCTTTCCTTAATGTTGTCAGTAGGCTAAAGTGTGCATGAACACTGGCCAATACCCCTGAGGGATGCTTAGGGTGAAGATAGACACTTGGAAAGTATATATGTTTTTGCGCATGCGCCAACTTCCCGCTGCATCATGGACACACTCCGCTTGTCCACTTCCTGTTTGCGCTCCACAGTGGAGCGCAGCAGGTCGTCAGCGGCTTCTTTTCCCGCGTCGGTGACGTCACGACGCCGGACGTGACCCCGCCGTCGTGACGCGCTCACGCCCGGCGCCGCCCCGTCAGAGGTCCTCAATGGAAATACACCTATGGCGCTCTGGCGCCTTTTTCCTCACAGACAAACAACCAATCAGTTTCTCTCTCAGCAGAATACCTATACTCTTACTCAGCTGACTGCTATTAGATGATTACTTATAAACCTACACACTAGATGGCCTCAGTACATGCTGCTGATGATCCGGAGCTGACTGATTCCTCATTCCAAGCGATCCTTTATTCAGGTAACATTCAGGTAACAACAGCATTTTGCTCATAAGGCTGCATATGCATCTTTATTACAATTACCCTCACCATATTTATACCTATACTCTATTTTTACAGCCTTACACTGCCTGGCTCAGTTTGACTGTTACAAGACCTGGGCCTCGGCCCAAGCCCTGTATAGGACCTTGTAACCTTCTGAGGCTACACCAGCAAGCTTTCCACTTTCAGTGGCTATCTCTACCTTGTTTTTACAAACATTCACCTTATGTATCTCTCCATACCACTTTCAGTGGTTTTCATTGTGGCAAATATGAATATTGGCATTACATGTGAGTACCTGCCCAATTTTTTACATAATTTTTTACATAATTTTTATGTACTGCATTGGTTGTACACAGCAATGGTTAAAATGACTGTATTATATGTCTCAATTAATATGTACTAATTCTATGATTCTCACACACATTTAGATGTGAATCAAAAGGATACCTAGTTGCCTTGATAAAGGACCAGAGTCCGAAACATGTTGGCATCATCCTTATCATACATGTATCAAGCAAGTTCTTATAATTGTCACAACGCTTTTTGTATGTTCATGCTGTTGACATGTTAAAAACTGTACAAGCCTACCTATCTTTGTATGTAAACATACCGAATCCAATCCAGCATTTATATATGTGTACACTCTTTCTTCCTTTTGAATAAATATATTTACCTCATCAAAAGCATATACTTTCCAAGTGTCTATCTTCACCCTAAGCATCCCTCAGGGGTATTGGCCAGTGTTCATGCACACTTTAGCCTACTGACAACATTTTTATTCATTTTGGGATGCGATAGACCAATTGTATTTTTACCTCACTTGCCCAATATATATTTTTTCTATTTCTTTCCTTCCATCTTTCTTTCTTTCTTTTCTTTCTTTCTTTCTTTCTTTCTTTCTTTCTTTCTTTCTTTCTTTCTTTCTTTCTGTCTTTCTTCTTCTTATTCTTTCTTTTTCTTTCTTTCTTCCTCCACCCTCTCTCGTTCTTTCTTTCTTTCTCCATTCCTCTTTATTTCTTTTTTCTTTCTCCATCCCCCTTTCTTTCTTTCTTTCTTTCTTTCTTTCTTTCTTTCTTTTCTTTCTTTCTTTCTTTCTTTCTTTCTTTCTTTCTTTCTTTCTTTCTTTCTTTCTTTCTTTCTTTCTTTCTTTCTTTCTTTTCTTTCTTTCTTTCTTTCTTTCTCCACCCTTCTCTCTTTATTTCTCTCTTTCTGTGACAGCCTACCAGAATAGGTAGTATTTGTAATACTGCCCCTGTGCCCACTTACTTACCCCTGTACTGTGCCCTCCTGCGCCCTGTACTGTCAGCTTCCCTATACTGTACACTCCTAATACAGTTAATTTTTATCACTTGAATTCTTTTTCCCATTATGGGGGTGAGTAGGGCCTCATGTTTAAGTTTTGCCCAATACCTCACAAAGCCTAGAGCATCCTCTGGAGACACACACACGGGTAATTGCCAAGCCCACTAAGACAAACACACACAATCAATGCCCTAATGTTGACTTTTCACGTCATCATGAAGGGAGGGTGAAGAAAGACCAAGGAAGCAGTTGCTTTAAATTCATTAAAAACTTGACCCAACCAACACATAGAGCACATTACTCGGTAAGTCTTTGCTTTAATATCAAAGTTTCCTTTGTATTTAAAGTTAGAGTTAAGAATGAATTTGGTGGGACTAGATTTTGTTTCATGCAGATGATGGGAATGTTCAGTTTATATTTCAGAGTAAAACAACCAAGATGTCTTGCTGACCACAGTAACATGTTCCTAAATAAATTTCCTGCCATGTTTGGAGTAACATTTAGAGTAGAGGACTGAGGAAGGGGAAGTGCGGACTCCGAAATGCTTACCCCAGTTGCCTTTGCACCAGTGGATCCAGCTCCAGCTCAAGCAGTGGCAGGTCCCTCTCCCAGTTCAGCGGATCTGCTGGCTCAGCCGAAACATCCATCCCAGGTCCAGTGGCTGAACTACCAGGGTTGCAGAGGTTGCACTTGTGACCGGGGGTGGCCCAGGGCCAGTGCCGCATTAAGGCATTCTGTACTAGTACAAGTTCCTGCACTGAGGCTCCAGTTACTTGTCTAAAAGAGATGCAATAGCGTGGGCACCCGGGACACCATCTATTGCGGGGGGGCCACGGGATCCCACACTGGCGATGACCCCCTCTGTGGCAGCCAGTATCTCTCTCCGCTGATTGCCTGCACACCTCAAAGAACAGCTCACTGAAGCCGCTTCTTCCTTGGCTTCGATGTTCTCATGTACACAGACAGGAGGAAGAGAAGCCAGGGACTAGGGTCATTGCACTGGAAGAGCCGCACTGATGATCTGAGGTCTGTTTATGGATGTATAAAAAATAAGGGGGACCCAGTAACCAGGAAGGTGTGTGGGGGGCAGGTAATAAGGATATACACCTGGAGGAGTGATAGGGGGTTAACAGGATATATGTTGGGGTCAGGGGCCTTGCTCGGTGGCAAAAAAAATAGTGGCTTCAGCCCGAAGTCTGTCCGAGCCCAGCACCGGGGAGGGGGGGTGTTGGTGTGTGTGTTACCTATCTGACGCGCACTGACCTACCTGACATGCACTGACCTACCTGACATACACTGACCCACACTTACCATTACACTCACCTACCTGACATACACTGACCCACACTTACCATTACACTGACCTACCTGACATACACTGGCCTACCTGACATACACTGCCCATTACACTCACCTACCTGACATACACTGCCCATTACACTCACCTACCTGACATACACTGACCATTACACCCACCTACCTGACATACACTAACCCACACTTACCATTACACTCACCTACCTGACATACACTGATCATTACACTTACCTATCTGACATAAACTGACCCACACTTACCATTACACTCACCTACCTGACATACACTGACCATTACACTCACCTACCTGACATACACCGGCCTACCAGAGGTACACTGACCTAGCTGACATACACTGACCATTACACTCACCTACCTGACATACACCGGCCTACCAGAGGTACACTGACCTAGCTGACATACACTGACCATTACACTCACCTACCTGACATACACTGACCATTACACTCACCGACCTGACATACACTGACCATTACACTCACCGACCTGACATACACTGACCTACCTGACCCACACTGACCTACCTGACATACACTGACCTACCTGACCCACACTGACTCACACTGACATGATACACTGACCTACCTGACCTCCAGACTTCAGGTCATGTGACCTCCTCCTGCAGCTCAGCCTTATGCCCCATACACACGGTTGGAAATTCCGACGGAAAATGTCCGATCGGACCATGTTGCCGGAAAATCCGACCGTTTTTTCGTCGGAATCTCCGACGGAAAATATTTGAGATCCTGCTCTCAAATTTTCCGACAACAAAATCCGATCGGACTTTTTCCGAACGTGTGTAGAGAATTCCGACGGACAAAGTGCCACGCATGCTCAGATCAAATTTGGAGACCAAACCTATTGGCTACTAGCCACCAGTGTCGGACAAAATCGGTCGGAAAAAATCCGACAGATTTTGTGGTCGGAATTTCCGACCGTGTGTACGGGGCAATAGTGTGTGGCATGCCTGTAGAGTAGACAGCAGGCACTCCAGGCAGCCCTAGCCATGACACACCACAGGAGAGGAGAGCTGCCCACCCAAGCGCTGAGTGGGGATCTTCTCACAGTGGCAGGGCGGCCGCATTGTAATTCCCGTCTTCTGGAGCCTGCAGCATCTATGATGGACATCACACATCCCGCAGTCCCCGCATTGGACCAGTGGGACATAAATCATAGGCGCTGCAGGCTCCAGAAGGCGGGACCTGCTATGTCACTCGGCCGCGCTCGGGCCAAATCGGTCAGTTTGAGCGCATAGTGTGACTGGTGGAGGGCACATTCAGTGTGTATCCACAGCTGGACACCCTAAGGACTGCACGATTGTACAGAATATGCACACTATTTATGGACTGAACTATATGATTTTTTGCAGCATAGCTTTATGGACACTTTTTAAGAATAATTTGGATTGTTTCAGCACTTGTTGTAGACTCCACTAAGGGACACTTAGTTATCAATGTTTAATTATTTAGTCACTTCGTATGTGGGATATTGTCTAATGAGGTAGCGCTTCACTTTACATTTTGATTCAGTACATCAGGATTGATGTAAAGTAGTGAGTGTTTGCTGAAGACAAGCAGACTAAGGACATGGATTACTGGAACCATGTCCTGTAGTCTGATGAGACCAAGATAAACTTATTTGGTTCAGATGGTAACAAGCGTGTGTGGGGGCAACCAGGTGAGGAGTACAAAGACAAGTGTGTCTTGAATACAGTCAAGCATGGCGGTGGGAGTGTCAGGGTCTGGGGCTGCATGAGTGCTGCCGGCACTGGGGAGCTACAGATCATTGAGGGAACCATGAATGCCAACATGTACTGTGACATACTGAAGCAGAGCATGATCCCCTCCCTTCAGAGACTGGGCCGCAGGGCAGTATTCCAACATGATAATGACTCCAAACACCTCTCCAAGAAGTCTACTGCCTTGCTAAAGAAGCTGAGGGTAAAGGTAATGGACTGGCTAAGCATGTCTCCAGGCCTAAACCCTATTGAGCATCTGTGGGGCATCCTCAAACGGAAGGTGGAGGAGTGCAAGGTCTCCAACATCCACCAGCTCTGTGATGTCCTCATGGAGGAGTGGAAGAGGACTCCAGTGGCGACCTGTGAAGCTCTGGTGACCTCCATGCCCAAGAGGGTTAAGGCAGTGCTGGAAAATAATGGTGGCCACACAAAATATTGACACTTAGGGCCCAATTTGGACATTTTCACTTAGGGGTGTACTCACTTTTGTTGCCAGCGGTTTAGACATTAATGGCTGTGTGTTGAGTTATTTTGAGGGGACAGCAAATTTACACTGTTATACAAGCTGTTCACTCACTACTTTACATTGTAGCAAAGTGTCATTTCTTCCGGGTTGTCACATGAAAAGATATAAAATATTTACAAAACTTTTGTGAGATACTGTATATCCCATAGCTTGAGGACTCTATAACTTTACTACAGACTAAATAATATACACTAATTTGGGTTATGCTCACCAAAGAAATGTATCAGAATACATTTTGGCCTTAATTTATGATGAAAGATTATTTTATAACATAAACAAAGAAAAACTAAATTTTTGGCCTTTTATTTGTTTATTTAGCAAAAAAAAAAACCCCAGTTGTGATTAAATACCACTAAAAGAAAGCTCTATTTGTTTGGAAGAAATTATAACATTTTAATTTGGGTACAGCATTGCATGACCGCACAATTGTCATTCAAAGTGCTGCAGCACTGAAAGCCGAAAATTGGCCTGGGCAGGAAGGGGGTAAAGGGTCCGGTATTAAAGTGGTTAAAGGCACATTTTTTCAATGTCAATTTTTCAAATGACTATTTTTTTTATTTTTTTTTATTGCATTTTAGTCCAAATATTTTGGCCCCAGATCTCATATTTAAGAGGACCTGTCATGCTTTTTTGTATTACAAGGGACGTTTACAAAGTGATCCAGATTTTTTTTTTTTTTAAAACAGTGAAAAAATTCATAAAATTAAGTAAAATAAATAAGAAAAAAAAAATTATAATTTTTTTAAAGCGATCTGTCCCGACGAGCTCACGCGCAGAAGTAAACGCATATGTGAGTAGCGCCCGCATATGAAAACGGTGGTCAAATCACACATGTGAGGTATCGCTGTGATTGGTAGAGCGAGAGCAATAATTCTAGCCCTAGACCTCCTCTGTAACCCAAAATATGCAACCTGTATAATTTTTAAAACGTCGCCTATGAAGATTTTTGATGGTAAAAGTTTGACGCCATTCCACAAGCGGGCGCAATTTTGAATAGGGACATATTGGGTATCAATTTACTTGGCGAAACATTATCTTTCACAATATAAAAAAAAAAAAATTGGACTAACTTTACTGTTGTCTTATTTTTTTTCTTAAAAAAAGTGAATTTTTTCCCAAAAAAGTGCGCTTTTAAGACCGCTGCACAAATACGGTGTGAAAAAAAGTATTGCAATGACCGCCAATTTATTCTCTATTTTATATCTCTAAATATATAATGTTTGGGGGTTCTAAGTAATTTTCTAGCAAAAAAACCTGTTTTAAATTCCAAAACGAGTCTGGCGGCGCGCGCGCACGGGAAGCTCCTTGAGTCGGATCGCAAACTCGATGTCCGCGGGGATACCCACGATCGTCTTACGGATAGGAAGAACGGGGAGATGCTGATGTAAACAAGCATCTCCCCTGTTCTGCCTAGTGACAGGGTCACTGATCATAGCTCCCTAGAATTGGGAGCGGTGATCAGTGACGTGCCACATGTAGCCATGCCCCCCCACAGTTAGAATCACTCCCTAGGACACACTTAACCCCTTAATTGCCCCTAGTGGTTAACCCCTTCACTGCCAGTGTCATTTACACAGGAATCAGTGCATTTGTATAGCACTTATTGCTGTATAAATGACAATGGTCCCAAAAATGTGTCAAAATTGTCCGACTTGTCCGCCATAATGTCGCAGTCACGATAAAAATCGCTGATCGCCGCCATTACTAGTAAAAAGAAAATTATTAATAAAAATGCCATAAAACTATCCCCTATTTTGTAAACGCTATAACTTTTGCACAAACCAATCAATAAGCGCTTATTGCGATTTTTTTTTTACCAAAAATATGTAGAAGAATACGTATCGGCCTAAACCGAGGAAAAAAAAAAAAACGTTTTTTTATGTATGTTTGAGGGATATTTATTATAGCAAAAAGTAAAAAAGAATGCGTTTTTTTTTCAAAATTGTCGCTCTTTTTTTGTTTATAGCACAAAAAATAAAAACCGCAGAGGTGATCAAATACCACCAAATGAAAGCTCTATTTGTGGAGAAAAAGGGACATCAATTTTTTTTAGGAGCAACGCAGCACGACCGCGCAATTGTCAGTTAAAGCGACGCAGTCGGGAATCGCAAAAAGTGCTCTGGTCTTTGGGCAGCCAAATGGTCCGGGGGGCTAAAGTGGTTATCAAGGACTAGCTGACTTTGCTTGCACAACAGGCTGCTCCATGAATCAGCTTTAACCGCAATGACTTGCAGGGTGTGTTTCTATGCAAACTGTTAGATAAGCCAATTATGTAAAAAAACACATATTGAAAAGTTCATTTTTACTTATATAAAATGTATTCATTATATTACATTCTATTAGTCATTTATACATTCTATTACAAGTAGTAGGCAGTGGCAGGTGGTGGTTATTTTTTTTTTGGGGTGGGCAGCAAACAGTGCACAAATTTTTCATTATTTGGAAATTCGTATACATCTGAATTTCCGAATTACAAAAGTAATGAATTTAAATGAATCCAAAATAATGATTCAAATCAAAAAAATCGAACGGAATTCAAAAAAACTAATTCGAAAAAATAGAAATCTAAAAAATACAATAAAATAGAATATAAAACAATAAAGCAATAGAATAAAAATAAAAGAATAGTAAAGAATAGAACAGAATTTAATAGAATGTAATAAAATAGAACATGACGTCTTCCGAAATTCAAATTCCGAATAGTATAAATTTGTATTCGAGAATAGATTGGAATATAATTCAAAACAATGGAAACTAAAATAGAAAAGAATAGAAAAACAATGGAACAGAATAAAATAAAATATAATATATATTATATTTTATTCTATTCTGTTCTATTGTTTTTCTTTTCTCTTCTTTTCTATTCTATTATAATCTTTTCTATTCAAATTTGAATTCATTCTATACGAAATTCGAATTTCTTACAGAATGAAATCTAATTTGAATAGAAAAGATTAGAATAGATTAATTTTGAATTCAAAAAAATTTTGACCGAATTCGAAAAAAGTCTATCAAATTTAAAAAATTTGATCAAATTCAAAAAAAATCTACCGGATTACAAAAAACTATCAAATTAAAAAAAATTCTACCACATTCGAATAGACCGATTTCGAAAAAGTAAACTATATATAACCATTTTCCGAAATTTGAATTTCGTATAGAATTAAATCGAATTAAAATAGAAAAGATTAGAATAGAATAGAAAATAATAGAAAAGAATAAACTAGAAATACAATAGAACAGAATAGAATAAAATATAATATATAAATATTTTTTTTTTATTCTGTTCTATTGTTTTTCTATGCTATTCTTTTCTATTATTTTCTATTCTATTCTAATCTTTTCTATTCAAATTCAAATTCATTCTATACAAAATTCGAATTTCGGAAGATGGCTTCTGAAGTTTGAATTTCGTATAGAATAAATTTGAATAGAAAAGAATAGACTAGAAAAACAATAGAACTGAATAGAAAAAAATAAATATTATATATATATATATATATATATATATATATATATATATATGAAACATCTTCTGAAATTTGAATTTCATATAGAATGAAATCGAATTCGAATAGAAAAGATTAGAATAGAATAGAAAAGAGTAGCATAAAAAAACAATCAAACAGGACAGAAATAAATATAATATATGTATGTATGTATATATATATCTAAATATAAAAATATTCTGCAATTCGAATTTCATATAGAATGAATTTGAATTTGAATACAAAAGATTAGAATAGAACAGAAAATAATAGAAAAGAATAAACTAGAAAAACATATATTATATTTTATTCTATTCTGTGCTATTGTTTTTCTAGTCTATTCTTTTCTATTCTATTCTAATCTTTTCTATTCAAATTCAAAATCATTCTATACGAAATTCTAATTCCGGAAAATGGTTATATATATAAATATTATTAAAATATACGGTAAAGCAGCGCTAAACAGTGTGAAAGAGGCCTTAGAGTAGAAAAGAATAGAAAAGAATAAAATAGAAAAACAATAGAACAGAATAGAAAAAAAAAAAAAAAAAATATATATATATATATATATATATATATACTGTATATATCATATTTTATTCTGTTCTATTGTTTTTCTAGTCTATTCTTCCGAAATTCAAATTTGGTACAGAATTAATTTTAATTCGAATAGAAAATATTAGAATAGAATATATTTGTTTCTATTCTGTTCTATTGTTTTTCTAGGCTATTCTTTTTTATTATTTTCTATTCTATTATAATCTTTTCTATTGGAATTCGATTTTATTTTATAGGAAATTTGAATTTCAGAAGATGTTATATATATCTATATATATATAATATTTTTTTCTGTTCTGTGCTATTGTTTCTCTATGCTATTCTTTTCTAGTATTTTCGATTCTATTCTAATCTTTTCTGTTCAAATCCGATTTCATTCTATACGAATTTCGAATTTTGGAAAATGGTTATACATAGTTTACTTTTTCAAATTCAGTCGAATTTTTTTCGAATGTGGTAGAATCATTTCGAATTTAATATATTTTTTTTCGATTTCGGTAGATTTTTCGAATGCAGTAGATTTTTTTTTCGAATTCGAATACGAAACATAACAAATCCCGAAAACCAATGTAACAAATGCACCCAATTTAACTAAACGAATTTAGTTAAATAATGGATCGAAACAAAACAAATTTTTCATCCTGCACATGTTTAATACTGAATATTCATCCGCTATTCTCACACACCTGGGTGGGCTCCGAGCGCATTTTCTGCCCCCCTATCTCACCCTATTTTGAAGCCTATTAGAGCCTCTGCTTCAAAAAAACACCCACCCCATTGGAATGCATGCATCCGGCGTCCATGCCCCTTAATGAACAGGCCGCCCCTGGTAGTGAGGTACCGTATTTATCGGCGTATAACACGCACCCCAAGTTTAGGAGGGAATTTTAAGGAAAAAAACTTTTAGGATGGAAGTTTAAGGGAAAAAAAAAACTTACATTTAAGTGTCCATTGCAGCCTTGTCAGTGCAGCCTTGTCAGTGCAGCTTTGTCCACATTGCAGCCTTGTCCACATTGCAGCCTTGTCCCTACTGCAGCCTTGTCCCTATTGCAGCCTTGTCCCCAGTGTCCATCGCCATTTAAAATTGGCGCCGATAGGACACCGGAGCGGAGCGAACGCCGCCGAGATACACATGTACTCGGCTCTTGTCGGCTCTTCTCGCCTCCGCTCACGTGACTGTGAGCGGAGCAGAGAAGAGCCGAAAAGAGCCCAGTACACTCGCTATGTGTAGCACGGCGGCGATCGCTCCGCTCCGCTCACAGCTAGCGGAGATCGGCGGGGGATCGCTGGGGATCGGCGTATAACACGCACCCACGATTTTCCCCTGATTTTAAGGGGAAAAGGGTGCGTGTTATACGCCGATAAATACGGTATATGTAAAGATTCAGGAATGTTGTCATTCATAATTGAGGTGTGACCACTTAGTTTTATGTTTCTGTTTCATTTTGTATACTCAATAAAAATGTATTGAAACAGGAAAGAGGCCTTAAACCCTTGCAAGTTGTTTTTTCATTGTTTTTTCTTGCGCTTTTCTTTCCCACTGGGAAGGTGTATGATGTGTAGCAGCATCAAAGAATGAGTACTCAGAGATGGAATAGTCAAAAAAAAGGTCTTTGTTAAAACAACAGGACACAGAATTTCCTTTTTTCAAAAATAAAACAACTCTGCATAGAAAATTTTGGTTCTAATGGCGCGTACACACCATCGGAATTCTCGTCGGAAAAGTCTTGGATGGCTTTTCCGACGGAATTCCCGACGGAATTCCACTCAAACTTGTGTTGCCTACACACGGTCACACTAAATTCTGACCGTCAAGAACGCAGTGACGTACAACACTACGATGAGCCGCGAAAATGAAGTTCAATGCTTCCGAGCATGCGCCAAATTGTTTTCGAGCATGCGTCGGAATTTTGCGCGTCAAAATTGCCACAAATGATTGGAATTTCCGATCAATCTTTTGTTGGCCGAAGTTGCGCCAGCAAAAGTCCGATGGAGCATGCACATGGTTGCATTTTCCGACCAAAAGCTCAAATCGGTCTTTTGCTGGCAGAATTTCCGATCGTGTGTACGCGGCATTAGAGTTGTTGATTGAGTACAGGCCATCAACATTCTTTCTTCTATAAAGGAACGAGCATGAACAGTTTACAATTTGTCCAATGGGCACCCTTAAATTTGTACAATGAATGTGCTTTTAATATCGTGTAATTGTTTTTTCAGTGATTCATAATCAGATTATTTTCTGCTTTTTCTTTCAGTGATGGCGGTTGCTAAACTGAAGCTTGAGGTGACGTGTTCCATCTGTACAGAAATGTTTACAGATCCCGTCACCCTGACATGTGGACACAGCTTCTGCCACGTTTGCATCACAAGAACATTTGACCACCAACAAGACAGGGAATACTTTTGTCCAGAATGCATGGGGGATTTCAGGAGACGTCCAGAATTAACGAAGAATCCAAGATTATCCAACATCGCCAACCTTTTGTATTCTATGGAACCAAAGGGAGACCGGCCTGAGCATGTCTGCAGTTATTGTGTTGACTTTCATGTACCTGCTGTTACATTGTGTCCACACTGTGAAGCTTTTCTTTGCGATTCGCATAAACAGAAACACAGCAAGTCGCCAGAACACTTCCTCATCGATCCCTCCACTTCCCTGGAGGACACAAAGTGCCCTGTCCACAAGAAGATCCTGGAGTATTACTGCTCTGTATATCGAACATTTATATGTGTTCAGTGCTGGATCTCAGACCACAATGGGCACAAAGTGAGCACAATAAGTGAGTATTTGCAGCAGAGGACAAAAAAACTTGGACGGATTTTGGAGAAACTGTCTTATAAGAAAGAGGAAACTGAAGCAATGATCCAGAGTCTGCAGGAACACAAGAGGAAGATAGATGAAGAACCTGAGAAGGTCACTGCCACAATGAGAGACATCAGTAGACAACCCAATAAGCTGGAGAAGAAAGCATGGGCTGAAATCTCCAGGCAACAGCAACAGATTTCAGTCTCCAACCGTATGCAGCAACTAGAAACAGAAAAGTCTGAACTGCATAAGAAGATCACTCAAATTGAGGAGCTGAGTAGAACTACTAACCTAATATCAGCCTTACAGACTTCATATATTTTGAAAAGTGTCTTAGAGGATGAGGATGATTTGTACAGAGGGGTGGATATCATAATGATCCGCGACGTAGGTGATCTGGAGAAGGATGTGGTCTTTGAGACTTTGCATTCAGGACTATCAAATATTGTAGAGGGTGTTGGAAAAGATGTCCAAGTAAAGGACGTTCGAAAAAGTTCACTCTCCGCAGACAGTGATAATGTAAACATAGCGAATAGAATTTTTTTTATGGAAGCAAAGACCCCTAAACGTGACTCAAATGCTCCAGTTCATTCCCACACCCCATCAAAACCACAATTTCAGTCAATCGTACCCAAACCTCGAAAACTATCACTCATCAGAGCTGAAAATCAAAATGTACCCCTCGTTTCTGCCAATAGGAGCAGCACTCCAGAAATGTTACTGGATGTAAACACGGCTAGTAACTATTTACTTATCTCAGATGACCTAAAAACTGTCTCCAGGTCTGATGTTTATAGGGGCCGACCAGAGACGCCGGAGAGATTTCAAAGTCCTCAGGTTTTAAGCACCAGAGGGATTTCCTCTGGAAAGCATGTGCTGGAGATGGAGACCAGTAAAACAAATAGGTTTGATGGTGACTCTTTGTTTATAGGAATGTGTTATCCCACTATAGACAGAAGAGGATCCCAGTCTATAACTAGGGACAGTAACATTGTCTGGGGATTATGGGTTATTGATATGACCTTCCATGTGGTTCAAAAAAACAATGAACGTAAATGGTTAAGTAAAGTCTCTTCACAGCGAATTAAACTTGAGTTGGATTATAGGGCTGGGCAGATGTCCTTCTATGATCTGTGTGATCCCATCAAGCATGTACACACCTTCCATACCACCTTCACTCAGCCCCTCCATCTTATAGTCAGTTTAGAAGGTAATTGTTGGGTGAAGATCTTGAAATGGTCTTAAAGCGGGGCTCCACTGCCCCTAACGTTTTTTTTTTTTTCAATGGGGATTGATTAATAAATTGATTTGTAAATCATTAGCTCACCTGTCCTGTCTGTCTCACTTTTGCCATTCGGATTTTATGTCTTAAAAACACTTTATATCAATTTCCGGGTTCATCCCCATCTTGCGTGTGGGCATTTGAATACTCCAGGGCATTGTCTTCCTGGATTTCATTCACGCCTCTCTTTCTAATCTCGCGCACACGCAGTACAACGTTCATAGGAGCGCCGTCAGCAGCGTCGTGATGACGTCACGTTCAGTTCGAAGTCTCGCCCGATCTCGGGCCAGGCAGCCGCACTGACTCCTGGGAGCTATGACACAAGCTCCCAGGAGACAGTGCAGGCTAGGGGATATTACGTAATAGCCGTAATATCCCCGCCCATATCCGAGGGACCAGGAACCAGGAAGCGATGGATGCAAAGAAGAAGAACAACTAAAGGTAAGTAAAAAAAAAAAAAAACTGCCGTTTCGGATCGAGGAAGGTGAGTACTTTTTTTTTTTTATAGGGTTTAAAAATGGGTGGCGCTCCGCTTTAATATTAAATGGCATCCTTTTACGTGAATCAACAGGACACAGGCCAGCATTATCAAATTATATTATTGTTTTTAGGTAGAGTCCCGCTTGCTATGAATTAAAAAGGAAAATCATTCTATTCTAAAAATAATTTGAAGATTACAATTCCCTTTTAAGATAAAATGGTAATATTCCATAAGTAACAGAGAAGAGTACAAAATCTGAACATCTTTATTGTGATTGGATATTATGTATCTGAAAGCAGACAACATTTTTTAAACAGGATAGCTGATCACGGTGTAAAAAATACAGTTCGTGCTTCAGGGCTGGGCAAAGGTCCTTTGGCACCCAAGGAAAAGATGCCAAAGTGCAAGGTCACTATCAAATGAACCTGCAAAGCACAGGTTCACTTTCATAATAATGATGTGCTCTGTGAGGTTCATAGAGAGCAGCATGAGCATTGAGAAGAGGAGGTTGGTGATGACCTCCTTAGTGGCAGCTGGGTCCTTTGGGAACACGTTTTAACTGACAATTGCGCGGTCGTGCAACGTTGCACCCAAACAAAATTATCGTCCTCTTTTCCCCACAAATAGAGCTTTCTTTTTGGTGGTATTTAATCACCTCTGCGGTTCTTATTTTTTGCGCTATAAACAAAAAAGATCGACAATTTTGAAAACAATGCAATATTTTTAACTTTTTGCTATAATTAATATCCCCCAAAAATATATAAAAAAACATTTTTTTTCCTCAGTTTAGGCCGATACGTATTCTTCTACATATTTTGTTAAAAAAAAAAAAAAGAAGCAATAAGCGTATATTGATTGGTTTGCGCAAAAGTTATAGCGTCTACAAAATAGGGGATAGATTTATGGCATTTTTATTATTATTTTATTATTAATGGCGGCGATCTGCGATTTTTATCGTGACAGTGATCATTATGGCGGACAGATCGCACACTCTTGACACTATTTTGGGACCATTGTCATTTATACAGCGATCAGTGCTATAAAAATGCACTGATTACTGTGTAAATGACACTGGCAGGGAAGGGGTTAAACACTAGGGGGCAATCAAGGGGTTAAGTGTGTCCTAGGGAGTGATTCTAACTGTGGGCTACCACTGACATGACAGCGATCACTGCTCCCGAATGACAGGGAGCAGTGATCTCTGTCATGTCACTAGGCAGAATGGGGAAATGCCTTGTTTACATAGGTACTTCCCCGTTCTGCGGCTCCGTGACACTGTTGTGGGCACCCGGTGGACATATACATATATATATATACAGTGGAACCTTGGATTGCGAGTAACGCGGTTAACAAGCGTTTCGCAATAAGAGCACTGTATTTTTAAAAATCGTAACTCGGGTGTTGTCTCGCAAAACGAGCACGAATCAGGTCAAAGTGTGTGCCTGAGGTCAAAGCGTTTGGCCTGAGGTGGTGGGGCGCCGAAGGCCAAGCGGTGCCGATCTCCACCATTCGGAAATGCACGGAAAGGCCTGAGGACAGCTCAGCTGACCTTGGCAAACCTCAGGAACGGAGTCTTTCCAAGGTTTGCCAAGGTCAGCCGAGGTGTCCTCGGGCCTTTCCGGCCATTTCCGAGGCTCTCCAGCGCCCCCCCCCCCAACTCTGGCCGCATGCGGTATTACATGCCATTGAAGTTAATGCGGAACAAATTATTTTGGTTTCCATTGACTTCAATGGGGAAACTTGCTTTGATATGCAAGTACTTTGGATTGAGAGCATTCCCCTGGAACGGATTATGCTCATAATCCGAGGTTCCACTGTATATATATATATATATATATATATATATATATATATATATATTTTTTTTTTTAATATATATATTTACGTGTAGTTCCTTTTCTCCAAAACTTTATGCATGTGTGTTACCAAAGAATGATGTGTGAGCATCAGTCTTCTTGATCCAGGACACAAAAACAGTACAATCAGCCACTGTCCACCTTTGTATACAACATATGGATGTAAAATGGTGGGTCAGGCAATATTTTTTTCTGTTCTGAAGGTCTTTTCAGGGACAAGGACATACAACAGAGTTATATCTGTGTTTCTAATGATAAATGTCATATATGTTAAATTACATCAGAACTTTGACTGAAACATTGAGAAAGTAGTGACTACAATGTGCAAGAAAACGGCAAAATAAATAATTTTTGCACCTTAACACAAAGTCTCTAATCGTAATTCCCTTACAGCATGCTTGGGTGTATGTGGTATTATTGTTGGATCCGTTTCCAAAACTCACCATGGTTAGGTGTGGATACAACAGACAAGCTTTTATTTCTGCTAAACTTTGAAAACAGCTTTTGTAAGATCAACACAATGAAACGTGTGCAGCATTCAGGCGCTTATTAGCAAAGAGGGAAATTAAAAGCTTTGCCAACGTTCCAATGGAAAATCACGCCACATCTTTGGGAAATATTTCTATTTTGGTAAGATGCATTGGAGTGCATGGCAAAGGCAAAATTTTAAATTTAAAGAGGATTTCGTAAGCTGTGCGCAGATAAATAAATAAAAGGCAGAGGAAAAGAACTAGTCACCGGGGATGAGCTTGGGTTTGGTCTGAACCCAAAAGTAAGGTGTCAACAATGGTCCAATCAACTGCAGCTGAACCATTCCGTACCTCACAGCTATAAAAACACAAATGGGGAGGAGTTGCTCATGACAACATTGACCTAACAAAGCCACATGGCAATATGTATGTTTGCGTAGCTAAAGACCTGCATGCCGCCAGACAAAAAGATCCAAATCTGTTGCCTCTTCTCACTGCATTGTGTAGACACAAGGTTATATTGTCTGTGTGTTGTGTGTTTTTTTTTTCTGTTTTTTTTGGTTTAAGTGGAGAAAAGAATGATGATATTATTTCGTTTTGTTTATTTTGGGGGCCTTTTTCTTTTCTTAATTTGCCTTTTGACCATTCTCTCACAAACAGAAAGTGATGGGAAATCCAAAATTTTAGGTGGATGACACGCAGGCAATTCGGCTAATAGTGACAAATCTGTACCTCCTCCACCTCTCCTGATGTTTTTGAATGTTACTCCACCAATCATCACAGGGGGCAACTCCCAAGAAAGCAAAGCCTCTTTCAGGATGCCCACCTCCATAGAGAGACACAGTAAAGAACAACGTACTGTATTGCTTCTCAGCAACTGCTGTCAATGTGTTCCTCCATGTGGAGAGTTCATTACCTGTTCTAATATAGATCTGCGGGGCCACTGTTTTCTCTAAAGTCCATCCAAATTTTATTCTGTGTCGAGCCCTGACAAAGTGGCTGTAATGTTGCCTCTGAAATGCATTGGCTGTTTTTATATTACTTTCTTGCACACAATGAAAATCATCTTGGACCCTCTTGTCTGTTTTTTGGCCTGAAAGTCTATTCTGTAATTCCACAGTCTTGAACACGACAAGGGTAGGTAAGTATTGGAGAAACAAAAATCAGCTACCAATGAACCACAGACAATTCTTATAACAGATTTGTTATAATTTTGTTGTCTCCCCAGAGACAATTCAATTCACTTTGAATGTTGACTCTATATACAGACAGTCCCCAGTTACAAACAGGCTAGGGACTGTAGGTTTGTTCTTAAGTCGAATTTGTTCATAAGTCGGAACAGTACCTTTTTTATATGTGTAACTCTGGTAGCCAAGATGGCTACTCTGCAATTTCCGATGTTCTGTTGATATGTGCCCACCGTTAAAAAGTGCCCGTGAATGCGCAGGACAGAAGGGCACTCCAGCTGAGTTGCCGATCACATATCGATAGAACACCGGGACCAGCGTAGAGCGCAAGCTGCCGTCAGTGACGTCACACCGCCTCCGTTCGTAAGTAGGAGTCGTTCGCAAGTCAAGTGTTCGTAACTCGGTGACTGTCTGTATACGAGTATGGGAGGGGACTACATCACGTATCAACTTTTTTGAGCAAATGTGAAATTTCTCAGATAGAACATGCATTTCCATTGTAACTTACATTTTTGATTACTCATGTTTATGATTTTTTCAGGTACAAGGCACAACATTGGCCACTTTCTATGCTCCATCTTATCTTATATAAAACCGTATCTGGGGGGGGGGGTTCATTTTTAAGGGCTGTTGGGATGTTGCGTTATATGTGCTGCATACTATTCTGGCACAGATATATAGATGACATCCTACTTTTCTGGCCTTGCCCTTTGGATCTGTTGAAAGAATTTGTAAAGATTCTAAATTCTAATGAGGAAAATCTGAAGTTGACACTATCATTTGACTTCAGGTATTTAACCTTTTTAGAGGTAAACTTAAATAAAGAATCAACATTATCCATTTTATTTTCAGTAGTCTGTAAGCCCACTGCAGTCAATGTGTTATTACATGTTGGGAGCTTTCGTCTCCCAAATTTGATTAAGGCAATACCTATTGGCAAATACCGATGCATATTTAAGAATTGTTTTATTGATAGTGTCCTTTGAGCAAGACTCAAGAAAATTGCAATTGAATTTCAAAGCTAGAGAGTATGAGGATACATTTCTGAGGAGAACATATGATCTCATGTCGTTGAGGGATGTAGAGCCACGTCACTTACACGACCATGATCTGGTCCCGTCACTTTGGGAAGCCACGTGACCCTGTGGTGTAACGCGTAGGAGAGGGGCTTAACATGATGCTGAGGCGCACATCGAGAGAGGATTGCGGTAACACTACTGTTTGATTGCTACATACCTACACTATGAGGATTGTTTGTTGTATGTGCTTTTTTGGTGCACTTGGACTTTTGGATATATGATTTCTTGATATATACCCTCAATATATGGCTGGCTACCTTGGTGCAGTAGGCTATTAGTGATACATCAGAACCATCTTGTGGACAGTTATCTTATGGAAACCCCTGACTGTGGATAGACATGTGCACAACAAAAAAATTTGTTTATTTTCGTTTCGGTTTTTTTCGTTTCGGTTTTTTCGTTTCCGTTGATTCGTAACGATTTGTACATTCGTAAGTCATCGGTGTTCGTATTCGTAACGATTCGTACATTCGTAAGAGTTATTTTTTCGTTGATTCGTTTTTTCGTTAGTTTAATTTTCGGACGCATTCGTATTTATTCGTACATTCGTAACATTCGTAGATTCGTAATCGGAGCATAATTCATAATTTTATGTAATGTGTATGCTATTATTACATTTTAATAATTTACGAATCGAAAAAAAAGTTACGAATCGAAAAAAAAAAGTTACGAATCGAAAAAAAAGTTACGAATGTACGAATTTTTTTGTTCAATCCATTCGAAGCACGTTTAGCAGCACCATTGTAAGGGACACGGAAAATTACCAATTCAACAAAAAAAAAAAGTTACGAATGTACGAATTTTTTTCGTTCGTTTTCGTTTTTCGGATTTTCTTCATTAGTACATTCGTTGTTTCTAATTAGTTTTTTTCGGATTTTCATTGTTTTTCGGATTCGTTCGATTCGAATGATTCGTTAATTCGTACGAAAACGAACGAACGAAAATAACGAAAAAAAACGAAAAACAAAACGAATTGCACATGTCTAATTGTGGATTCCTTTTATTAACATGCCCTCTGGTAAATCCAAATCCAGGATGCAACCAATGATATACACAATTACTGTTGTAATCCTTCTGATCTCTTCAAACTTACTTCTAAAACATGTACATAATTTTGTAAACTGTTCATTGTCAATAGATATAGTTTTTAACTTATTTGTATTTTAAATGTATGAATAAAATTATATTTTTTTGTATTTCTTGATTGATTCACTGGAATTTTATTTTTGTATTCCATATTGATGTGACCATATATGCAATCCATATATTGAATAAATTTGTGATATTGTGTACAATGTCCAAATTGTTATTGTTTTACCATGCATCTTTATCTCATTATATTTAGTGATACTATCATACCCAATGGCCCCGAAGAAGCAAAGCCCATTGTGAAACGCGCTGAAATTTGGATTTGGACAAGATCGCCTGTATTGATTTTTGCCTTCACATATATGGCTACAATACTACATTTATTTTGTGTTTCTTGTTGATTAGGGGATGGTTCTTTGATATTTTTCCATTGGGGTCCACTTTTTATTAACTCTCACATCAATATCCTTTGTCCTACATGTTTCTCTATACATATTTTGATGTGGCACAGTGGAAGCATTTAGGTGTGGGAAATGCAAAATAAATAACTGGACAGAGGTTTTTTCCTGCATAATATTTAACCCATGAGAGGAGGTGTCATGTACCTGATAGGAGACTGAAATGAAGAGGTTGGCCTCTCTTGTATCTCAAACTCAGCCCCACTGAAGGTGGAACAGAGATTACCGAGGGACAGGAGGAACCCGAGTTCCTGCGGAAATTGATGGGAGAACTGGCAGCAGGAGATGCGATCCCAAGGTGACTGGCGAACCAATGGATCAGGAATAATAGTAGTGTTCAGAAGTCTAGCCAAGGTTAAAGGGACACTCCGCTTAAGTTGTTGGTTCAGGATGTGCAGCTTGTCAGGGCTATATAAAAATTCAGAAATGGCAGTCCCCCCTTAAAGGAGAAGTCCAGCCTGAGTTTTTTAGGCTGGGCTTCTTCTAATGGGTCACAGTAGTGCAATTTGTTTTGCACTCCTGTAACCCACTTTCAGCGGAGAGCGTTCTGAAGTCCACTCTCCGCTGAAGTCACCAGGATCAGTCCAGGCAGCGCGTCATCCTGACTTCCCAAGTCTGGATCCGCCAGCTGCCTGGACTGATGGCAGTCTCAGCCTCTCAAATGGACTTTTTCACATTTCCATTTGTGTTATTTTTATACAATCGATCTTTGCATTGTTTCACCTATATACCGATATATGTGTTCACCTGCATTATCTAGCATAAACTTTTACTACTAAAAAGTCAAACATTAACTTTTTTTACTAAACATTCTTTTAGGTCATGAAAAGAGGATGTAACTGGTGGTTTGGCTTTATAGGGTCCATTTAAAAATTTTCAGCATAAGGAGAGGAACCCTTGTGACAATCGGTGTCAGACAACCAAAGAATATCTCTCAGATTCGTTTTCAAGATCAGGTTAGTAATACACATTTTTTTTTTCTTTTGTGACTTGTTTCAGTAAGGCTTGTAAGTTGTATTGGTTGGTGTTGATGGGCTTTTGTTCACTTCAAATTGTTTTGCATTCCCATGCAAGACTATAGGGTTGAAGGTGAATATTTTATTTATAGGTGAAATCCAGGTCCAAAGAAGGTCAACTGCACCTGGCAATGAATTCTAAATGATTAAACAAAGATAACAGGGTTCAATATTGAGTTGGCCCACCCTTTGCAGCTATAACAGCTTCAACTTTTCTGGGTAGGCTGTCCACCAGGTTTAGGAGTGTGTCTGTGAGAATGTTTGACCATTCTTCCAGATATGCATTTGTGAGGTCCGGCACTAATGTTGGACGAGAAGGCCTGGCTTGCAGTCTGCACTCTATTTCATCCCAAAGGTGTCCTATCGGGTTGAGGTCAGTCAAGTTCCTCCACCCCAAACTCGCCCATCCATGTCTTTATGGACCTTGCTTTGTGCACTGGTGGGCAGTCATGTTGGAACAGGAAGGGGCCATCCCCAAACTGTTCCAACAAAGTTGGGAGCATGAAATTGTCCAAAATGTCTTGGTATGCTGACGCCATAAGTGTTCCCTTCACTGGAACTAAGGGGCCAAGCCCAACCCCTGAAAAACATCCCCCACACCATAATCCCCCCTCCACCAAATGATTTGGATCAGTGCACAAAGCAAGGTCCATAAAGACATGGATGAGTAAGTTTGGGGTGAAGGACCTTGACTGGCCTGCACCCTATAGAACACATTCTGTGTTGAATTTGAGTGGAGACTGAGAGCCAGGTCTTCTCGTCCAACATCAGTGCCTGACCTCACAAATGCGCTTCTGGAAGAATGGTCAAACATTCCAATAGACACACTCCTAAACCTTGTGGACAGCCTTCCCAGAAGAGTTGAAGCTGTTTTAGCTGCAAATGGTGGGCCAACTCAATTTTGAACCCTACGGACTAAGACTGGGATGCCATTAAAGTTAATTTGCGTGTAAAGGCAGGTGTCCCAATACTTTTGTTAATGCAGTGTACATGTCACCTGTGAGACACAGCAGATAGAAACTTGTTTATATACAGAAAGTGTTGTCTGCACGTAGACACAGCTAATAAAACCCTGTCCATATGCAACGCCAAGTCATTTTCATCTCCATAAATACCACTCATTTTCCACTTAAACATAATAAACCATTGTGTTAAAGTGGCAACATGAGAGGTATTCACATAAAAGAAAATTACTTGGGGTTGCATATAGACCGGCTTTTACAGTATTCGCTGCGTCTATCTGAAGACAAAAAATCTGAATAAAATGGGTGGTTATATTTATACGTGCTTGTAAGAGGGGCTTTGCTTTTGGCTAGTAATGTTGCCAAGAACAGAAGTTCCTACTGTCTTTGGTAGCACTCTTCCTCCGCTATATTATGCCCACTTATTGCCAGAGGTCTGCACATGACATTCCTGGCAGTTGACCTTTATATCTCAAAGAAGAAATGTCCAGACATGAATAAGGTTGCTGCACTTAACTAATGGTACTCAGGGGATGGCATATACAGTTATATCACATCGACACACAATCCGGAGTCATTTAGTGGACGATACACAACAGTCACATGTGCAGTGCCTGCCCGTCCATAGAGGGCGCACAGGCGCTTCCTCCCTCCTTCCATGCATCCAGCCCCCTGGTCTACATATCAGTGGTGCCGGACCATGGATTCCAATGAGGCAGGGTGTTTTTTTTTTTTTGAAGGACTGGACTAAAGCCAGAGACTCCAATAGGCTTCAAAATAGGGTGAGCTCGGAGGACAGAGCATTGCACTCCGAGCCTACCCAGTTGTGTAACCATAGCAAATTAATTTTCGCTATTATCACACTAAAGTTCCTCCTTGCCAATCAGCAGGCAGGCCTGTGAGACCTATTTCCTGATTGGCCAAAGCGTCAGGTGATGCTATTGGATGCTTAGCGCTTTGACGGAAGACACACGGTGGAGGAAGGTGGAGGAGAAGACACCAGAGCCGCCGCACTGCTGCCCGCACTCAAGGAGAGGACACCACCGCCCGGCCACACGAATGGGTAAGTGCCAGGCTGGACCGCCTGCGCGCATGGGGGGAGTGCTGTGCCAAGCCACTGGGGGGTGTTGTTTGTTTGCCGCCCCACCAAAGAAGAACCCACCAGCGGCCACTGCACATGTGAAAGAACATGAGGCACTTTAAGCAGCCATCTTTCTCTAAGTCTCACCTTCTACCGGGGTCATTAGTGTTCATAGGACTGGGATCTCTGTAGTCACCACCTCCATATGTACCCTTCAGGAACATAGCATCACTCAGGGAAGTGTAGAGGAAGGACAGCCGACAATGAATGCCCATAGTAAGTCTATGGGTGACATCACCGGCCAGGCTCTGCAGCCGTTGGCCTTATCTCCTGTACACTGAAGCCGGCCACTGGGGAGATTATGTGTGTGGCTTGGATCTCTCTCAGAATAGGTAAGTATAGACATCTTCCTTTAACAGGGTAGATAGAATAGGGTTTAGAAGTGTTATGGGAGAAAGTTTAATCTTAGTTAGGAATAGGATGGACCTCTACTTTATTAACATTTAACCAGAAAAATTAAAGAAAAATTTGACCAAAAGAGACAATAGTGTAACACTACAGACTAAGAATATTCTACAAGGGAAAATAATATGAGGGAAACCTACACATTGTTTACAAGGTGTATGAAGATTCCTGTGCTCACCACAGACAGTGTAATGAATCAGTAAACTGCAAAAAGTGAATTGCTTGTCACCTTCCTTGTGGCCAAGCCTGATGTGCAGAGGGAGGCCTCTCATACTGCTCTGGCTCGGTGACTACTGATGTTGTGACAGTACGCAGCAAGGTATGAGCACCTGTATGGTCTTTCACTGATTGCAGAGGTGCATCACCAGAGTTAGCCAAAGAGCTGGAGCAGCAGATGACAGCAGGAATAGTAGACCCTGGGCTGGGTAGGCAGCAGGCAGCAGGCAGCAGTTGCTTGGCAGAGCGGCTGACTGCAGGTGCAGGAAGACTGGTGGACCACGGCAGAAGGAGAGCCAGTGGGAACCAAGCAGCATGAGGAGCAGGACAGCTGAACAACTGGATACAAGGTCAGACGAGCCAGGTCAGCAACAGACAATCAGATACAGGCATGGACAGCAGGCGGAGAATGGTCAGAAGACAGGCAGAGGTCAGAAACACAAGATCAGGCAGGTGAGCAGAAGGCTGATCATAGTCCAGAGACAATCCAAGGTCAGGGCCGGTAGCATTCAAGCGAAGTCAGCAGCAAGCTGGGTCAATCACAGAAGTCAACAGAAGCAGATACAGTAACACCGGTACATCTGCAGATCAGACAGCAACCAACTAATGCAGCTGCTGCACATATATAGGCCAGTTGGTGCCAGTATCAGTAGTGAATGCGTTCACGCGTATCTATGCGCATATGCACTTGCCTGTGCACAGCAAGATGGGCATGCAGAGGGCTGTGCCTGTGCATTTGTGTATGCTTTGCGCTTTGGCCAGCGTGTCCCAGACACTGCTGTACAGAATTGATACAATGTTGCAGGTGAACTGCTATACAGAGTTGATACAATGTTGCAGAGACAGAAAACCTTTGTTTACCTTAGCTTAGCTATTCTCAACCAGTGAGGAGACCCTAGGCCCTAGGGTTTCTTCAAAGGTTCCTAGGGGAACCTTCAGCTGAGGTTTATTGACCCCTTGGATTTGATGGTGTCTGCATAGTTCCAGGGCCAACACCACTTGGCACTGATCTTCTTAGCCACCTGTAAGGGTGGAATTCTGACCACAACTGTAAGGTGGGCATTTTTTCCCAATAAGTTGGTTTTAGCAGGGGTTCCTAGAGACTTAACAATTATTTCAAGTTTTCTTCTGGGACAAAAGAATTGAGAAAAACTGCCTTAGGTGATTAATATCTGTGAAAGGTTTCAGGCTCTCAATTTTTTGCTGGAGCCTACTCATCGGTCCTTTTCTGGCCGGAATTCCGATCGTATGTACGCGGCATTAGAACTATTGCTGCAGTAAAAGCAATCATAATCCCCCCACCCCCCCCCCCCCCCCAACATTGGAACATATATGAACACTCCACTTAACACTTTGCAAAAAAGGGGTACCTTTAGATTTGTATAATGGATGTTGTGCATCTTTCAATGTCTGTGAATCATTTTAGTGTTTTATAATGAGATCGTTTTTGTTCCCTTTTCTTTTAGTCATGGAGGATGCTGAACTGAAGTTTGAGGTGACATGTTCTATCTGTACGGACATTTATACAGATCCCGTCACCTTGTTATGTGGACACAACTTCTGTAACGTTTGCATCACAAGAACATTTGACAACCAACATGACAGGGAATACTTCTGTCCAGAATGCATGAAGCGTTTTTGGAGACGACCAGAAATAACGAAGAATCCAAGATTATCCAACATCGCTAACCTCTTCCGCTCTATTAAAGAGAATGGAGACAAACCCGAGAATATCTGCAGTTATTGTAAACACTTTCATGTACCTGCTGTTGCATTGTGTCTACACAGTGAAGCTTTTCTCTGTGATCTGCATAAACAGACACACAGCAAGACACCAGAACACGTCCTCACCGATCCCACCACTTCCCAGGAGGACACAAAGTGCCCTGTCCACAAGAAGATCCTGGAGTATTACTGCTCTGTGGACGAAACCTGTATATGTGCTCATTGCCTGACCTCAGACCACAATGGGCACAGTGTGAACACAATAAGTGAGTTTTTGCAGCAGAGGGCAAAAAATGTGAAACCGATTCTGGAGACATTGTCCGCTAAGAGAAATAACACTGAAGCAATGCTCCAAAGGCTGCAGGATCACAAAAGGAAGATAGATAACGAGGCAGATGGTGTAGCTGAGAGAGTCACTACCATAATGAAAGATATCAGGAGACAACAACATGATCTAGAGCAGAGAGTACTGTCCGAGATCTCCAGACATAAAGAGCGGATTTCACTCTCAGTCTGCAAACATATCCAGCAACTAGAAAAGGAAAAGTCTGAACTGCATCAGAAGATCACTGAAATTGAAGAGCTGAGTAGAACTACTAAACCAATACCTGCCTTAGAGAATTCAGAAGTTTTCTTTAGCGTCTTAGAAGATGAGTATAATTTGGACGGAGGGGTAGGTAGTAAGGTGATCCACAATGTAGGTGATATGAAGGAGGATGTGATCTTAGAGACTTTGCATTCAGGGCTATCAGATATCATAGAGGGTGTTGGAAAAGATGTCCGTGTGAAGGACGTTCGAAAAAGTTCACTCTCCGCAGACAGTGATAATGTAAACATAGCGAAGAGTAATGTTTTTATTGAAGTAAAGACTAAAGGTGACTCAAATGCCCCAGTTCATTCCCACACCCCATCAAAACCACAAATTCAGGCAATCGTACCCAAACCTCAAACACTATCAGCTGAAAATCAAAATGTACCCCTCGTTTCTGCCAATAGGAGCAGCACTCCAGAAATGTTACTGGATGTAAACACAGCTAGTAACTATTTACTTATCTCAGAGGACCTAAAAACTGTCTCCAGGTCTGATGTTTATAGGGGCCGACCAGAGACGCTGGAGAGATTTCAAAGTCCTCAGGTTTTAAGCACCAGCGAGATTTCTTCTGGAAAGCATGTGCTGGAGATGGAGACCAGTAAAACAAATAGGTTTGATGGTGACTCTTTGTTTATAGGAATGTGTTATCCCACTATAGACAGAAGAGGATCCCAGTCTATAACTAGGGACAGTAACATTGCCTGGGGATTATGGGTTATTGATATGACCTTCCATGTTGTTCAAAAAAACAATGAACTTAAAGGGTTAAGTAAAGTCTCTTCACAGAGAATAAAACTTGAGTTGGATTATAGGGCTGGGCAGATGTCCTTCTACGATCTGTGTGATCCCATCAAGCACGTACACACCTTCCATACCACCTTCACTCAGCCCCTCCATCTTATAGTCAGTTTAGAAGGTAATTGTTGGGTGAAGATCTTGAAATGGTCCTAATATTAAATGTTATCCTTTTACGTAAATCAACGGGACACAGGCCACCATTATCAAATTATATTATTGTTTAGAGTACCTCTTGCTATGAACTAAAAAGAAAAATCATTCTACTCTATGATAGATGATGATAGAAAGGTTTTCCTTCGGAAAGATTAAGAACAGGTTCTCAATCCAAAGTCCGTCGAAAATACCGACAGAAAAAGACAGATGGGCATACACACGGTCGGAAAATCCGATGAAAAGCTCCCATCGGACTGTTTCCATCGGAAATTCCGACCGTGTGTACGCGGCATATGTAGGGTCTGGTCATAGGAGCTAATGCTGTGGGATAGGTCTAGCAAATCATACTGGGGTGGAGGATGCTGAGAATGTGGCAATAAAGTGATTGTTAAGCCACTCCAACCTGTATACACCATCAGCACTGCCTCCTAATGTAGTATTCCCCTCTGTTTGTGATTTATAAAAAATAAATGCTGCAAATACCTAATTACACTGCCGAGATTGCGATCACATGACCAGCCAGCTTTCTCCTTTCCTCCTCTGAGAGGGGCAGTGGGCGGGGCTGACTGTCCACCTTTGTATACAACATATGGATGTAAAATGGTGGGTCAGGCAATATTTTTTTTTTTCTGTTCTGAAGGTCTTTTCAGGGACAAGGACATAAAACAGGGTTATATCTGTGTTTCTAATGATAAATGTCATATATGTTAAATTACATCAGAACTTTGACTGAAACATTGAGAAAGTAGTGACTACAATGTGCAAGAAAACGGCAAAATAAATTTTTTTTTGCATCCTAACACAAAGTTTCTAATCGTAATTATCTTACAGCATGCTTGGGTGTATGTGGTATTATTGTTGGATCAGTTTCCAAAACTCACCATGGTTAGCTGTGGATACAACAGACAGACTTTTATTTCTGCTAAAGTTTGAAAACAGCTTTTGTAAGATCAACACAATGAAATGTGTGCAGCATTCAGGTGCTTAATAAAAGTTTAAGGGATATTGGCGCTTCCTAAAAATAATAAAGTATCCAATATAGAGTAAGGTGCAACACACTAATAAAATGAAAATGGGTAAAAAAAAATGGGCTGCTACTTAGTTAGTACCCCTAAACTAATGATGCAATCCGAGCCCCAAACGTAATAATCAGTGCCTAATGTGAACCAGTACCTAATTAAAGCGGTTCTGCACACATTTCATTTAGTAAATCTCTTTGCCTTCCAAATCAGGCAAAGAGTACTAAATGAAATGTGTTTTTTTTTTTTTTTCACTTACCTTGATAATCGCCGACTTCCTGTCCTCTGTGTCTGCGGCGGTGGGCGGGGTCTGTGCGGGGATCCTCGTCATGCCGCACTGTCTCCTGGGATCTGGTGTCATTGATCCCAGGAGTCTGTGCGGGCATTTTCCGAAATCTCGCGAGATTTCGGACACATCTTCCGAAATCTCGCGAGATTTCGGCCACATCTTCCGAAATCTCGCGAGATGTCGGCCACATCTTCCGAAATCTCGCGAGATGTCGGCCACATCTTCCGAAATCTCGCGAGATGCCGGCAGATGTGCGGACATCTCGCGAGATTTCGGAGAACGTGAGCTGCACTTCGCCGTTACTGCGCACGCGCGAGATCGGCGCAGTAACGGCGATGCATGCTGGGCCATCTGAAGTGCCTGTGGGGTTTCAAGATGGCCCCCAGCAGGAAGGATGATTCTTCTTCTTTTTTACAGGACGAAAACCGGCAGCAATGACTCGGGGAACAGGAACACGTGAGTACTAACAAAACATGTTGCAATCCATAGCATCGCTAAAAAAAAAAAAAAAAATAGACAGTGCAGAACCGCTTTAAAGGTGAAAAGCAACCAATGACTAAAATAGGCCCTATACACAAGACCAATGTGACATGTGAATATAGTAAATAGCAATCAGGGTTAAGCAATAATGATAAGTAATAGTATCCCAAAAAAAAAAAACATCACATATGCTAAACCTATGTGAAAAAAGAAATCCTTGGATCCTCCAAAGTAAATAAGTGACAATAAAACAGTGATAGATATTAATGCTAATAATAAATAGTGTCCTGTAAGTCCATCAGGTGTGCAAAACCACCGTGAAAAAAACCTTGGATCCTCCAGAGGACCGTAATCCCAAGGGGTATATATAAATATATGAGGGAAAAAAATATAAAAGTATAAAAATAGTAATAACGTCTCTGTGGATATAAACAGATAGCTTGAATTGGAGACAGGTTCAATATTCAATGAATGGTGACTTTGGTGACTTCACTGCTGGAAAATGGTGACTTGGTGCCGCCCCATATGGTTCCCCACTCACCAGAGATATGCACCCCTTCAGGGGTATCAGGCACTGATAGAAACCCTTGGATGGTCCAGTAATGAGTCCCAGGGAGCGATATCCGGATCCTGGATTCTGGCAGGTCAATCTCGCTTAGTATCCTAAGGGTCCCTTTGTTGATATGCGGCAACAGCACTTTACCAGCCCCAACATTCAGGTGCTTATTAGCAAAGAGTGAAATTAAAAGCTTTGCCAATGTTCCAATAGAAAATCACGCAACATCTTTGGGAAATATTTCTATTTTGGTAAGATGCATTGGAGTGCATGGCAAAGGCACAATTTTCAATTTAAAGAGGATTTTGGAAGCTGTGCGCAAATAAATAAATAAAAGGCAGAGGAAAAGAACTAGTCACCGGGGATGAGCTTGGGTTTGGTCTGAACCCAAAAGTAAGGTGTCAACAATGGTCCAATCAACTGCAACTGAGCCATTCCCATACCTCACAGCTATAAAAACACAAATGGGGAGGAGTTGCTCATGACAACATTGACCTTACATAGCCACATGGCAATATGTACGTTTACGTAGCTAAAGACCTGCATGCCGCCAGACAAAAAGATCCAAATCTGTTGCCTCTTCTCACTGCATTGTGTAGACACAAGGTTATATTGTCTGTGTGTTGTGTGTTTTTTGTTTACTTTTTCTTTTCTTTTTTATGGTTTAAGATGGAGAAAGAAATGATTACAACCCTTATTTCATATTTTTTTTTTTGCTGGGCCTTTTTCTTTCCTTAATTCGTCTTTTGACCATTCTCTCACAAACAGAAAGTGATGGGAAATCCAAAATTTTATGTTGATGACACGCAGGCAATTCGGCTACCATTGACAAATCTGTACCTCCTCCACCTCTCCTGATGTTTTTGAATGTTCCTCCACCAATCATCACAGGGGGCAACTCCCAAGAAAGCAAAGCCTCTTTCAGGATGCCCACCTCCATAGAGAGACACAGTGAAGAACAACGTACTGTATTGCTTCTCAGCAACTGCTGTCAATGTGTTCCTCTATGTGGAGAGTTCATTACCTGTTCTAATATAGATCTGTGGGGCCACTGTTTTCTCTAAAGTCCATCCAAATTTTATTCTGTGTCGAGCCCTGACAAAGTGGCAGTAGTGTTGCCCAGTGGCGGCTGGTGCTCAAAATTTTTGGGGGGGCGCAAACAAACAGCCTCACTGTGCCATCAAACGCTGCCACTGTGCCCATTAAAAGCTGCCACTGTGCCCATTAAACGCTGCCACTGTGCCCATTAAATGCTGCCACTGTGCCCGTTAAACGCTGCCACTGTGCCCGTTAAACACTGCCACTGTGCCCATCAAACGCTGCCACTGTGCCCATCAAACGCTGCCACTGTGCCCCAAGTGCTGCCAATGTGCCCATCAAACGCTGCCACTGTGCCCCAAGTGCTGCCACTGTGCCCCAAGTGCTGCCACTGTGCCCCAAGTTCTGCCATTGTGCCCCAAGTTCTGCCATTGTGCCCCAAGTGCTGCCATTGTGCCCCAAGTGCTGCCACTGTGCTCCAAACGCTGCCACTGTGCCCCTTAAGTGCTTCCACTGTACCCCTTAAGTGCTGCCACTGTGCCCCTTAAGTGCTGCCACTGTGCCCCTCAAGTGCTGCCACTGTGCCCCTCAAGTGCTGCCACTGTGCCCCCTGCCTGCCCTCTGCACTTACCTTGTCTCGGTGTGCAGCTGGTGATGGCGTCAGGCGACGAGCGGTGTCTCATCGTCGGATGTCTTCTTCTCCCGCGCTCCTCCTGTCTTCTGCTATGATTGGACGCCTAGCGTCCAATCACAGCGCCTGTGACTTCAGCCAATCAGGTGACAGGTAACAGACCTGGCAACCTGATTGGCTGAGAGGCGGGTCTGTGTTAGGGAAGCGATGTATTCGCTTCTCTAACACAATACTGTGTAATCAGCGAACGCACGGCCGTGCGCCCGCTGTTTACACTTAGGGAAGCCTATTAGAGCACACCGCTCTAATAAGGTCCCCTATTAGAGCTTACAGCTCTAATAGGGGCGCTTCCAGCAACACCCCCCCACTGTAATTCAGATGCCCGGCGCCCGATCAGGGGCCGGACACCTGAATAGGGGGCGGCAGCGGTGACAATAGATAGATTCATGCAATGCATGAATCTATCTATTGGTGATAGAGCGGTGCAGGAGAGGGGGGGGGCGGCGCTCCTGCGCCCTCTATGCACGCACTGCCACTGGTGTTGCCCCTGAAATGCATTGGCTGTTTTTATATTACGTTTTTGCACACAATGAAAATCATCTTGGACCCTCTTGTCTGTTTTTTGGCCTGAAACTCTGTTCTGTATTTCCACAGTCTTGAACACAACAAGGGTAGGTAAGTATAGGAGAAACAAAAATCAGCTGCCAATGAACCACAGACAATTCTTATAACATATTTTTTATGATTTATGACAGAGAAAATTCAATTTACTTTGAATGTTGACTCTATATACAGGCAGTCCCCAGTTACGAACGGGCTAGGGACTGTAGGTTTGTTCTCCAGTCAAATTTGTTCATAAGTCGGAACAGTACCTTTTTTAAGTGCAACTCCAGTAGCCAAGATGGTTACTCCAGGTGAGTTGCCGATCACATATCGATTGAACACCAGGACCAGCGTAGAGCGCAAGCTGCCGGCAGTGACGTTCGTAAGTAGGAGTCGTTCGCAAGTCAAGTGTTCGTAACTCGGTAGAAGTGACATGAACTCACCACCTGATTTACCTGAGTGCACAAGTTCAACCTAGAGTCAAAGATGACACCCAGTTCCCTGACCTGAGTGGCCGGAATCGGAAAAGGTTTGAAAGATTCCGGCCATGACGGAAACAAGTTGGAGTACACCTGGTTACTGAAGATGATACATTCAGTTTTTGTGCCATTTAGCTTTAGATAATTGGCACCCATCCAGGACTGGATTTCCTCCAGACAGGAGGCCAGCATGACCTGATCCTCCCCTTTCTTGAATAAAAAATGGCGCCGTTGACATCAGGAAACTGGAAGTGATGTCATGTCATAGTTTCTGGGTTATCATAGCTGAGACCAAATCAAAAAGCCAATCCCAGAGGACATGCTGGCTGGTAGCTCGGGTCTCCTGGTGGGACGGGAGAGCCCAAGCAAGCTGAGGAAGGCGGCAGGAGGGGAGGGGCATCCTCTCCCACTTTTTGTAATAGCCAGGGACGTCTTTACCGCAGGGCAAACGGGGAAGCTGCCCAGGGCCCTGTCACTGTTTTGGGCCCAAAGCAGAGCTGCCCGTTAAAAAAAAAAAGAAAACATTCAGACAGTCTGAGACTGTCACTGTCATCAGCGGCGGCAGCGCGCATGGCGCCCACAGTGCAGCAGTCAATGCCAGTGCTGCATTTTTTTGTTTGAGGTGCAGGCCACGGGTGTGTGGGGCCTTGAGCTCCATTGATGCTCTGGCCCCGCCCCTTGCTATGCATGCAGTGTACCTTATCGGAGGAGCGGAGAAGCGGAGGAGGAGTGAGACCGCGGCGCGGAGTGGAGTGCACTGCTGCCTGGTGCCTGCCTGGTCAAGTAAAACTAAGCAGTGTGGAGAATTGATCAGAGCTGAGCTTTCCAGGTATGGTCTTCATTCTCCTCCCCTGGCTCCCGATCCCTATCCACATGCCATGTCTGTGTTATAGAAGAAAGTTTAAAAACACTGACCAGACCTGCAGCCCAGGCTGAGTGAGGCCTCAGAGGAGAGCACACAGCATAATTTACAGCACATGGCATACTGTATTTAGGCTGCTTTCACACTGAAAGTGCCCGGGCGTCGGCAGAAAACGCCACTATTTTTAGCGGCGATTTACTGTCGTTTTTGCAGCGCTTTTCATCCACTACCGGGGCGCTTTTAACCCCCGCTAGCAACCGAAAAAGGGTTAAAAGCGCAGCTACAGTGTCACTTTGCGGGCGGTTTGGCGGCACTGCCCACTGATTTCAATGGGCAGGGGGCGCTTTAGGAGCGGTGAGTTCCTAATGTGCTCCAAAGAAGCTGCTGGCAGGACTTTTTCTAAAGCCTTGCCAGCACACAGGGAGCCGCTGTTTCAGGGCGCTTTGCAGGCGTTATTTTTAGCGCTATAGCGCCTGCAAAGCGCCTCAGTGTGAAAGGGGTCTTAACTGCTTGATGGGCTTATTTTTGGCCTGGCTGGTTCACATGTGTGTGTTTTGTTGGCCCACATTTGCGCAGGCACAGTGTCCATTCATTTGAATTGAGTGCCATGCCGGCATTTCCTGCAAAAAAAAAGGTGCATGCATCATTTAATAGGCTGTGCACACCTATGCCCATCAAGCAGTGAAATACAGCACTGTCTGTCCATTCTGCTTTTGCACCATGTGACTTACCTGCAGTTCCTGCACCGGAAAACTTGCTGCATTTTAAGATGTTTAGGCAACGCTTTTAAAAACGCAGTGCGTTTGTGTGTGCAGGAACTGCAGGTAAGTCGCATGCTGCAAAAGCAGAATGTATTTCAAACCCACTGCATTTTTAAAATGCTGCATGCACCTTTTTTTCTGCAGGAAACAAAGGCATGGCAGCCCAAATAAATGGGCTGCTGTGCCTGCGCAAATGTGGGCCGCCAAAACACCTACATGTGAATGTGTGATGTGACAATAGCTGCAATGTAATTGGGGTACTGTGATGTGTAAAGGGGCACTATGACATAAAGGGGACTCTAATGTAATGGGGGCGCTGTGATGTGTAAAGGGGCACTGTGACATGAAGGGGACTCTAATGTAATAGGGGCGCTGTGATGTGTAAAGGGTCACTATGACATGAAGGGGACTCTAATGTAATGGGGGCACTGTGATGTGTAAAGGGGCACTATAATGTGGAAATGTCTGCAATGTAAAGGGGCACTATGACATGAAGGGGACTCCAATGTAATGGGGGCGCTGTGATGTGTAAAGGGGCACAATAATGTGGAAATGTCTGCAATGTAAAGGGGCTCTATGACATGAAGGGGACTCTAATGTAATGGGGGCACTGTGATGTGTAAAGGGGCACTATAATGTGGAAATGTCTGCAATGTAAAGGGGCACTATGACATGAAGGGGACTCCAATGTAATGGGGGCGCTGTGATGTGTAAAGGGAACTGAGGACACTGTGGGACTGCTGTGAAGGGGGTCTGCAGAGTTTTTATAGATAATTCTATGTGTGTGTCTGGTTTTTGAGATGTTGGGGCGAAGAGCAAAATTGCATTGGGGGGGGGGGGGCAAAAAATGTTTTGCCCAGGGCCCAAACCATATTAAAGATGGCCCTGGTAATAGCAATCAAGCGGCTAGTTAGCCTCTCTGATTGCTATTACAAAAAAATATGGTACCGGGGTGATGCTTGCAGCTGCAAGGCATCACCCCAGTACAACCACTAGAAGTACGTCATTTGGTGGCAAGTGGATTATAATAATAATATGATATTATAGGTCTTTTCACTGATTAATTGTATATAATTTTTGATATTAAAATTTGTTTTAGCGCAGCACCCAAACATCTTTAAATACTTTCTGCTTGTGTTAATTTAATATTTTCATTCGCAAACACAGTAAGACCCTTGATCAACAAAGATGATCAATGATGACGTTGATTTTGTTGTTTTATTTTTGACTTGTTTAGAGTTCTGGGGACACTGTGATTCAAGGACTCCATTCTTTATATTTCACCTTAGTGGTCTATTTGTAAGGTCAATATACTGTACATTAAATTACAAGAGTATATTAAACCATATATAACACAGAAGGACAATTAAAAAATTGTGTAAAAAATTCAATCGAGTTTTTACTATTAAAAAGTCAAACATTTACTTTTTTTTAACAACTAAACATTCCTTTTAGGTCATGAAAGAAGCATGTAACTGGTGGTTTGGCTTTATAGGGTCCATTTAACATTTTTCAGCATAAGGAGAGGAACCCTTGTGACAGCCGGTGTCATACAATCAAAGAATATCTCTCAGATTCGTTTTCAAGATCAGGTTAGTAATAGACACTATTTTTTCTTTTAGTGACTTGTTTCAGTAAGGCTAGTAAGTTGTATTTTATCGCTCTGAGGAGCATCTTTAGAGTCAGTGTTGATGGGGCTTTTGTTCACTTCAAATAGGGTTTGTATTCCCATACAAGACTATAAGGTTGCGAAAACAGGTGAAATCCAGGTCTAAAGAAGGCCAACTGCACCTGTTAATGAATTCTGAATGATCAAACAGATAACGTTGGGTAGGACTTTTTAGGCATAAAAATTTAAACCGCACTCGGAAATTTGGCTCTTTTTTCGGTTTCTTTGTGAGCAAGCCAGCAGTGGTGACACACATCAAAGAAGGTGGCTTTGGGTGGAGACAACAATGTATGCAGTTTCTTTCTTTTTTTTTTTCACACATTAAATACAAAAAGAAGAGCCAAGTTTCAGAGTGTGGCTTATATTTTTATTCTTTGATTGAGAGTGGAGACGGGCTGTCATCCGTGTGGGGTCATCCGTGTGGGGTGAAAGAAAGTGTCAGACTCACGTACCTGACTGGTGAGCCCGATATAGCAGCGGAAGGTCTCCCTTACGCGCCTGGTTCGCGTCCCCTGGTAGTATAGACAGGAGGCACGGGAGCGCAAGCTGGTATGAGAGCCTGGCGGGTAAGTGCAGGTGAAGAGGTCCAGCGGCTCTGGTGCTGGTGGAGTGGCTTCTACTAGGCAGCTAGTGGCTGGCAGCGGATGCAGGGCAGGAGCTGAACAACAAGTCCACACACAGGCACTATACTGGGGAGCAGGCAAGTTCACAGTCCGGGTCACTAGCAGGGTTGGCAGCAGGCGGGCAACGTAGTACAAGGAGCAGGCAGGTACAGAGTCCGGGTTACAAGCAGGGTAGGCAGCAGGCGGGCAACGTGGTACAAAGGAGCAGGCAGGTGCAGAGTCAAAGACAAGCCGAGGTCGGGTACAGGTAGAAGACAGGATAATCCAAGGGCAAGCCAGGTAGTCAGGAGGGCAATCAGGAGACTCAGGTAAGCAGGGCCGGTGCTACCACTAGGCGGCCGCCTAGGGCGCCCTGCTGCCTAGGGCGCCCGGCCACTGGTTTTCCTACTCTCTTCTCTCTGCAGCAAGCAACTAACTCTCAGCAACAGCAGGCAGCCGCCTCTCCGTTCACACATAGTGTCAGAGGCGCGGCAGTGGTGGAGGGCTGTGTCCCGACTCCCGCAGCAAGCAAACATTCATTGATGGGCACTGGTAGGCTGCATTGAAGGGCGCTGGTAGCCTGCATTTGATGGGTGCTGGTGAGGCTACATTTGATAGGCGCTGGTGAGGCTACATTTGATGGGTGCTGGTGAGGCTACATTTGAGGGGTGCTGGTGAGGCTGCATTTGAGGGGTGCAGGTGAGGCTGCATTGAAGAGCACTGGTAGCCTGCATTTAATGGGTGCTGGTGAGGCTACATTTGATGGGTGCTGGTGAGGCCGCATTTGATGGGTGCTGGTGAGGCCGCATTTGATGGGTGCTGGTGAGGCCGCATTTGATGGGTGCTGGTGAGGCCGCATTTGATGGGTGCTGGTGAGGCCGCATTTGATGGGTGCTGGTGAGGCCGCATTTGATGGGTGCTGGTGAGGCTGCATTTAAGGGTGCTGGTAGCCTGCATTTGATGGGCGCTGGTGAGGCTGCATTTGATGGGTGCTGGTGAGGCTGCATTTGATGGGTGCTGGTGAGGCTGCATTGAAGGGCGCTGGTAGCCTGCATTTGATGGGCGCTGGTGAGGCTGCATTTGATGGGCGCTGGTGAGGCTACATTTGATGGGCGCTGGTGAGGCTACATTCGATGGGCGCTGGTGAGGCTACATTTGATGGGCGCTGGTGAGGCTACATTTGATGGGCGCTGGTGAGGCTACATTTGATGGGCGCTGGTGAGGCTGCATTTGATGGATGCTGCTGAGGCTGCATTTGATGGGCGCTTTATTAAAAAGGTGGGATTTACATGGGCAGGGAAAAGGGGGCGGAGTCAGTCGGGGGGGGGCTGCAAAATGAGGTTTCGCCTAGGGTGTCAAAAATCCTTGCACCAGCCCTGCAGGTAAGGAAGCGGGTGCAGGGGTACTGGGAGCTGAAGATCGGACAGCACTGAGCACAGTGCGTGAGGATGCTAAGTAGGCCGGTTGGCGCCAAACGCGAGCCCGCACATGAACCAACGCAAACCCGCACATGAACGCGCCCACGGGTGCAAGCTCGCGCCGGCGCACCACGGCGCTCCACAGGGCACCCATCGCTGGGTCGACTATGGGAAGTTCCATGACAGAAAGTCTAGAGGGGAGCCATGGGTTTGAGTAGAAATTTTTAGGAGACTTGAGAATTACTGCCTAATTCAAATAATTCTAGAATTTATATTTTGTATTCAATATTTTGTAAAATCACATCATTATTAAAAACAAAGTCAAATATATTTCCAATGTTTCTAGACACTTCATGGAGAACACATGGAGGTGACATGACCTCCTTTCAGTTTAGTGGTATTGAATATGTGGCTTCTGTGGCAAACCACCACCATAAACTCCTAGAAAGGGAAATATGGTGGATACACAGATTGCAGACGTGGGTCCCACAGGGGTTAAATAATCTCTGGTGGGACTTTGATCTTTACCTGTGTGAACGGACCTGTTTTGGATTTTTATTTCGATATTGATGTGTTCCACTTGTCCTCTGGTCCCATTTAGCACACATTTCTTTTGAAATATTCCATTTGCAATTTTAACTTTTTTGTATGTTGTTTGTGAATTGTAATGTCTTGTGTTTCTTTCTGTGGTTTTCAAGAGTCAACCCTTTGGGTGTTCAGGGAGTATGTATCTAATGATGAGTAGTGTTATTGCTATTAGCTATGGTCAGGGTCCCTGTGGGCTGAAAGGCGAATGCTCTGTGCACTTTGGAATTTTACCCCTACTTCAATAAAATAAAATTTTAAGCTGTCCAGTCAAGTTGGCGATCATGTCTTGAAAAGTTTTTGTTGAGAATTCAATTCACATAGATAAATAATATTTCTGTACATAGAAACATTCTTGACACTTTACAATTTGATTTATTGAGATGTTTCCAAGACCCAAAGACTTTTTTCTCCACAAGTTTCACGAACAACGTTCCCTTCCTCAGGAGAAGAGTATCTTCGGCGCTCGGTGAACACTGCTAGTGCTTAGACTTTGCACCTCTGGTGAGCCTCGTGTCATCCACCAGGGTGACCTGCTTCTGAACTTAGGCAGGTGGTCAGTGGGAGCCTCTCTTCTGCTATAGCTACTAGCCTACTGGTCTCCGAGACTGACCCCTGACCTTGACACTTTGATAAAAAAAAAAAAAACATCCATTTTATTCATACAAGTTAACACCGTTAAAATGGAACATCCACAAATAATACCAAGCTGTGATACCCTTTATTTTCACTTTGAGCCTGTGATCTATTCTGCCAGACAGGGAAGCCCACAAACTTTAATAAAACAGCCTATTGCAATATGGTGTAAACTCTAAGCGAATAATAGGTATTCATTTTTGGCCCACACAACCCAGCAGGAAAAACAGATGAACTGGGGCATTTTTTTCAGAATTGGTGTCTATTTTTCAAATATTTGTGACAATCTAAGGGCCCTCATCAGTTTTTCAGGTGGACCCGTTGGACTCTCCAGTCTCCACTATGGAGCGACGGGTGTCAACGGTATAATTTTGCCCCTGTTCAAATCATTAGTAAGACCTCATCTGGAATATGCAGTTCAGTTTTGGGCACCAGTTCTCAAAAAGGATATCGGGGAACTGGAGAAAGTGCAGAGAAGGGCAACCAAACTGATAAGAGGCAAGGAGGAGCTCAGCTATGAGGAAAGATTAGAGGAACTGAATTTATTCACCCTTGATAAGAGGTGATTAAGGGGGGATATGATCAACATGTACAAATATATAAGGGGTCCATATAGTGAACTTGGTGTTGAGTTATTCACTTTACAGTCAACAAAGAGGACAAGGGGGCACTCTTTACGTCTAGAGGAAAAGAGATTTCATCTCCAAATACGGAAAGGTTTCTTCACAGTAAGAGCTGGGAAATGTGGAATAGACTCCCTGCAGAGGTGGTTCTGGCCAGCTCAGTAGATTGCTTTAAGAAAGGCCTGGATACTTTCCTAAATGTACATAATATAACTGGGTACTAACATTTATAGCTAAAGTTGATCCGGGGAAAATCCCATTGCCTCTCGGGGGATCAGGAAGGAATTTCTTTCCCCTGCTTTAACAAATTGGATCATGCGCTGCTGTTGTTTTTTTTTTTTTGCCTTCCTCTGGCTCAACTGTGGGTATAGAGTTGGGTATATGGGATTGTATGATATTTTTTTTCTTTATTTGTGGTTGAACTGGATGGACTTGTGTCTTTTTTCAACCTAACTAACTATGTAACTATGTGTCCACTAACACCCGCTGACATCCAATCCTGTCTGCTAAAAACAGATAGATGGGGATCCGCTCCCCATCCACCTGGCTGACCGGATTGGATGCCAGTTGGGTGTAAACAGACAGGCGGTCTGCTGGCGGACCACCCATAGAGGAGAGCGGGCAGTGTCTGTGTCTGCTCTTCATAAGTGCAGCGGACACATACCAGACATCTGCCGGGTCAGCTGTGATCACCAGACAGATCCTTCACTGAGCAGGTGGACTCCAGCATGTGTAGGGAGCCTTAAAATGATTGTAAAGTCTTTTTTTTTTCATAAAAATAACAAACATGTTATATTTACCTATTCTGTGCAGTGGTTTTGCACATTTATAAGTTCAAGAAGATATATGCCTCCTGTGAGACACAGCTGCTAGAAGCTTGTTCATATACAGAAGGTGTTGTCTGCACGTAAACACAGCAAATAAAACCCAGTCCATATGCAGCGCCAAGTGCTTTTCATCCACATAAATACCACTCATTTTCTACTTAAACATAATAAGCCATTGGTTTATTACGTTTCACTTTGTTTAAGTGTTTAAGTGGAAACATGAGTGGTATTTACGTAAAAGAAAATGACTTGAGGCTGCGTGTAGACAGGCTTTTATAGTATTTGCTGCACCTCTGTGCAGACAACAAATCTGAATAAAATGGATGGCTATATTTATATGCGCTTGTAAGAGGGGCTTTGCTATTGGCTAGTAATGTTGCCAAGACCACAAGTTCCTGCCCCGCTGCTGTCTTTGCTAAAACAATGTCACTCTTGCTGAGGCCAAACCTTCCGCCATATTATGCCCCACCCTGTGCCAGAGGCCTCCATATGACATTCCTGATCCCTGACCTTTATATTTCATAAAAGGAATGTCCAGACATGAATATAGGTTGCTGCACTTTACTAATGGTACTCAGCAAATGGTATAAACAGTTACATTACTTTAACATACAGTCATTTGACAATACATAGTCAATCACATTTAGTGGACGAACTGCAGCAGTCACATGTGAAAGAATATGCGGGACTTTAAGCAGTCATCTTCCTCTAACAGTCTCTCCTTCTACCGGGGCCATTAGTGCCCACAGAACTTGCTTTCCCATCCTTTGGAACTGTGTCTTTTTAGCAGCATTAATCATATGAGGTATCACTGATTCTCTATATTGCTTTGTTGGACTTTCCACCCCATGAAACAAACACGTCCATGTTTCTTCAGATATTACTCTGTTGTTAATCTCTTTTATGAGTTGTAAGATTTCCTTCCAATACAAGGTCACGTGATGGAGTATGGGAGTGATCCATCTGGCATTCTTTGGGTAATGCTACCAGCCCCATATTTCTAATGAGGCTTGGACCATTCTTAGTCCAAATCCGGAGCGCTTGGGATGGACGTCACTGCGCCGTGACTATCTAAAGGCCTACGTGACTAACGGCAGGTCATGTGTTAATTCACGTTACTTGCTCTGACCTATGGCAGGTCACATGCTCAGTCACGTGACTCGCTCTGTGTCTGGCTATGGGTGGGCAATGTTGTGGTAACATGACTCGCTTGGATACATCGCGAGTCACGTGCTTTGTCATGTGACGTACACCTGGTTTCCCTGTGGGTGGATTGTACGGATGTGGCGTCTTTGCCGTTCTGGCCTTGGTGTCACGTGGACGCACCTTTTATGCTAACCACCTCCGGGTTTAGGCGTCACAGGTGCAACCATCCCCATGTTCCTCCGTATGTGTAACCATGCCCTAGCATATCTCACAATGGGATAGGGAACCCAGGTGAGTGGCTACCACTTCCGATACACATACCAAGGGTGGAGCCTATTCCCTTCATGTCACATGTCTATTATGATACCCTATAAATGTGAGCAATGTGAGGGAGCAATGCCATGCCCCAGTTGAAGTCCGTTGGGACGAAATGTGCCGGCCTCGCTTCGCTTGCTCCCCCCATTGCTTTTTATAATTTTTATAACTCGTGATCACCAGTATTTTTGTGCTCATCTATTATGATGCATTGTACTTTTTAAAATAAAAAACCTCTCAGTATTTGACCTGCACCATCTCCATTTTTTCTTATCACTACCCCGGTTCGATTGAGCCCATCTTGTACACACCATTGACCTCCAGACGGCTCCCCTATTGGGTGGAGGTTCCATGCTTTTCTTGAGAGCCATTTGAATCCAGGAACTTCGGCTGGACCACTACTGTCGAGGAGTGGAACTACCCCGTTTGGAGTGACATTCTTCCTGCCAACTCTTAACCCTGTGGCATTCGGCCTATACAAGCCTGATTGACCCACTACCGCTGATAAGTGTGACACTTAGCTTGCACACAGGTGGACATCATTTCACAAATTATGTCACTTCTGAAGGTAATTGGTTGCTTTTGGGGGCTTCATAACAAATATACATACGCACATGCCAATTATCAGTTTTTAATTTCTGAAAAATTGTTTTATGTATATATTTTTAGAATTTTACTTAACCAACTAAGACTATTGTGTTCTGATCCATTACATATAATTCAGATTAAAAATTATTGAACTAAAGGCTGTAATGTAACAAAATAGGCAAAAAGCCAAGGGGGGTGAATACTTTTGCAAGGCACTGTAAGATGGTACAAAACACCATATACTCTAGAAAAATGTATGCAGAACACTTCCAACCTATGTTGGAGAGAATATGGACAAGTAGGTAACCTGGCACACATGTTCTGGTTCTGCACTTCTCTCCGTAGCTTTTGGGCAACTATAGCAAGACTGATTTCAGAAGTCATGGGAATTCTCAATAAACTTAGAGCTGAGCAGGCATTATTAAGCATTCATTTAGATATATACCCACCTCCCTGTCGCACATTAGTGGTGTAGCAAAATTTTGGTATTTAGACAATGATGCGTGGCCCCTGGAAGACAGCGTCTATTGGTGACGTCAGACGCCGGCGGATTGGGGAGAGCATAATGACAGGGCTGGAGATGGAGACATCACAGCGCCTGTTGTTGGAAGCAGAGGGAAGCCTTGTGGAGACACCATTTTTAGAATCCTATGTAAGTGACCCTGTATATATCTTGCTTGTTTGTCTTGTATTTATAGCTCTGCAGTTATGATACCTATTGGATATTTTTTACTTTGTAGTTGGGATGTTTACTGGCTTTTTTAGCCGGAACTGTCTGGGCTATAACCTTGAGAAACTGAGTTTTCCTTACTGTTTGAAGTCTATATGTAAGATATATACATGCCTTTATCCTTCAAGCATTACCTGGGTTTTCTGTGTTCCAGGTAATTAATATCTCTCATGGGTTTTATATCAATATGCTGGTCATTCCATTGTCAGAGATATCCATAATCAGGATTCTCCTCTGCTCCCCCCATTATATATATGTGATTTAGAGGTATGTCAGCAAGTTTTGGTTGGGAGGACTGTTGTCCTCATTGCTGTTTTCTTTATACCTAATATAGGAATAATTAAATCTTTTTTTCTGGTGCCCACCCTGTGATCCCTATTGTTTGGAACAGATTCTTGCCCTGCTGCTCCCCTCCTTCCTGAATAGACAGAACTCTGATTAGTGTATTTGTTACATACATGATAGGTGAGTCTCACCATCATTGCACATTATTCAATACAAATCTTATTAATATCATTAATTAACTATATTTACATGCTATATGTATCTTTAATCTAGAACATGTAGGGTTATAAGATAAAGGTTGTGTCAGGGGTTCACTACAAGTGTAGCACTTTAAGGACACCACCACTCGCTTTTATCCGTTTCAGGGCTGGTTTTGCCCACTTTTATTTAAAAGAAAGTTCAAAACAAACACAGAATATTCCCTCGCAGGGGTATTCAGTGTTTCAGTCCTGCTACCAAAGAAAATATTTTTTAGCCCTCCTGGCTTGTAAACGCAGCTCTCCAGCTCAGGCTTTACACTTTAGGGCCTTGGTCTGTCTCCCACAGAACCAGACGCTCAGCACCTCAGCAAGTAGCCTTGTGCTACATTGTCTCCCACCTCTCTCTCCTAGGTGAAGCCCTACTGACTCCCATGCCCCAACCTCCTGTCTGCAGGGTGGAGTCGTCTCCAACTGGGAGCCTAGAGCCTTGGTCTGGTGATTACTTAAAGCCCAGAACACGGCTGACTCATTACTGAACTGGCTGTTTATTAGACCTGGATGCTGGAATGGTACCGTCCTGCTACAGTTGATTAATATTTTTATTGTCCAATTTTGATATGTATGTTTTCTTTATAACAATATATGTTTTTGTATTGTTCTTATTTCTGTCTTTTGTATCTTCCTATAGCTAATATATGCCTCACCACTCCTGAGGAAGCATTTTGTGAAACATGTTGAGCCCACATACATTTATATAGATCTATGTATTTGTTTGCTTATCATGTTGTGACCTTTGTATTTAGATCACTGTTTGTTCAAAGAAACAAACATTTTAATAGATTTTTCTACAATGCAATAAAATATATTTTTATATAAATGTTGTTGATTTTCGTGTGGCACCATAAAAATCCCATTCTCTAAAATTCTCGATATTTCTCCATATACGGGATGAGGGTGCCTTTGATTTCTTGAATAGTTGCAAACATTTAAACTACCCTCAGATTAATGTGAATTAATGATCTTCATGATTTTTTTTCCATAATTAGATAATTTTTTTCTTGCTTTTCTTTCAGTGATGGCAGCTGCTAAACTAAGACTTGAGGTGACCTGTGCTATCTGTACGGAGATTTATACGGATCCCATCACTCTAATATGTGGACACAGCTTCTGCCAAGATTGCATCACAAGAACATTTAAAAACCAACATGACAGGGAATATTTCTGTCCAGAATGCATGCAGGATTTCAGGAGACCTCCAGAATTAAAGAGGAATCCAAGATTATCCAACATTGCCAACCATTTCCGTTCCATTGAACCCAAGGGAGACAAACCTAAGCATGTCTGCAGTTATTGTGTGCACATTCATGTACCAGCTGTTACATTCTGTCTACACTGTGAAGCTTTTCTTTGTGATGTACATGAACAGACACACAGCAAGTCACCAGAACACGTCCTCATCGATCCCACCACTTCCCTGGAGGACAGAAAGTGTCCTGTCCACAAGAGGATCCTGGAGTATTACTGCATTGTGGATGAAACACATATATGTGCTCACTGCTTGATCTCAGATCACAATGGGCACAAAGTGAGCACAATAAGCGAGGTTTTGCAGCAGAAGTCAAAAAATATTATAACAGTTCTAGAGAAATTGTCCGCTAAGAGAGAAGAGACTAAATCAATGCTTCAAAATCTTCAGGATCACAAGAGGAAAATAGATAATGAAGCAGATGGTGTAACTGAGAGAGTCACTGCCATAATGAGAGACATCAGGAGACAACACGATGATCTAGAAAACAGAGTACGGGCTGAAATCTCCAGGCAACAACAACAGATTTCTCTCTCAGTCTCCAACCATATCCAGCAACTAGAAAAGGATGAATCTAATTTTAATGAGAAGATCTCTCACATTGAGGAGCAGAGTAGAAATACTTACTCAATATATACCTTAGAGACTCCAGAGGATTTGTTAGAGGATGAGTATGATTTGTACAGAGGGGTGGGTAGCGTAATGATCCATGATGTAGGTCATCTAAAGAAGGATGTGATCTTTGAGATTTTGCATTCAGGGCTATCAAATATTGTGGTAGGAGCTAGAAAAGATGTCCATGTGAAGGATGTTCAAAGAGTTTCACTCTCTGCAGGTGATGATAATATACACATAGGAAATAAAAATGTTTCTAATGAATCTCAGATAGAAGCAAAGACCCAAGAACTTGAACCAGATGAACAAGTTCAGTCAACATCCAAGGTAACTGCAACTTACGTTCCACCCATTTATAATCCTAAAAACATTCCACTCATCAAATGTAAACCTCAAAACTTTACTGGCAAAAAGATCAACACTCCAGAAATGTTACTGGATGTCAACACAGCTAATAACTATTTACTTATCTCAGATGACCTGAAAACTGTCTCCAGGTCTGGTGTTCATCTAGGCCGACCACTAACTCTGGAGAGATTTCAGAATCCCCAGGTATTAAGCACCAGAGGGATTTCCTCTGGAAAGCATGAACTGGAGATGGAGGTCGGTAAAGTTAAGGATTATAGGTGGGACCGTTTCTTAATAGGGATGTGTTACCCCAGTATAGATAGAAGGGGATTCAATGTTTTGTGTGGGGATCGCCTCTGGGGAGTACATCTTGAGAGATTTACAAATTTATTTATTAAAAACAGTGAAACAGAATCATTACAGCAAACATCTTCTGAGAGAATAAAAATTGAATTGGATTATGAAGGTGGGCAGTTGACCTTCTATGCTGTGCGTGACCCCATACAACCCCTAGACACCTTCACCACCACCTTTACTCAGCCCCTCCATCTTCTAATAAGCGTACAAGGCAGTGGTTGGGTTAAAATTTTAGATTAACATTTTGCTTTTGTGTAAAAATGGCTCCTTGCCATATGTAAAAAAATCTCTTTAACTCTAGGCAACAGATCTCATGGCCAGCCAGCAGCATTGTGGATGCCTCCGGATACTGTATATTAGACATGTGCACACTGAAATATTTCGTTTCAGAATTTTGTTTTCGTCCGAAAAATAAATGTATTTAGTAACTCCCGAAATTCGTTTTTATTTATTTTGTTTTTTGTAAAAAATTGCATTCGTCCGAAAATCCAAATGAATTAAGGTCGAATCTGTCATTAAAGGCTTATGGTGTCTGTCCAATGTTCAAAGAAGATTTGATGGAGCAGCTAAACTGTATGACTCTGTATAGTTTAGCTGCAATTCCACCCAATTCCAGCAGCAAACTTTTCTCTCTACGTCGAAACTTTAATCTCCACGTCAAATCTTTTCTCTCCATGTAGAATAATCTTGGACTTAGGCTGCTTTCACACTGGGGCGGTTTTCAGGCGGTACAGCGCTAAAAATAGCGCCTGTACACCGCCTGAAAAAACCGGCCCCATTCACTCCAGTGTGAAAGCCGGCGGGCTTTCACACTGGAGCGGTGCGCTAGCAGGACCGCAACAAAAGTCCTGCTAGCAGCATCTGTGGAGCGGTGAAGGAGCGGTGTATTTACCGCTCCTATACCGCTCCTTCCCATTGAAATCAATGGGAAACCGCTGGGATACCGCCCGCAAACCGCCGCTGCAGCGGCGTTTTGCGGAGGTTTTTAACCCTTTTGCAGCCGCTAGCGGGGGTTAAAACCACCCCGCTAGCGGCCGCATACCGCGGGTAAAACGATGGTAAAGCAGCGCTACATATAGCGCTGCTTTACCGTCGCCGCCCCGCACCGCCCCAGTGTGAAAGCAGCCTAATAGAGTTAAGATTAGGCACATTCGACCACAGGTTCAGTGGACACAGATTGTTATTGTCAGCGTTGAATCTCCTATCTATATTAAACTGTTGTCACAACGAAAACAAAAATAAAGCATTTGTTTATGTCGGACCTTTCGTTTTTCGGATTTTGTTAAAACAATAGCGAAAATACCTGAAATTCTGACGAAAATGCATTTGGACGAAAACGAATGCACATGTCTACTGTACATACATACATAATTACAAACTTTAGCTTCTTCAATTAAGCTTTGACAAAAAAAATGGAAGCTGAATGGTTTCTATGCAGAGCTGCACCAAATTGTGCACGCTGCAGTTTTAGTTAATCAACCCCAGTCTCAGTTTTATTTAAAAAAACAAACATGTTATAGTTACCTGCTCTGTGCAGTGATTTTGCACAAAGCAGCCTGGATCCTCCTCTTCTGATGTCCCTTGCAGACAGGGCTGCTGTTAGAAATCACGGGGCCCCCTACAGCTTACCTGACAGGGCCCCCTTCTCCCGTCCAAAAGTGACTGAGGACTAGAGATGGACCATACATCCCCCCCCCCCCCCGTTCGGTTCGCACCTGAACAGGCAAAAAATTTGTCTGAACACGCGAACACCGTTAAAGTCTATGGGACACGAACATGAAAAATCAAAAGTGCTAATTTTAAAGGCTTATATGCATGGTATTGTCTTAAAAAGTGTTTGGGGACCCGGGTCCTGCCCCAGGGGACATGTATTAATGCAAAAAAAAGTTTTAACCACTTCAGCCCCGGAAGGATTTACCCCATTCCTGACCAGAGCGTTTTTTGCGATTCAGCACTGCGTCAATTTAACTGACAATTGCTCTGATATCCATACAGTATGTATTTAGAAATGTCATTATTTACGGGCACTCCATGTTTTATGCCCTATATGTATGATTTTTCTTTTATAATCTGAAATCTATTGCTATTGTCTGAGACTATGTTCATCTAATATTGTTTGCAATTTGTGGCTCCTCATTTCCGGGGGCCCCTAGATATCTCCTTCAATATAAGTAATTCCTCTATTTCCATTTCCTGGATTATATGTGATATTATCTCACATGGATATTTTTTATTTACTTATTTACTTTTTATTTTTTATTTTTATACCCTTACCTTAAAATAAATTCTCCTATGCCCATATAACATTCCTGTATATTTAACTGATGCTATTTTTGCCATCTGCACCAGTAATTGCACTATACTACATGCCCCTTTGTCCCCGCCCGCTTGGGGTGTGCTGGGAGATCGCCCAGCATACAAAGCCGCCCGGGTTGTTCAACACGTGGCGGCACAATAGGAGATTTCAGTCGGCATTCCACTCCCAACCGATCTCCATCTTGCTACCCCAGCGCTGTCCACTGTGGAGGCTTGCTGTGTCGGTGGGTGGAGTAAGCGGTGCCCCGTTCCGGCGGGATGGGGCTGAGCGCGCACCACTCGGGGAGCGTACCTGCTCTCGGCCACACTACCCTCCCTCCCCATCAGCTGCTGCAATTAGTCTGCGCTGAATGATTGGAGAGGGAGTGTAATTTAACATCAGACTGCATGTCTACCTGGTATCCCGCAGCATTTGTCTGAGGAACGCCAGACGGACCGTCAGATGTTCCTTTTTGAGCTCTCTTATAAGGTAACAATTTCCCCCTCCATCTACATACATATCTACTTTTGTTGGCATCCTGGCTGTCCAAAGCTACTTGGACATATGTTGGTATACCGAAAAAACTCTATATTGTTTTTATATATTGAGTTCCATCAGTACCTTCTTTCCTATATATATATATATATCAGTGGCGGCTGGTGCTCAAAATTTTTGGGGGGGCGCAAACAAACAGCCTCACTGTGCCATCAAACGCTGCCACTGTGCCCATTAAACGCTGCCACTGTGCCCATTAAACGCTGCCACTGTGCCCATCAAACGCTGCCACTGTGCCCATCAAACGCTGCCACTGTGCCCCAAGTGCTGCCACTGTGCCCCAAGTTCTGCCACTGTGCCCCAAGTTCTGCCATTGTGCCCCAAGTTCTGCCACTGTGCCCCAAGTTCTGCCACTGTGCCCCAAGTGCTGCCATTGTGCCCCAAGTTCTGCCATTGTGCCCCTTAAGTGCTGCCATTGTGCCCCAAGTTCTGCCATTGTGCCCCTTAAGTGCTGCCATTGTGCCCCTTAAGTGCTGCCATTGTGCCCCAAGTTCTGCCATTGTGCCCCAAGTTCTGCCATTGTGCCCCTTAAGTGCTGCCATTGTGCCCCAAGTTCTGCCATTGTGCCCCTTAAGTGCTGCCATTGTGCCCCTTAAGTGCTGCCATTGTGCCCCAAGTTCTGCCATTGTGCCCCTTAAGTGCTGCCATTGTGCCCCAAGTTCTGCCATTGTGCCCCTTAAGTGCTGCCATTGTGCCCCAAGTTCTGCCATTGTGCCCCTTAAGTGCTGCCATTGTGCCCCAAGTTCTGCCACTGTGCCCCTTAAGTGCTGCCACTGTGCCCCTAAAGTGCTGCCACTGTGCCCCTAAAGTGCTGCCACTGTGCCCCCTGCCTGCCCTCTGCACTTACCTTGTCCCGGTGTGCAGCTGGTGACGGCGTCAGGCGACGAGCGGTGTCTCCGTCGGATGTCTTCTCCCGCGCTCCTCCTGTCTTCTTCTGCTGTGATTGGACGCTAGGTGATTGGACGCCTAGCGTCCAATCACAGCGCCTGTGACTTCAGCCAATCAGGTGACAGGTAACAGACCTGGCAACCTGATTGGCTGAGAGGCGGGTCTGTGTTAGGGAAGCGATGTATTCGCTTCCCTAACACAATACTGTGTAATCAGCGAACGCACAGCCGTGCGCCCGCTGTTTACACTTAGGGAAGCCTATTAGAGCACACCGCTCTAATAGGGTCCCCTATTAGAGCTTACAGCTCTAATAGGGGCGCTTCCAGCAACACCCCCCCCACTGTAATTCAGATGCCCGGCGCCCGATCAGGGGCCGGACACCTGAATAGGGGGCGGCAGCGGTGACAATAGATAGATTCATGCAATGCATGAATCTATCTATTGGTGATAGAGCGGTGCAGGAGAGGGGGGGCGGCGCTCCTGCGCCCTCTATGCACGCACCGCCACTGATATATATATATATATATATATATATATATATATATACCTATATATCCCTTCTATTGTAGACGCCAATTTTTCTGAAACCTACATCAAGTCGTGTACTCCATTCCGACTATCCTTTCAGGTATATATATGCTAATTTCAATATCCATTTTTATTAGTTAATACTCTCTTATTCTACAACCTATATAGATTCCTATACTATACAAGCAATGATACTTACCATTGGTCACTGCTCTGTATTTTATTATACATTTTTTACTACCCTTGAATGTATTCTCCTACACTTATATCCACACATTCTTTACAGTTGTCATAAAATACCATCGCTTTGGAGCTTATATTAAATCATCTACCACCCTCTTCATTATCCAAGGTACATCTATGCTAATACTACAGTAATAGATTGATTAAAAATTAATATAAAATTATTAGACAGAATTCTGATGACATTTTTTATAAATATACTCAGTTACTCCCCAATCCACCCCTTCTAAGATTTTCTACTCTTACTTTTATGGAGCAGAGCGCCATCTCGCCCCAGTGTTTCTGTCAGCTTACCCAGCGGTATCTTTGTGGGGACATTAAGGGCCCTGCTGCCCATTGGCAGTAAATACATTATCTTGACACCATCCACCTTTGGGAGCCCTGGAAATTAGGAGACCACTCATATTGCCTGATTTGTTCCGTTGTTTTTAATTAAATATCATGGAATAATTTTGCAATATCCTACCTTGATTTGTAAGTATCCTATATAGATATCTTGACAAAAATCATACATTTTTTATAATTATGTTCATGTTCTAATACCTTGTTGTTTGTATCTTCTAAAAAGAATTGTGCTTTGTGCTACATATCCACCCCTGAGGAAGGAGACTTCTAGCTCTCCGAAACGCGTAGGGTGACAAATCTTATAGCCAATTGCACTCTGTATTGCTGATAATTATGTTTTCTATTATTCTTCCATGATATGTTTTTATATCCATTTAATTATTAATAAATTTGGTTCTATTTACTTTATTGCTGTACGTGTCTTAAAAGTCCACCACCAGGGGCCCCCCTTCTTGTTAAACGTAATTATCGGATGTGGCACAACAGATTGCAAGGAACTGCTGTTCTATATATAATTCTCATTGTACTGCCTTATCAGCAGCCCTGCACACCGGCACTCCTGGTTCCTTCCTTCTGCCAAGTGCCCCCACACCTCTGCTGATTCTTATCTTCCCCCACTACCCAGCTGTGCAGATCACTTGCTGGAACCAATCAAGAATTACATTTTTTAGCTATGGTCCTCCTAATAAGTAAATACTTACCTTGGCAGGAGGGCTTCCATCGGCGTCCGCACACCGCTGACATGGCTGACATTTTTGGGCTCCGGCGCTGTGACTGGCCAGAGCTGCAATAACGCCACTCCAGCGCATGCACGCGGGAGCCACCGTTCAGGGCCAGGGCTTGGAAGGAACGGCACCCATGGCCGTTCCTTCAGAGTGCATGCACCAGTGATGTCACTGGCAGCATTTGTTGTAAATATGTTTAGGAGCTATTTACACTACCTATAGGTAAGCCTTATTATAGACTTACCTATACCGTAGGTAAATGTCTACAGAGGAAATTTACTTCCTCTTTAAGTGGAACTGCAGAGTACAAGTTCATATGAATAATATGGGTATGAGCTAATGTTAAGACTTTGCAGCAATAGCAGCAGACCAGCAGAAGTTATTTGATGTAAGCTATGTCACATGTTAAATAGTTATTTATAAAATAAAGATTACATAAGTTAAAAAATATAAAATGAATAACAAAATTACCCAAACCCATTCTAGTGTCATGGCATTTTGAAGGGTATCACAAGCCTCCAGTAATTTCCCTGATTAGAAAGCAAATCCCGCTGCTCACAGGTGATACGGCATTAAGCCTGTATGTAATCCCAAGGATGAGTAGGGTGCACCCCCTCCCACACGATAAAATCCAATTAGTTATTCAAAATAATAACAGTGCAGGATGGGTACAGTGGGGGGGGGGGGGGTGGATGAGAGAGAATGAGGTTGACGTGTTTCACATGATAAACATGCTTTGTCAAAACCAGGCCAGTAGCTCAATTGCATACTGTGCAAGCTCTGGCCAGTGATCCATCCTCAAGACCCAGTAAGCCAGAGGATTTTCAGTGGGAAAGGTGTCCAAGTCTGACCTTGCCCCTAGGTATTCCTGCACCATGTATATCAGACGCTGGCGATGGTTGCTGGAACCAATCATACCTTGGGGCTGCGGACTAAAAAATTGTCTGAACGCATTGGTCAGACGGCCACCTTCTCCACCGCTCCTTCTGCTACTGACCGAAGCCTCAGCAACTCGTTGTCCAGGACCAGGACTTTGTAACCTCCCAGTCTCTGGGAACGCATTGCACAGACCTTTCTGCAAGGCCTCCCAGACATGTCTCATCCTCTGCTCTCTCTGCGATGGCAAGATAAGGTCCACAACCTTACCCTTGTACCGTGGATCAAGGAGAGTGGCCAGCCAGTAATGGTCCCTCTCTTTGATCCGAAGAATACGAGGATCCTTCCGCAGGCTTTGCAGGATCAGGGAGGCCATGCAGCGTAGGTTAGCTGAGGCATTCGGTCCGGAGTCCTCTAGGTCACTAAGGACGACATGATCCGCAGCCACCTCCTTTCAGCCATGTACAAGTCCAACGGTTTCTTGGGACTGTAAATCATCCCTAAAAGACTGCTGCTGCTTCTGCTGATGCTGAGTGCCAGGCTCCACCTCCATGCTGATACAATCCTCCTCCTCCTCCTCATACTCTTCCTGTGTGATGGGTGGGACAGAAGGAACACTGTCTGGATAAAGGGGGCCTTGAGAGGCAAGGAAGTCCTCCTCTTCCTGCCTCTGTTCTGCCTCAAGTGCCCTGTCCATGATTCCACGCAGCGTATGCTCCAACAGGTGGACAAGAGGTACAGTGTCACTGATGCATGCACTGTCACTGCTCACCATCCTCGTGGCCTCCTCAAATGGTGACAGGACAGTGCATGCATCCCTGATCATGCCCCACTGGTGTGGTGAAAAAAATCCGAGCTCCCCTGACCCTGTCCTGGTGCCCTACTTGCACAGGTACTCATTGATAGCCCTCTGCTGCATGTGCAGTCGCTGCAGCATGGCCAACGTTGAGTTCCACCTGGTGGGCATGTCACATATAAGGCGGTTCTTGGGCAGGTTCAACTCCTTTTGCAGCTCAGCCAGCTGAGCACTGGCATTATATGATCGACGGAAATGCACACAGACTTTCTTGGCCTGCCCCAGGACATCCTGTAAGCCTGGGTACCTGGCAAGAACCACTGCACCACCAGGTAAAGGACGTGAGCCACACAGGGCACATAGGTTAGTTGTCCCCGTCGTAGGGCAGAGAGGAGGTTGGTGCCATTGTCGCAAACCACCATTCTTGGCTTAAGCTAGCGTGGCGTCAACCTGCAGAGCTGACAGAACCTCTGCCCCAGTGTGGCTCCTGTCCCCCAAGCACACCAGCGCAAGCACGGCATGGCATCTTTTTGCCTGCGTATTTTCGTAGCCCCTTGAACGCCTACGGAGCACCGCTGGTTCCGAAGACAAAGGACAGGAAGAGGCCATGGAGGAAGAAAAAGAGGAGGGGGTGGAGGAGAGAGGTGTGTCACAACCAGTAGTAGCATTTTGGAGGCGTGGTGGCGGAACAACCTCCAGCACTACTGCACCTTGTCCTGCATCCTTCCCAGCTGCCAAAAGAGTGACCCAATGGGCCGTGAAAGATAGGTAACTTCCCTGTCCATGCCTGCTGGACAATGAGTCAGCGGTAATATGTACCTTACCGCTGACCTCCCTGTCCAGCGAGGCATGGACATTGCCTTCCACATGCCGGTAGAGAGCCGGAATCGCCTTCCGTGAGAAAAAGTGGCATTTGGGAACCTGTCACTGAGGAACCGCACATTGCACAAACTCACGGAAGGTGGCCGAGTCTACCAACTGAAAAGGCAGCAGTTGAAGTGCTAGCAATTTAGCCAAGCTAGCATTCAACCGCTGGGCATGTGGATGGCTGGGAGTGAACTTCTTTCGAAGGTCCAGCAGCTGGGGCAGGGAAATTTGCCTGCTACAATCGGACGTCAGTGTACTGCTAGCAGAGTGCCCGCAAGTACTTGGCTGTGACACACCTAATTCTACACCTTCATTCCTCTCAGTGCAGCTTTCAGAGAAGACTGAAGGTATAGTGGGGTTGGAGATCCCAACTGATGAGGAGCAACGAGAGGTCCACTTTGTTCTTTGGTATGGGTCTTTAAGGTACGCTTGCCAACGAGCTGCATGGCAGGTCAACATATGTCTGGTCAAGCATGTGGTGCCCAAGCGGCTGATGTTTTGGCCACATGAGATACGCTTGAGACATATGTTGCAAATAGCAGCGGTGCGATCTGATGCACTCGTCTCAAAAAAGGCCCACATCAAAGAACTTTTGGAATAACGCGCAGTAACGCGAGTCAGCGCCCTGCACAGGCGGAGCTCTGCGGTCTGATTCAGTCGGTGTGCTGCCCTTAAGCTGGCCCCCGGAGGGCATCCTGCCTCATTGGAGATGTGCCTCCTCCTCCTCTCTCCTATCAGGCACCCACGTGGAGTCAGTGACCTCATCATCCGCTCCCTCTTCACCACTGGAGCAAACCTGGCAGTATGCTGCAGCTGGTGGAACATGACTGCCAGATTGCTGTCCTTGAGCATTCCCTCTCTCTGCACTCATGATACTGCCTTCCTCTAGCCGGGTATCATAATCAGAGCCTTCAAAATGCTGGGCATCCTCCTGGAGCATGTACCCAACACTGTAGTCAAACAGTTCGGGGGACTCCTCAGGAGGACATGGTGGGTCTAGGGAAGGAGTGATTGATGACATTGAGACGAGGGAAGAGGATGCGTTGGCAGCTGCTTTGCCAGTGCCATGAGCCTGGGTGAGAGAGGATGAGGAGGATGAGGAGGGCTTGGTCATCCACTCTACCAAGTCTTCGGCATGATGCGGCTCAACACGTCCAGCTGCTGAAAATAAGGACAAGCGTGTCCCATGGCCATGTGTTGATGACGATGCACCGCATGCACTGTTGCACTGTTGACTCTAGAAACAGAGCCAGCTTGCCCTCTTTTATTGGCTCGTGACTGTCTGCCTCTCCTTGTTGCCTTCCAGACATTGTAATGGCCTGCAGGGATATGGGAAAACCAGCAATTGGGTAGTGTATATTGTACTGGAGGCACACAACACCCAGTGTAAAGGCTGCAGATGCCTGTATTAGAGAACACCAGCAATAAAGGGAAGATACAGGTGTATATTGTGCTGAGGCACACAACACCCACTAACTCCTGCAGATGGCTGTATTAGAGAACACCAGCAAATAATGGTAGATACAGGTGTATACTGTGCTGTGCTGGAGGCACACAACACACACTAACTCCTGCAGATGGCTGTATTAGAGAACACCAGCAAATAAGGGTAGATACAGGTGTATACTGTGCTGTGCTGGAGGCACACAACACACACTAACTCCTGCAGATGGCTGTATTATAGAGAACACCAGCAAATAAGGGTAGATACAAGTGTATACTGTGCTGTGCTGGAGGCACACAACACACACTAACTCCTTCAGATGGCTGTATTATAGAGAACACCAGCAAATAAGAGTAGATACAGGTATATGCTGTGCTGCGCTGGAGGCACACAACACACACTAACTCCTGCAGATGGCTGTATTATAGAGAACACCAGCAAATAAGGGTAGATAAAGGTGTATACTGTGCTGGAGGCACACAACACACACTAACTCCTGCTGATGGCTGTATTATAGAGAACACCAGCAAATAAGGGTAGATAAGGGTGTATACTGTGCTGTGCTGGAGGCACACAACACACACTAACTCCTGCTGATGGCTGTATTATAGAGAACACCAGCAAATAAGGGTAGATACAGGTGTATACTGTGCTGTGCTGGAGGCACACAACACACACTAACTCCTGCAGATGGCTGTATTATAGAGAACACCAGCAAATAAGGGTAGATACAGGTGTATACTGTGCTGTGCTGGAGGCACACAACACACTAACTCCTGCAGATGGCTGTATTATAGAGAACACCAGCAAATAAAGTTAGATACAGGTGTATACTGTGCTGTGCTGGAGGCACACAACACACACTAACTCCTGCAGATGGCTGTTTTATAGAGAACACCAGCAAATAAGGGTAGATACATGTGTATACTGTGCTGTGCTGGAGGCACACAACACACACTAACTTCTGCAGATGGCTGTATTAGAGAACACCAGCAAATAAGGGTAGATACAGGTGTATACTGTGCTGTGCTGGAGGCACAAAACACACACTAACTCCTGCAGATGCCTGAGAAAAGAACATACTGTCCCTGCCTATCTATCTCTTTCCCTGCACGCTGGAACACACTACACAAGGCCGTCGCGCTGGTGGCCTTATATAGTGTGGGGTGTGTACTAAACCCCCTGAGCTATAATTATGTCTCTCCTCGCTGCCGGCACTGTGATTGGCCAAGCATGCGGGGTCACAGTGCATGCTTGGCCAATCATCAGCCAGCAATGCACTGCGCTGGCGCAGTGCATCGTGGGCCGTTCGTATCACACGAATTTGATGCGAACGGCCCACAAAGTTCTGGTTTCGTCGAACGGACGAACGGCTGATGTTCGAATCGAACACCGGGCTCATCCCTATTAAGCAGCCACTCGGCCGTTATCACAAGCAGTGGGAGGGGACGTCCTCCCCTCCCGCCGCCTTCTGCCACTGCCACTTCTGCCAGAGCCGATTGCTTTGTTCAAGTCTTGGATCTAGTAACCCAGACGCAATGTCATAACATCACTTCCGGATCACTGGCATCCTAAAGGCTCCAGTTTAAAAAAATAGAAAGTATTAAAAAATGCAGATCTTGGCGTTTTGAATACTTTTAAGTGCAGTGGAGGGGTTTGGGGTCTTATAGATCCCACCATAAAGAGTACCTGCCACTCCCTATTACTGTCACAAGGGATGTTTACATTCCTTGTGACAGCAGTAAAAGTGATAAACAAAAATGTAAAAGGACAGTGTAAAAATAAAAACTTTAAATCTACAGAATCTCCACTGTTTAAAAAACTAAAAAAAATAAAAGTTTTGCCTTTAGTTACACTTTAAGCTTATCGATCTCTTCTCTTTCTTCCCTGGAATTTCGAAGGATACCGCAAGGCTGAAATTATTTCACCAATGTGTATAGTATAAACAATGGACCTCAGTAAAACTCATATCTTCTATTTTCTTTAGATTTGTACTGCCCCTTGTCATATCTTATATTGCTAGGACAAGGTTCATTAAAGATAAGATTAAAGACGATAAGACATGCTAAGAGGCAAGGTCCATTTTATGTTTTTTCTCTTTAGTCTTTCTTAACTAGATTGCTTTAATCTTGTTTTGTCTTCTGCATTTGCAACTGCTCAACTGAGATCTGAGGTAACAAGTTCTACACTTTTAACAAGTGCGGACATTTATACAGATCCTGTCACCCTGATATGGGAACACAACTGCCATTATTGCAATGGAAAGACAATCAGAAAATCAAAATGACGGGAACAATTTATATCCAGAATGCAAAGAAAAGTTTAGAAGGCATCCAAAATTAAAGAAGAATCCAAGATTATCCAACATGGCTGACCAGTTCCATCCTGAGGAACCAAAGGTAGACAATCCTGATAAATTTTGCACCTATTGTGTCAATTCTCCTGTACCTGCTGTTACACTATGTCTACACTGTGAAGCTTTTCTTTGTGAAGTTCATAAACAGACACACAACAAGTCATCAGAACACGTCCTCACCGATCCCACCACTTCCCTGGAGGACAGAAAGTGTCCCATCCACAAGAAGATTGTGGAGTATTATTGCACTGTGGATCATTTTTGTATATGTTTACACTGCTTGACCTCAGATCACAATGGACACAGAGTGAGCACAATGAGGGAATTTTTGCCGCAAAAGACTGAAAATATTAAACCAATTTTGGAGAAACTGTCCTCAAAGGTGGAAAAAACAGAAGCAACACTTCGGAGTCTGCAAGATCAAGAGAGAAAGGTACAAGAAACAGCATCTGGTATAACAGATAAAGTGGGTGCCGTACTGAGAGACGTCAAGAGACAACTGGAGGATCTAGAGAAGAGAGTGATGATTGAGATCTCCAGGTGGGAACAGCTAATTTTATCCCCAGTCTCCAACCATATCCAACAACTTGAAAATAAAAAGACTCAACTGCTTAAAAAGATCCTTCAAATTGAGACGGTGGGTAAAAATACTATCCTGTCATTTGCCTTAGAGCCACCAGATGTTTTCTTGGATGTCTCAGATGATGATAATGATTTGCTTAGCGGGGCAAGTGGCAAAACCATCAATGATGTAGGTGATCTGAAAAAGGATGAGATCTTAGGGACTTTGTATTCAGGACTATCAAATATTGTAATCGGTGTTGAGAAAAAAGTCAGTTCGAAGGATATCCCAAAACCATTACCCTCTGCAGCCCATGATAATGTAAGCATTAGAAATAGAAATGCCACTAGTGAGTCAAATATTGTGCTGGAAGTTGGGAGAGACAAAAATGTTTCATTCTCTGCAGCCTACAACAATGCAAACTTAGAAAATAACAATGTTTCTAATGAGTCACAGACAAAAGCAAAGGTTCTTGACTATAGAAAGTCTACCCAAGCCCAAACTGAGACAACCACAGCCAAAACTCACGATGTTACATTAATTTCTGGTAATCATAACACTACCTTAGAAGTTTTACTGGATGTCAACACGGCTAGTAACTATTTGCTTATCTCAGGTGACCTGAAAACTGTCTCCAGGTCAGACGTTTATCTAGGCCGACCAGAAACCCCAGAGAGATTTCAAAGTCCTCAGGTATTAAGCACCAGAGGAATTTCCTCCGGAAAGCATGTACTGGAGATGGAGGTTAGTAACATAGAGCAACGTAGTGGCGATTCTCTGTTTATAGGGATGGGTTACGCCAGTATCGATCGAAGAGGATCCCAGGCTTTGACCGGAGACAATAACAATACCTGGGGTATATGGATTAATGATATTCATCACTCAGTCATTGAAAACAATAGGATTAAATGGTTGGCAAACCCATTTTCAAAGAGAAAAAAAATGCATTTGGATTTTGAAGCTGGGCGGTTGTCCTTTTATGATCTGTGTGACCCCATAGAGCACTTGCACACCTTTACCGCCACCTTTACTCAGCCCCTCCATCTTTTATTCAGCATACAAGGTAGTTGTTGGGTAAAAATCTTAAAGTGCATTGAACAAGGTGGAAAGTAGGTTTTTTTTTCAAAACAGAATTGGTTTGAAGAGAAATAAAGTAGAGCTTTTATTAGTAGCTATAAACCTGGTTCAACGAGTACAGCAGCCATTTGTGTATAAAAGGGAAATAGAAAATGAAGCAGGCATAGTAGTGTCTTCTTTTATTTATATAGTAGATATGGATCTATTCCACTCCTTCATCTAAGGAGACTTACCCCCTATTTCCCCTGCGCTCAGAAAAGAGACGAGATATAGAGGCTGTGTTGTCATGTGACTACAGAATAAAACCACTGAATATAGTATATAATGTATTTGGAATAAAAATACAGGTGACTAGAGTTGGAGCAACTATACTATGCTATGATATTTTACAATCAACTTCACAAATACTTACCCGTATATACTTGAGTATAAGCCGATCCGAATATAAGCCGAGGCACCTAATTTTACCACAAACAGGGAAAATGTATTGACTCGAGTATAAGCCTAGGGTGAGAAATGCGCAGCTACTGTAAGTGGAAAAGAGGGTCAACAATGCCCATTTGCAGCCTCACTGTGCCCATTTGCATGCCTCACTGTGCCCATTTGCAGCCACAGGTCCCCTCAAACTTCAAACTTGGTAGTTAAGGGTTCCTAAATGCCCCTTAGCTGCAGCCAAAGGGTCCCGAAATGACATTGCTGCAGATAGACACAGTTGACCGACCTTGGGGCCCTGTATATCGGAGTCACTTGGTGCTAGGAACCACATCATTGTATATGCTGTAATGCTAGTTCCACTGGGTTTGAATACCAAATTCCTAGCACTAAGTGTTCCCGAGATATGGGGCCCCAAATTCGGGTCGGAAAATGTCAAGCACTTTTCTACAGCAGAGAATGACATTTTCCGAACCGACTTTGGGGCCCCATATCTCGGGCCACTTCGTGCTAGGAACCCCATCTTTGAATATGTTGTAGTGCTAGGTCCACTGGGTTGGCATATTTTGGGATTCCTAGCACCAAGTGGCCCGAGATATGGGGCCCCAAAGTCGGGTCGGAAAATGTAAATTTTCTGTTGCAGAAAAGTGCTTGACTCGAGTATAAGCTGAGGGGGCATTTTCAGCACAAAACAATGTGTTGGAAAAACTTGGCTTATACTGGAGTATATACGGTAAACCACCTTAATACCCTCATATTACTCACTTCCTTTTCACGCCATTTAGTTAGTTGTCAGGGCTATGATAGTTTGACTGACAATTACTTGGTGATGCAACATTATACCCGCATTAATAATTTTTTTAGCAGATAGAACTTTTTTTGGGTGTTAGTTAATACCTACTTACTATCTGTTATCTATATAAAGAAATAAATGAAGATTTAAAGAAAACCTGTTTAGCTGATTTTCTGTTATAAATATATCAAATAAAAATGTTTTATTCATAAATTTAGGCCAAATTGTATTCTGTCATAAATATTTGTAAATAAATAAATACATTAGTTTATAAACAATTAGTCCGTGTGAAATTTATCAACCCTAAGGTTCTCACTGCCTATCACATTTTTTGAGGTCTTAAAATTCCAGGACAGTACAAAACACCCCAAAATGACCCTTTTTTGGAAAGTAGACACCCCAAGGTATTTAGCAAAAGGCATATTGAGTATTTTAAAGATCTAATTGTTTGCCACAATGTTTGGGGAAAATTGCGTAAGTTTGTGCACCCTCTACAAAGAAAACGCGTAGAAGATACTCTTCTTCTGATACCAGACTCCGGACGTACTCCATAAAATGTACCCCTTCACCTCTGACCGATGTTGGCGCTGCCAATGAGAGGTACCCTCTTCCACATTTACTGGTCATGTCCTCTTATAGCCCCGTTTTGGGGTTCAACACAACAATTACTGATCCGCCTCTTTGAGGTGCCAATACCTCTGACACCAAAATTATTCCTGTTCGGCCTCTCTCAACCAAAAATAGCTAAACCATATAAGAAATTGCTAAGACATGTTCTTATGGCAGCAAGGTGCTTAATCGCCCTTAATTGGAAAAAAAAATGACCCCCATCCCAAGATGCTCTATACTCCAGGGTCAAGGATGTGGAACTTATGGAGAAAATGACAGCCAGAATATGGGATAGACTGGACGATCACAACAGGGTCTGGGAGCGGTGGCATCTTCGGGAGGATTCACCATGAGCCGAAATATGAAATTTGCGGTAATCTACTACCTTCTCCTATCTCATCTCCCCTACTTTCTTTTCCCGCTCTTTTCCTCCTCCTTTCTCTTGCTCTGTAAACTACCGTATATACTCGAGTATAAGCCGAGTTTTTCAGCACATTTTTTTGTGCTGAAAATGCCCCCTCGGCTTATACTGGAGTCAAGCATTTTTCTGCTGCAGAAAATGACATTTTCCGAACCGACTTTGGAGCTAGGAACCCCAAATTTGGTGTGCAAACTAAGTGGTCCCGAGATACGGGGCCCCAAAGTCGGTCAACTGTGTCCATTTGCAGCAATGTCATTTCAGGACCCCCATCTGCAGCTAGGGGGCATCTAGGAATCTTTAACTACCGAGTTTGAAGTTCGGGGGACCTATGGCTGCAAATGGGCACAGTGGGGCTGCAAATGGGCATTGTTGACAGTCTTTTCCACTTACAGTAGCTGCGCATTTCTCACTCTAGGCTTATACTCGAGTCAATAAGTTTTCCCAGTTTTTTGTGGTAAAATTAGGTGCCCCGGCTTATATTCAGGTCCGCTTATACTCGAGTGTATACGGTATCTATTCAAAGTTACATGTGCTATCAGTCCTAAGATACTGTTTATTATGTTCTTTCTTATTAGCAATGTTTTTAATGAAGTTGTATATATATATATACTGCACTACTTCCGAAGAAGGTTTGCCCCTTCTCACCACTGTTGCGTATATGCTGCACATTGTCCAGTTTTTGCATTTGCTTTCACTGACTTCATATGTATCTGTGTACTGTTCATTCTCTTTGAGAATATTTGGAAAAAAAAAGAAAACACAAATAAACTAGAGAGAAAAACTAGAACCAAAACTCAGGGCCTCAGTATAAACAGAAGAAAAAAGTGCAGGCTGTACACATAAAATATAATAAAAAAAAAAAATAACAGAAGTCTAATTTACATAAACGGGTGACCCTTCCCCCCTCTGAAACCACGGGGAAAGCCATAGGGAAGTCCCCGTACACCAGAGGGGGCGGGGTCACGGGGTGGCCCCGCCCTCCATTATATAAGAATTCCGACGGAAAAAGTCCGATGGAGCCCACACACGGCCGGATGGACAACATGGTCCGATCGGACATTTTCCGTCTGAATTTTCCGGCATTAGGGAGAAATCAATGGATCTTTATCAATAAGACAAGATGACTATTCCTGGCAAGTAAATTTTGAGGAGCAACCCTGACTAAACTCCAGGGTGCTACAGGCAAATTTAGGTACTGTAGTTTGTCACCATTTCACAGACGTGCCCATTTTTGAATGTTGACACTTTCATGTCTATTTACACAATACAACATAATCTTTTACATTTTACCAATAAAACGGGCATTATATTGCTTTATGTGTACTAAAAGTCAATTAAATTAATTTTCCTGAAAATCTGTGTTTGAAAAAATGGCTGCGTAAATATTGTGCGACATAATAAATTGTGATAGCCATCATTCTCCAGGGACTCTGCTTTCAGAAAATATATAATGTTAGGGGGTTCCAAGTAATTTTCTACGAAAAAATAAATAAAAAATGCTGATTTTAATGTGTGTGAAAAATGTCAAAAGTCATCCGGAAGGCAAGTGTTTATAGTTCTTGTACCATCCAGGTTCAGGTATCAAGATAAGATAAAGCCAAGGTCTCATCTAATAACAACACAGCTATAGAAGCAATACACTCTGTAGAATCGAGGAATCGATATGAATTCTGTGGACTATAGTGCTTTCCAATATAAAAAAAAAAAAAAAAACGGGGGAAATTCAATTCTCTCCACATTAATAAGGCTGGTTTGTATAAACAACTCAATTCTGGCTCAATTACCTGCAACAGGAAGTTTTTAAGTTTAATGTATTATAGAAAACATTGTCTTATTTCAATGCTAACGTTATTTTTTTATTTGGAATCGGATCATGCAGGGCCAGTGCTACCACTAGGCAAACTAGGCAGCCGCCTAGGGTGCACTGTGGCCTAGGGTGCCCGGCCGCTGGTGTTCCTACCTTTTGGCTTTCCTACCTTGTCCCCATGTTGACGAGGGCAAGGGCCTCTTCCCCACAACCCTGGCAATTGGTTGTGGGGGTCTGCCGGTGGGGGGGCTTATCGGAATCTGGAAGCCCCCTTTAACAAGGGGACCCCCAGATCCCGCCCCCCCCCCTGTGTGAAATGGTAAGGGGGTACAAAAGTACCCCTACCATTTCACCAAATAAGTGTCAAAAATGGTAAAAATGACAGGACACGGTCTTTGACAATTCCCTTAATTAAATCTTCTTTCTTCTGGTCTTCCTTCTTCCTTTCTTCATCCTTCGGTTTCTTCATCTTCTCCTTCCGGCATCTTCTTCCATCTTCTTCTTCCATCATCTTCTTCCTCCGATCCGCTTCTTCTTGCTCTGGTCTTCTCGTCCGTCATCTTCTTCCATGTCGTCGGCGTCTCTTCTGGGCTGCTCCACGCAATGGGAGGCTCCCGCTGTGTGAGGCTTCGCTGCATCTGACAGGTCTTTTATAACGGAGGGCGGGACCACCTGGTAACTCCACCCCCCTCTGACGCACAGGGACGTCATTGGGAATTCCCTATGGCTTTCCCCATGACGTCCCCTTGCGTCAGAGGGGGCGGGGTTACCAGGTGGCCCCGCCCTCTGTTATAAAAGACCTGTCAGACGCAGCGAAGCCTCACACAGCGGGAGCCTCCCATTGCACGGAGAAGAAGCGGATCAGAGGAAGAAGATGATGGAAGAAGAAGATGGAAGAAGATGCCGTAAGGAGAAGATGAAGAAACCGAAGGATGAGGAAAGGAAGAAGGAAGACCAGAAGAAAGAAGATTTTAATAAAGGAATTGTCAAAGACCGTCTCCTGTCATTTTTACAATTTTTTGACACTTTTTTGGTGAAATGGTAGGGGTACTTTTCTACCCCCTTACCATTTCACACAGGGGGGGGGCGGGATCTGGGGATCTGGGGGTCCCCTTGTTAAAGGGGGCTTCCAGATTCTGATAAGCCCCCCGCCCGCAGACCCCCACAACCAATGGCCAGGGTTGTGGGGACGAGGCCCTTGTCCTCATCAACATGGGGACAAGGTGCTTTGGGGGGACCCCAAAGCACCCTCCCAATGTTGAGGGCATGTGGCCTGGTACGGTTCAGGAGGGAGGGGGGCCGCTCTCGTCCCCCCCTCTTTTTCCTGCGGCCTGCCAGGTTGCGTGCTCGGATAAGGGTCTGGTATGGATTTTGAGGGCGACCCCACGCCATTTTTTATTTTTTTTTTGGCCGGGGTTCCCTTAAAATCCATCCCAGACCTCAAGGGTCTGGGATGGATTTTGAGGGGGACCCCACGCCATTTTTTTTTTAGGCTGGGGTTCCCCTTAATATCCATAGCAGACCTGAAGGGCCTGGTTATTGAATTTGGGGGGACCCCCACGCATTTTTTTTTTTTATCAATTATTTTTTTTTTATCAATGGCTTTCAATGAATGACTGTTCTCTGTGTTACGGGAGCCGTCAATTTATTAGCCGCGAGTGATTTTAAATAGCTTTTTTCCTGCAAAAATGACACTTTGTGCAGGGACAGTTCTAAGCACAGGAAACATGCGCCCCTTCACAGGCATACTATACACACCCCCCAGGTACGAAATTTAAAGGAATATTACACTTTTATTGTTTAACTTTAAGCATTATTAAAATCACTGCTCCTGAAAAAACGTCTGTTTTAAAAAAACAAATTTGCATTGATACATGTCCCCTGGGGCAGGACCCAGGTCCCCAAACTCTTTTTATGACAATAACATGCATATTAGCCTTTAAAATTAGCACTTTTGATTTTGAAAGTTCGGATCCATTGTAACTAATAGGGTTCTTATGTTCGCACGGACTTTAGGTCCGTTCGTGGGTTCTGGTGCGAACCGAACCCGGGGGTGTTCGGCTCATCCCTAGTCCCCAGAAAAGTAAGAGAAAAGTAAGAGAGGGGAAATCTTCCAATGGGGACACCCCAAGGGATTCCTTTAATTTGTAAAGATTTCCTCTCACTTCCTGTTTGGGTATGGGACAGGAAGTGAAGGTAAATTTCCCTAATGGAACACAGATGGCAAAAAATAGAGGCAGAGGCTATTAGACATGTGCAATTTGTTTAGTTACGAATTCGTTTTCCGTTAAAATCCGTTATATTCGTTAATTCGTAAGCATACGAATGAACGAATGGTTTACTAAAAATTCTAACGACAAAACAAACTATCAAAAAGAACGAATATGAAAAACAACGAAAATACGAAATAATTAAATTAGAAACAACGAAATTATGAAAGAATGAAAATCCAAAAAACAAAAACAGAAACAACGAAAATACCGAACAAAGATTCAAAATAACGAAAATCAAAATGAACGAAAATTTTAAATTACGAATATTCGGAAAACGGAAATCAAAACAACGAAAATACAAAATAACGAAAATTCTGCTGATCGAGAATTCGAAAGAACGAATGTTAGTTCTGATTCTGACATATTCCATCCAGAGCCCAGATAGGGTGTGGTTGGGTCGGAGGCACTGTGTTTTGGTGGATTTTTGAGTTAAGTTCTGACTTGTGAGAGAGAAATTCTTTGTTTCTTAAACATATAAATAGCATACACATTACGTAAAATTACGAATTATGCTCCGATTACGAATCTACGAAAACAATGTTACGAAAGTACGAATAAATGAGGCAGTCAAATTTACGAAAGTACGAATGTAATTAAATCTACGAATTTCGAATCAACGAAAATTAGATTTACGGAAATACGAATCAACGAAAAAATAACTCTTCCAAAAATACGAACGCGTCCGAATATGAAATATAGCGAAAATACGAATTTCAAATCAACGAAAATTAGAATCAACGAAAAAATAACTCTTACAAAAATACGAACGAGTCCGAATACGGAAACCCACGTCTTACGAAATTACGAATCATTACGAATCAACGGAAACGAACAGAAACGAAACAAAACTAAACACATTTTTCTATTGTGCACATATCTAGAGGCTATAACCCTCCCTTACTCTAT
>CM053035.1:19325065-19350065 GCA_028564925.1 Lithobates sylvaticus
ATTGTGCACATGTCTACTTTTAAGGCACACCGTTTTTTTTACCCAAGAACAAGTTTTAAATAGAGTATTGTAGTAAGTACGTAAAAAAGTTTATTGAAAAAACAATAACATAAAAGTAAATGCATTAAAAGTAAAGTGTCTAAACACCATACAAAATCAGCAAGATATATAAGTACACATCATAGTTATAGGTAATCTCTCAAACCCAACATGTTTCAGAGATATGAATAGTTTCCTCCTTCTTCAGGGGTGAGAATACAGAGAAAGAAAACCCTATTATGAAGAAATACAATGAGAAAATAGTATATCAGACACTACATCTTATGGTAATATGGGATAAAGAGCACGGTAGAAAATAAACAAAAATCAGACTTATGCCGCGTACACACGGTCAGAATTCTCGTCGGAAAAAGCTCTGATGGTTTTCCCGTCGGAATTCCGACGGAATTTCACTCAAACTGTCTTGCCTACACACGGTCACACCAAATTCCGACATTCAATAACACATACAACAGGTTCGACTGCACTATAAAAGGGAAGTTTAATGCTTCTGAGCATGCGTCAAATTGTTTCTGAGCATGCGTAGGAATTTTGCGTGTCGGAATTGCATACACACGATCGGAAAATCCGATATAAATGTTTTCCGTCGGAAAAATTAAGAGCAGGTTCTCAATCCAAAGTCCGTCGGAAATTCCGAAAGAAAAAGACCGATGGGCATACACACGGTCGGAAAATCCGATGAAAAGCTCCCATCGGACTGTTTCCATCGGAAATTCCGACCGTGTGTACGCGGCATTACAGATGTATAAATGATGTGTGTGAAGACACTTCAATAGTATTTAAAAACTGGGGTTGCTCCTGACAAGGAAAATCTGGAAATGACTTCAGTCCAATTTTGTTTTTAAATACTATTGAAGTGTCTTCAACTTTTTTACGTACTTACTACAATACTCTATTTAAAACTTGTTCTTGGGTAAAAAACGGTGTGCCTTAAAAGTCCACCATATTGGGGATCTTTTACCTTTTCCTTTAATATTGGATGTGGCACACACATTTTCAGTCCCTTACTATTGGGCAACAATGCTGGCCAACAAATATTTTCCAATATATGAGATTAGGGTGATCCCATAGCACAGCCAAGGAATCATCTAGTTATCACAGGTGGTGGGACGAAGGTCCAGCAAGGAACCTATTTTGTCTGGTTTGAGTTATGTTCATCTGTCAAGAGTCTTATCTTGTTCCAGATGTTTCCTTACAGTCTCAGAAGCCTCTGTAATATGAATACAAATGGAAAGGGATGTGACATCATAGGACACCATTGTCTGCTGGCTGGAACTTCGATTAATGTACCTTGTTGACAAATTCGTTTTGAATATGGTGTACCATGTTGCCAACTAAGGGTGATTGGATAATAGCCAGATACTTAGCAATGTTGTATGTAACAAAGTTGATGCTACTGTCATTCAGGCTTATAACTAGAACATAGAGCTTCCACAACTTTTACACTTCCCATTCTGTTCTTCGACAATCGGCATCGACCTTGATACATTCCATGGTCATTGAATTAAGGTGTCTGTACTATCTTTGTGCATATACATGCTGGGGTATGTCCTTGACACTCATTAGATTTGAAGAAGTGGCTTGGATAAGCTTTGAAACATCAATATTACAGGTTCATTGGAATGTAAGTTACTGCTACTACCCTGTTTCCCCGAAAAATAAGACCTAGCGTGATTGTCGGTGATGGCTGCAATATAAGCCCTACCCCCTCAAAATAAGCCCTAGTTAAAGTCCTTGTAGATCTTATTTTCAGGGTAGGGCTTATTTTGGGGAAACAGGGTAGGGCTTATTTGGGGGGTAGGGCTTATATTGCAGCCATCACCGACAATCATGCTAGGTCTTATTTTCGGGGGAAACAGGGTAGCTATACCATGATTTGGAAAAATGAGAACCTTCACAAACATATTGGCAATTTTGGGGTATATACCTTGAAACTGGTGCAGGAATATGAGAAAAGGGCAAAAGAAAAATGCAGATTACAGGAACACCCTACATTTCAGCCTCAGGTGTCAACATCATGGACTTACCCTTATCAGTGTTCATGGGGCCAATTTTACAAAGAGCACTAAAAATATTTCTAAATGAATTGGTGAGACAGACTCACTTCACTATTGAGGCTTTGAGACAGAAAGTTGAAGACATTAAACAGTCTTTGACCTGAAAACTATCTGCTGAGATCCTAGTGGTTGCATTTACAGAACAATCCCAACTCTAATGCCACGTACACACAATCGGAATTCTCGTCGGAAAAGCCTTGGATGTTTTTTTTCTGACGGAATATCCGCACAAGCTTGTGTTGCCTACACGCGGTAACACCAAATTCCGACCCTCAAGAACCCGATGACGTACAACAACACTACGACAAGCCGTGAAAATGAAGTTCAATGCTTCCGAGCATGCGTCAAATTGTTTCCGGAATTTTGCGTATCGGAATTGCCACAGACGATAGGAATTTCCGATTGAAACTTTTTTTGCTGCAAAAAATTGAGAACATGCTCTCAAATTTTTGCTTGCGGAAATTCGGTCAGCAAAAGTCCGATGGAGCATACACACGGTCGCATTTTCCACCGAAAATCTCTCATCTGTCTTTTGCTGGCCGAAATTCCGACCGTGTGTACGGTGTAACACGGTCACACCAAATTCCGACCGACAAGAACGCGGTGACGTACAACACTACGATGAGCCACGAACATTAAGTTCAGTGCTTCCGAGCATGCGTCGAAATTTTGCGCGTCGGAATTGCCACAGACGATTGGAATTTGCAATAGAAACTTTTTCGGTCGCAAAAAATTGAGAACATGCTCTCAAACTTTTGCTGCCGGAAAATTCGGCCAGCAAAAGACCGATGGAGCATACACACGGTCTTAAAGCTCTCATTGGTCTTTTTCTGGCCAAAATTCCGACCGTGTGTACACGCCATTAAGGAAAGGAAAGAGAGTTCAACAAATTCACCAACAGGCTTCTATGGACCAGTGATAACAACAGAACAGAGGAGGAAGGGGAAGGATGATAGCAGGACACCTCAAAGAAATATGGAAATGTGGGTAAAGAACCTTTTGGTCAGAGAGCTTTTTTAACCATAGAAGGAAGTCTTAGCCAAGGGAATTAAATTTGCTGTGGCACCCCGACGTGTCTCTGTAGTGGATACCATTTCAGCTGCAGAATCTCTTCCATCCAACCACCTATCAGCAGAAAAGACTAGGGGTCTTGGCAGTCTTGTCCAGTGCCAAGGCACCTCTTTCCAAGAGGAAGTCCAGGTGAATGTGGCTAACTTCTCTAGCTTCACTTTGCTCCAATTTTTGTAGATGTGAGTACATTGGATTCATTTAGAAGAACCAGAGGAAAGAAAAGTACCTGCAGGATTCCTAATAATAATAATAATAATAATAAGACAAACAGAAGCCCAATTGCAGAACCAGTAATAACGTTTTGCAATTTTGGCTGCACCCGCTCTATTCTCCAAATCTAGTTTGTTTACTGAAGGTGTCTAAAGTCAAGTCTATGAAGTTTTGCCAAGAGGAACATGGTGTGATGCAGGATTAAAACAGATGACAGTGCCTCCCATTCTCTTTCCTATGTATAAGATTGCTGAGAGCCACCATAGCTGGAGAGAAGAGAGAGAAAATAGAGACGGACGGATACCTGAGACTATTGTCTGACAATGAAGCTTCTAATAGTGTCCTTCTTCTGGTTTATAATATGCACCAGTGGTAAGCATATTTGTCCTAATGTGCTATTATCTATCTATCTATCTATCTATCTATCTATCTATCTATCTATCTATCTATCAATCTATCTATCTATCAATCTATCTATCTATCTATCTATCTATCTATCAATCCATTATCTATCTATCCATCTATCTATCTATCTATCTATCTATCTATCTATCTATCTATCTATCCATCTATCTATCTATCAATCCATTATCTATCTATCTATCTATCTATCTATCTATCTAAATTATCTATCTATCTATCAATCCATTATCTATCTATCTATCTTTCTCATTTTTCCTTCTCAGTTTTTTCTTCTCCTCTTGCCCCCTCCTGTCTCTATATCTTTTATCCCTCTTTTTTCTCTTCAGCTTTCTTTCTATCACTCTCTCTTTCATGGGCGTCCGCAGGTAGGGGCAAGGGGGGGCAAGTGCCCCACCTTGGAATCAGGGATTGGATCAGGAGTTTGTTCCCCACTCGGTTTTTATCCTAGCGCTGGTGGCCAGCCCTGTCCTCACCCAGAATGAAAACGGGTCTTGCCAGCTGCTGGCATCATGGACATCCTACTGGCATGCAAGGTACCGTACTGAGCATTACACACACCACTGGGACATAGGGGCACTTGAGGGACTGCAGACAGGGCTAGGGGTTCCTCTCTCTGACCCCCCATAACCCCTCTCTGTCTTGTTCACTCCCTCTCTCTGTCACCCCACCCCTCTGTCTCTCTTTGTCACACTCCTATCTCTCTGTCACCCCCCTCTGTCTCTCTCTCTGTCACCCCCCCTCTCTCTCTCTTTCTCTTCTCTCTCTCTCTGTCACCCCCTCTCTCTGTCCCCCCCACCCCCCTTGTGCATGTCTCTCTCTGTCATCCCCCTGTCTCTTTCTGTCACCCCCTAGGTCTCTTTCTGTCACCCCCTCTATCACCCCTCTGTCTTTTTCACACACTCTCTCTCTCTGTCTATCTCTCTCTCTGTCACCCTCTCTCTGTCTCTCTCTCTCTGTCATACCCCTGTCTCTTTCTGTCTCTCTTTCTGTCCCCCTCCCCACACCCCTGTCTCTCTCCCCACATGTATGCAGTCTCTTAGAGTCTCTTGTGCCATGTTCCACAGTCTCTTATAGTCTCTTGAGCCATGTATGCAGTTTCTGACAGTCTCTTGGGCCATGTAACAGTCTCTGGTCATCTCTTGTGCCATGTCCGCAGTCACCGACAGTCTCTTGGGCCATGTATGCAGTCTCTGACAGTCTCTTGTGCCATGTCTGCAGTCTCTGAGCATCTCCTGTACTACGTCTGCAGTCTCTGACCGTGATAATGACATTGTCGAAAAGGGTGAGAGCATGGGTGACCTTAAAATTATGCCCCCCCCCCCCCCCCCCTGAAAAAAGTTCTGCGGACGCCCATGCTCTCTTTATATGTTTTTGGAAGTTTGGATATAAACTGGTGTGTGTTATACATTCTTAATTATTTGTATAACATATTTAATAAACCAAATTAATTTTAACATTGCCAAAGAAAGTGGATAAGAGGATAGAGGAGGTGTTCCGAATGTAGAAACTAAGGATGTTAGGATTGAGAGTTCTGCACTAATAGAATTGAATTCTAAAATGTTTGCTTTAAGAATATTTGTTTGATATTATAATTGTTAGTGGGGGGTCAAATCCACATTTGTTTTTGACCACAATGTGAAGGAAATTTTAAGGAGCAGGATAGAGATTTTTTTTCTTGAAAATTAATTTCTAACAGTGAATGTGGTTTTCAATTAGGAAAGCCAATTCGTTTTAAAATGTAATGTTAAGTAAACGCAATTTTTGAAGAACTTTTGAATGATATTCGTCATGTCCGGGTACTCCGGTTTCCTCTCACACTTCAAAGACATGCTGGTAGGTTAATTGGATCCTATCTAAATTGGCCTTAGTATGTGTATGTGTGACTTAGGGAATTTAGATTGTAAGCTCCTTGAGGACAGGGACTGATGTGAATGTACAATACATGTGAGAAGCACCGTGCCAATTGACGGTGCTAAATAAGTACCTGTAATAATTAATAAAAGTAAATAAGTCATCAAATGTACTGAAAATGTTCGTACAAATTTTTGTTAAGTTTTAGGACATGATCAGTAAAAAGGGAACATTTACAAGAAAACTATAATTGTTTTGAGCCAATTCAATTTTATTTTTTACGTGTAAATTTGACACTTCATTAACTGCTTCCCGACCGCCTCCTGCACATTTACATCGGCAGAATGGCACGGCTAGGCAAAAGCACGTACAGGTACGTCCCCTTTAATTGCCTAGCTGTGGGGTGGCGCGCTCGCGACCCGGACGGGAGCTCCATGACCACGGCCGCGGGACCAGTGATTGGGTCACAGAGCTGAAGAACGGGGAGAGGTCTGTGTAAACAAACCTCTCCCCGTGCTTCCTACACTGCCTGTCATTGATCGGCTGTTACCTGTCACCGGGAAAGCCGATCAATGATGTCAGACGTCAGCCACGCCCCCTAATGTAAAAAAAAAACACACACGTCACAGACCATAACCGATCCCCGCCTCCTAGTGGTTAACTCTTTCACTGCCAGTGTCATTTATACAGGAATCAATGCATTTAAATAGCATTGATTTCTGTATAAATGACAATGGTCCCAAAAATGTGTCAAAAATGTCCGATGTGTCCGCCATAATGTCGCAGTCACAATAAAAATCGCTGATCGCCGCCATTACTAGTAAAAAAAAAAAAATATTAATAAAAAATGCTATAAAACTATCCCCTATTTTTTAAACGCTATAACTTTTGCGCAAACCAATCGATGATCGCTAATTGCAATTTTTTTTACCAAAAATATGTAGAAGAATACATATCGGCCTAAACTGAGGGAAAAGAATGTTTTTTTATATATTTTTTGGGGATATTTATTATAGCAAAAAGTAAAAAATATTTCATTTTTTTCAAAATTGTCGCTCTATTTTTGTTTATAGCGCAAAAAATAAAAACCGCAGGGGCGATCAAATACCACCAAAAGAAAGCTCTATTTGTGGGAAAAAAGGACGCCAATTTTGTTTGGGAGCCACGTCGCACGACCGCGCAATTGTCAAATAGTCAAGTGACGCAGTGCCGAATCGCAAAAAGGGCCTGGTCCTTTGGTTGCAAATTGGTCCGGGGCTGAAGTGGTTAAATATACGAGGGCTGTACTTAAAATAATGCAAAAGTGGGCATAAACTTTTTTTATTAACTTACACAGGAGCTGGCGTTTGGTTATTCTCTGTCTTGTGGCTGGAAGGTTTGGCATGTTTTGAAGGGCCATGGTGGTTTATCTCTATGCTTTACAGCTGTGACACATGCCAGTCTGTATATACAATACTGAGATTGTTGGGGCTATTCCAGTATATACAGAATACCAAAGGCAGTCACCCTGATGTATTTACTCACCCTGATGGGATCGCCCCTGATGTATTTTACTGGGGCGATCTGTGTTCGTCACCAAGTGACTTCATATACATTTTCAGTATCGCATTCTTTTTGCGCTACACCTATCCTCCATTAGTCAGACTTTGGTACCCAAGCAATATACATATACATGCACACCCTGAGAGTAGACATGTGCAATTTGTTTAGTTTTTTTTCGTTTTTCGTTTTTTTTCGTTTTCTTCGTTCGTTCGTTTTCGTACGAATGAACGAATCGTTCGAATCGAACGAATCCGAATAACGAATTGTTCGAATCGAACGAATCCGAAAAGCAACGAAAATCCGAAAAACAAAAAAAGGAACAACGAAAATGAACGAAAAAATTTGTACATTCGTAACTTTATTTTTTTGTTGAATTGGCAATTTTCCGTGTCCCTTACAATGATGCTGCTTAACGTGCTTCGAATGGATTGAACAAAAAAATTCGTACATTCGTAACTTTTTTTTTCAATTCGTAACTTTTTTTTTTTCGATTCGTAACTTTTTTTTTCGATTCGTAACTTTTTTTTTTTTCCGATTCGTAATGAATGGATTGAACAAAAAAATTCGTACATTCGTAACGTTTTTTTCGATTCGTAACTTTTTTTTTTTTTTTTTTTGATTCGTAACTTTTTTTTTTCGATTCGTAAATTATTAAAATGTAATAATGGCATACACATTACATAAAATTATGAATTATGCTCCGATTACGAATCTACGAATGTTACGAATGTTACGAATGTACGAATAACTACGAATGCGTCCGAATTTCGAATAAACGAATGAACGAAAATTAAACTAACGAAAAAACGAATCAACGAAAAATAACTCTTACAAATGTACGAATCGTTACGAATACAAACAACAACGACTTACGAATGTACGAATCGTTACGAATACGAACAACGACGACTTTCGGAAACGAAAAAAACGAAACGAAAATAAACAAATTTTTTTGTTGTGCACATGTCTACCTGAGAGATATTAATTGGCTGGCTCCTGGGGTTATATCTAGAGGGTTTTCTCCTTGACTGGGGGATTTCCGCTCTCCCAGCGTCTCCTTCCCTTTTTGATGCCCCCCATATGTGTCATCCCTCCTTTCTGGTCTTTGCCATACCCTCCTCTGCATCCGAAGTCATTCAGCACCCACCCAATCAGTCCTGAAGAAGCAAGCAAATCTTGCAAAACACGTTGACGCTTGAATATGGAGCAACACACCAGCAGCCTTACTTATGTATCTGATTGAACATTGACCCTACTGGTGGATCTCTATGCACTTTGATTTTTTTTGTCTCCATATCTAATTGGGTACCTGTTGAGTCTTTGTTAGATGGATGGTGCTTCTTTTATCACTTCCCCTTTTTTATATGATGTATTTTAATGTATATCCAATATAATGTGTTAATTTTTATACATACTGTCTCATGCTGTGCCTATAAAAACTGTGGTTTGAGAAGCTGTGGTCACTTACATAGGTTGTTCAAACTTCACATATTGGTAGAACTGATTTTAGAAGAGGATTGGCTACCATGCAGAGCTGCACCAGATCTTGCACTCTTCAGTCTTAGTAAATCAACCCCAATGACAGCAAATTGCTTCTGCTTCAAATCCATTATTTGACTGCAATGAAAAAGTTACTATAGAGGAAAAATTACTATACCAACATGTGAAATTTGAACAGCCTTCGTAAGTTAACCACTTCTGCCCCGGACCATTTGGCTGGCCAAAGACCAGAGCACATTTTGCGATTCGGCACTGCGTCGCTATAACTGACAATTGCGCGGTCGTGCGACGTGGCTCCCAAACAAAATTGACGTCCTTTTTTCCCCACAAATAGAGCTTTCTTTTGGTGGTATTTGATCTAGGGCTGAAACAACTAATCGATTAATCGACAACTAATCGATTATGAAATTATCCGATTACTATTTTCATAATCGATTAATCGGCCAGTAACATAATGGGGTTAAAAATAAAAAAATAAAATGAGCCCTTTATAGTACAAAAAGAGCAAATCATTTCTACTGTAAATATTACTTTCACAGTTGTACAGTAAAAAAAAATTAACCCCTACAGTAGTGATTATCTGCTTTTTTTTTTTTTGTACTATAAAAGGGCTACCGGTAATTTCCGTTTTTTTTTTTAACCCCATTATGTTACTAAACGTCTCAGGCCTGGTTCACATCTATGTGTTTTTTGGTGCTTTTTGCCGAAAAGTGCTACAGTTCATTACATGGTTTCCTATGGGACACGTTTACATCTATGCTTTTTTTCAGCCACTGACGTTTGGAAAGGGTCAGGGACTTTTTTTTTTTTTTTAACGCAAAACTGTGCTTTTTTGGTTCAATATACTTCAATGGAGAAGCTGCAGAAAAGCATGTAATGCGTTTTTGCAGCAATTTGTGTTTTTTAATCTGCCCAACAACTAATTGGACAAAAAAAGTATATCTCTTCTGTCTGTTATTCTCAGAGTGGATTAAATATTTTGCTCCCTAACCATATAGTTGGTTATTTATATTTACCACTGCATAGAGATATTTAAGAATAAATTGCCTTTTTTTTTTTAAAACTTTACATATTAACTAAATTATACACCACACTTTTTTTTAAGGTAATTAACCGATTAATCGATTATTCGAATCAATAATCGGCCAACTAATCGATTATGAAAATAATCGTTAGTTGCAGCCCTAATTTGATCACCTCTGCGGTTTTTATTTTTATTTTTTTATTCCAAAAAACGTTTTTATTGAAAATATTTAACAGCATACAGGTTATGATTGTACACAAAACAAACCTTACAAAACATCAGTAGTCGATATGGCATGTGGTTGCCCAATGAGGTACGTGTGTGTTCTTATTTGAGGTGCGTAAAATCTGCGTTATAATAAACACATGAAGACAAATACATGGTACGGTCTGCCCGTATGCCTACCCTCCCCTGATATGGTATGGACCGTTGCGCTCTCTTTGTTGAGCGGGAGTGAACTTATCGCTATTATTCACGTACACTGGGTGTGTGTTTCAGCATTCACTACGGCCAATGTTTTCAACTCCGCTCCTTTTTCCACTCATTTGCCGCCTTACCCTGTAGCTCCGAGAAGGTGGAAAGGCATTAGAGAAAAGATAAAATAAAAATAAATCCTAGAGAAACGGGGGAAGAAAGAGGGTGAAGTAAAAGGGCAGAGGAAACAATAGAGGGGTGAAGAGAGGAGGGAGGGAGGAGGAGAAGAGATGGGGAGTATGTAGGCATATCTGTAGGTTATCAGACAAAGAGGGGGTGGAATGTCCCACCAACTACCCTCTCCGTCTATTGGTAGCTTCGTATTCCTATAATCCGGGGCGGTTTTTATTTTTTGCGCTATAAACCAAAAAAGAGCGACAATTTTGAAGAAAAAAAAAAAAATATTTTTTACTTTTTGCTATAATAAATATCCCCAAAAAATCTATATAAAAAAAAATGTTTTCCTCAGTTTAGGCCGATACGTATTCTACGTAACAAAAAATTGCAATAAGCGTTTATTGATTGGTTTGCGCAAACGTTATAGCGTATACAACATAGGGGATAGTTTTATGGCATTTTTCTTAATAATTTTTTTTTAACTAGTAATAGTGGCAATCTGCGATTTTTATCGGACTGCGACATTATGGCAGACAGATTGGATACTTTTGGCGCTATTTTGGGACCATTCACATTTATACAGCGATCAGTGTGATTAAAAATGCACTTATTACTGTGTAAATGTATGAAAATACTCTGAAGTCCGCGCTCAGGATCGGAAAGGAACTGCATCCTCCCAAAATAAACTACACATGAATGTGGAGCATTATGTAATAATATATAATAATAACAACATAATGTAATAACAAATGAGGGATGGTGGCGCTGTTCAAGGTAAATATTGGGAGCTGTGCCTCTATATATGTAATATCAGTGACCGATATTTTTAAATAAAGGATATTTGTAAATAAAGGATATTTGTAAATATAGTGTTCAATAAATTAACGAATAAGAGATGTGTATATGTATAAATAATCAGTGAATACAATTTATGTATAAATAAGGTAAAAAAGATATAACTTGCAAGTAAAAATACTTTTAAATATTTTTGCAATAAATAAGTGACTGAAGAAATTAATACAAACATCATATTCTAATATATTTAATTTGTATTTTTAGGTCCTTCTGTAACATCTGTTCCTACCATATTTTCTTGTTCACATGCAGATACTAGATTTTTTGTCTATATATATATATAGGCACAACTATATGGTATAATAATAATAATTTTCTATATACAATTTTTTATATTTTTAGGAGTATTTATAACGATCCATCCATTTGCCATCTTACATTAATAAATATATATATTTTAATTTTAATTTATATAAAATAATTGTTATTCCTGGACTGATACTTACCCCTTGGAGCATTTAGAAGATATAAAAAGTGGGTATCCCTTTCTGCGATATACACAATCCGCACACGAATATTTTATATCATGTTCATGTACACTTTAATTATGATGGGGATCATCATAGTTAACCACATGAATTTAAATCAATTTGTCCACACGCTTTACATAGCTCTCATACAAATATATTTTTCTTTGATGCCGTTAAACGTGCTTACGGCATATATGCAATTTTTACCTTGAACAGCGCCACCATCCCTCATTTGTTATTACATTTACTGTGTAAATGTGACTGGCAGTGAAGGGGGTTAACCAGTAGGGGGCACTGCAGGGGTTAAGTGTGTCCTGGGGATGTGTTCTAACTGTGGTGGGGGAGGGGCTATGTGTGTCACGACACTGATCACCAATCCCGATCACAGGGAGTGTCAGTGTCCTGTCACTAGGAAGAATGGGGAAATGCTTGTTTACATCAGCATTTCCCCGTTCTTCCTCTCCGTGATACGATTGCGGGTATCCCGCGGACATCGAGTCCATGGGACCCGCGATCACACTCACGGAGCTCGCGGCGGGTGCGTACGCCCACAATGCTGCATCTTAAAGGGCAACGTACAGGTAAGTTAATATGCCTGTACGTGCCATTCTGCTGACGTATATTGGCGTGAGCCGGTCGGCAAGCGGTTAATAAAAAGGTTTTGCACACTTTTGCATTACCTTTGGTACAGCCTTTAGTACATGTTTTTTTCCTTCATATATAAAATATTCCTTTTGCAAATAAATTAGGGCTGTTACTGATTAATATTTTCGTGTTCGATTAATCGATTTTTTTAAAAATCATTTAATCGACTAATTTCGATTAATTATAACACACATACAGATCCAACTACTTTTAGCTGATCTCCTTGCATTGCAACTCTGCATTAGTCAGTGGTAAATGTGGTATACACTATATACAATCACCCGGCACTAGTTAGTTTCCACAATCCATGACTTAACTTCACAGTTCACACAAATACGTTTTAAATTCAAACTGTAGCACTGACGTAAGTCATTTTTTTTCCCACAGTAGCGCGACAATCCCTCCACCTCCGGTCTAACTAATCGCTCTCACCTTATGGCATGGACCCCTGTGCAAACAGGTGGTCATGCAAGCGGGTATCAAAAGGGTTAACACGGACCTTAAACTTCTCTCACGTCTCCTTAGATCTCAGCAAGGACGCAGGTCATGGGTAGAAAGAAAAGATCTAAGTGCTCACCGCTTAAGTACAGGGGGTCCCCGAGTTACGAACTCGTTAGGGACTGCCCGCCTGTACGGAAGTCGGAAATGTTCGTAAGTCGGCCGCGCATGCGCAGACCGACAAATACGGAGATTTCCGATGTTCCGTCTAATGCCGTTCTGCGCATGCGCGGCAAATTACGGACATTTCCGGCATTTTCCGAGGCTCCGTATGGCCGCGCATGCGCAGAACGGCCGAAAGACGGCGAAAAAGAGCGAAAAATGGCGGAGGGTCCCCGCAGCGCCCCGTTCGTAAGTAGGGGTTGTTCGTAGGTCGGGCGTTCGTAAGTCGGGGACCCCCTGGTATAAGATTTAATTTTTGTGTTCAAACACAAACTACTCACATAAAGATAATAAAAACACAGCATGTAAAGCCGACAATCGTGTTAGTTCCGTAGGGCAGCAGCGGGTGACGTCATGCGTAGCTCCTCCCCCGTATGCGTTACATTCAATCAGAACTTCAACGTTACCGGGCTCCTCCCCCTTCCCTTCGTTAGCAGACGGAGGCACTTGGGGGGGAGGAGTCTGGTGACGTCGATGTCTGTGACGCCACTGGATCTCCGACGGAACTCCCAGAAGACCCGAAAGCCGGCGGAGAGGTGAGTACCGATCAAAAGAACAGCCCTAAAATAAATATTTACTTCTTGAACTGGTAAGACAAGTTGTTGAGCACCTCCAGTTTGCATTTATAAAAGCTTCTTTCTTGTATCATATACTAGAACAAAACCAAACGCAATATTTCCCGTGCACACATTCAACATAAATGGCTGTTCAGTGATGCTGGGTGCTGTAATGATCATAGGCTGGAAACTAGACATGTGCACAACAAAAATTTTCGTTTATTTTCGTTTCGTTTTTTTCGTTTCCGTTGATTCGTAACGATTCGTAAATTCGTAAGTCGTCGGTGTTCGTATTTGTAACGATTCGTATTTTCGTTAGAGTTATTTTTTCGTTCATACGTTTTTCCGTTTAATTAATTTTCTTTTATTCGTTTATTCGAAATCCGGACGCATTCGTATTTATTCGTAGATTCGTAATCGGAGCATAATTCATAATTTTATGTAATGTGTATGCTATTATTACATTTTGAGAGACACGGAAAATTACGAATCGAAAAAAAAAGTTACGAATGTACGAATTTTTTTCGTTCAATCGATTCGAAGCACGTTAAGCAGCGCCATTGTAAGAGACACGGAAAATTACGAATCGAAAAAAAAAAAAAGTTACGAATGTACGAATTTTTTTTCATTCAATCCATTCGAGGCATGTTAAGCAGCGCCATTGTAAGGGACACGGAAAATTACCAATTCAACAAAAAAAAAAAAGTTACGAATGTACGAATTTTTTCGTTCATTTTGATTTTCGTTGTTCCCGTTTTCGTATTTTCGGATTTTCTTCTTTCGTAGATTTGTTGTTTCTAATTAGTTTTTTTCGGATTTTCGTTGTTTTCGGATTCGTTCGATTCGAACGATTCGTTAAAATTTTTACCGAATCGTTCGTTCATTCGTACGATAACGAATGAACGAAAATAACGAAAAAAAACGAAAAACGAACAAAAACAAAACGAATTGCACATGTCTACTGGAAACCGTGGATAATCAAAGTGAGGAAATATCATCAGCACACCAAGGATTCCTCGAAAGGGTCCAAAGCTTTATTCCCGTGATCACATGATAAATCGACAGCAACGTTTCGGAGCCACGCAGGGTCCCTTCGTCAAGCAAGTGACCCTTTCGAGGAATCTTTGGTGGGCTGATGGCATTTTCCTGACAGACTCCATGGCAGCCAACGTGTGGTGTTTAGTCCCGCCTCCACTACCCTATAGGACGTTACTCCCATAAATCTTTGCTCCCTGCCAGAGGCCGTGTTCTTTTTTTGTCCTCCTCCGAAGGACCTATACTATGTCTTTTCTACCTGAAGATTATCGTTTCCCCCTGTGATACGGACTGGCCGAGCGACTTGGAGTCGCACATTTCCAATAAGCTCTGGCTACTAGCGGAGTATGGAAAGGGGCATATGGAAGAGGCGCTGAAGAGGTGTGTTCCTGGTCACTGACAAGGCAGAACCGCGTTATGGTCGTTAATCCTAGCTACTAGCAGGTGACTGTTTCCCCCTACAAAGTCCGGTATGTAGTCTTTCCTACCTTCGACCAAACGATCGTTCACAGGAGGGGTGAGTTTTTCTATGCATGGCAGCCTGTTTTTGTTGTGTGCCTTTTCATGTCTCCGTGTCCCCATACACCGCTGGTGCGGTGTGTCTGGCCATCATGGCGGCTGGTTCCTCGTGCGTTCCAGCCGCCGAGTCCCTTCCTCGTTCGCTGCGCGGTCGTTCTGCGCATGCGCAGAGCCAGCGCGAGAACGAGGCTTGGTTCGCGCATGCGCGTAGCGGTATTCGCGCATGCGCACTAGCATCGTGGCCGTCGCGCTGATGACGTCACGATAGGCGGCAGATTTAAAAAGGGAAAGACAGCTTTCAGGCTTTGGAATGCCTGTAAGTCTGCAGAAGCACTCCAGAGAGCCCGTTTTTGCTGCAAAAGGTAGGGAATCCTGGTGGACTGCTCTGCTGTCTTTGTTGTTGATGCTCTTCTAATTATTGATTTGGGTCAATTCTGATTGCAGCGTAATGGACCTTCCCGGACCACTTGTTCCGTCACCGCCTGCTAGTGGCCAGCCCTCTCGCAGCAGGTATTTAGGGGGGGGGGGCATTCCCTGGGATGCCTGCTGGGGGAGGGGGGAGGGTGGAACATCATCATAGGTGATGTTCCGCTGACACGGTGGATCTGTCTTTTCTCTTTCAGCCCTTCCAGGTCTACTCAACACCGGAGTTCTCATAAAGGAAGCGGTTCATCAAAATCCCGCCGGCACTCCTCTTCCAGATCTAGACACCACGGTTCTTCTGCAAGATCCAGTCATCGTAGCCGGGAACCATCCCGCTCGTCCACGGCTCGCCCCAGCCATTCTGAAGGATCATGCTGGGGGTGTAGGGCTCAAGTCCCTAGGGACAAGTCCCTTTGTGATGCCTGTTATGTAAAGGCGACTGGAGAAAGGACTGACTCTGACCAACAGTTAAAGTCTATGGTTGAGAAGATGGTCAAGGACAGCTTAAAGGAGCTGGAAGCCCCTCATGTATCTCCCGTAGAGTCGCCCAGATCTCCAGTGAGGGATACCCAAGTTCAAGACACTTGGGAAGCCTCGTTACCAAGCCATCCATCCGCGGATCTCTCCGATAGTGAATCTGAGGAAGATGTGGCTGGTTCCGGTTTTGATTTTTCTCTGCTCCCTCCTTTGGTCAAAGCCATCAAGGAAACCTTGAATTGGGAAGAGCCGGTGACGGCTCCAGCGAAGCAGAGAAAATTTTTCAAACAATTAAAGAAGGAGCGTATCAGCTTTCCCTTTCTGTCAGAATTAGGAGAGGTTATTACGGAAGAATGGGGGAAGGTAGAGAAGAAGAACTCTCTCCTGCCAAAAATTCAGAAGCTATACCCATTCAGAGAAGAAGAGGTAAAACAGCTGGAATCACCCCCTCTAGTGGATGCGGCAGTAATGCGGTTGGTCAGACATGTGACCCTTCCCTTAGAGGACACGGTCTCCTTCAAGGACGCTCTAGACAGAAGAATTGACTCTGACCTGAAGCGGGTCTACCTTATGGCAGGCACGGCCTGTAAACCGGCCCTGGCTCTGGCGGCCTTGTCTAGAGCGATGGAGGTCTGGTCCGACAGTGTCGACGAGACACTCAGGGGTGTCTCAGAAGAGCTAGCCAAGAGTTCTCCTATACAGGAGCTGAGGCTGGCCTCGGCTTTCTTGGGGGAGGCCTCAATTGACATTATTCGTCTCTTGTCTCGAGTTATGCTATCCTCTGTGACTGCCAAGCGTGCCCTGTGGCTCCGTCCTTGGCTGGCCGACCCGGCATCTAAACAGGTTTGGTGCCGGATCCCCTTTGACGGTTCGTCTTTGTTTGGGAATAGGTTGGATAGTGCTATAACTCGGGCCACGGGCGGTAAGTCTGGGTTTCTTCCCCAAGACAGGCGCCAACAAAATCCCAGAGGATCATTTCCAAGGAAGCAAGGTCAAGACCGTGCCAGGGAGGCACGCAGTTACAGGCCTGGGAGGGAATTCTCCAGGTCTTGGAGGTCCAGGCAATCATCTTTCAAAAAAGCTACAAAAAGCAGTTTGTCAGGTGAGAAACAACCGACCAAGTCCTTTTGAGAGCGAGCCCGTCCAGACGGACCGGGTGGGAGCTCGCCTGCTCCTTTTTCGGCACGTCTGGGCGGCCTCAATCCAGGATTTTTGGACCATCAGGACGGTTTCCTCAGGACACACTTGGACGTTCAGCAGGGTCCCCAAGTGCAGGTGTGTTCCCACATCCATTCCAACATCAGAAGGAAAAAGGATGATACTTTCAGCCTACGTAAAATCTTTATTGGAACAAGGCGCAGCTATTCCCGTGCCAGTCGAGCAACGTGGTATGGGAATATATTCCCCTCTTTTCTTAGTCCAGAAGAAGAGCGGGGCGTGGAGACCCGTAATAGACCTGACATATCTGAACCGCTTCATAAAGAAGGAGAGGTTCAAGATGGAGACCCTGGCCACAATCCAACAGTCAGTACAGCCAGGGGATTGGATGGTCTCCATAGACCTAAAAGACGCCTACTTCCACGTGCCCGTCGCAACAGACTTTCAACAGTTCCTGCGGTTCTCCATAGACCAGATTCATTTACAATTCACTTGCCTTCCCTTCGGTCTGTCCACTTCTCCACGTACCTTCTCGAAGGTCCTACTGGCAATCGTAGCTCTGCTAAGGATCAGAAAAATCCGGATCCATCACTACTTGGACGATCTACTCCTGTTGGCTCAGGACAGAAATTGTCTAGTAGATCACAGAGATCAGACTATCTCAACGCTCAAGGAGTTCGGATGGCTCCTGAATACGGAAAAGAGCCAGCTGGAACCTTCACAGTATCTCGTGTTCCTGGGAGCATTCTTCAACACAGTGAGAGGTACCATCTCTCTGCCCGAGGAAAAGGTCAGAATAGTGCGAGACAGGATCCACCTGGCTCTCGCGTCTCCTCATCTCAGCACTCGGTATTGCCTGAAGGTCATAGGCACCATGGTGTCCACAATACCGATGGTGAAGTGGGCACAATGGAGAATGCGTCCTTTTCAGAAGGGTTTTCTTCTCCAGTGGTCGGGAGACAAAGTCCAGACAATTCGTGTCACTCAAGTCATGAGGAGTTCCCTCTTCTGCTTCAACGAGAGAACCTGCTGAATTGCCATTCCCTTCTTCCGATCAGGTGGATAACAGTAACATCAGATGCCAGCAACAGCGGTTGGGGGGCCCATTGTCTGATGGAGGTGGCTCAGGGCACTTGGGATTTTCCCTCTCGAGGGATAGTCTCGAACGTCCTAGAGTTGCGTGCAGCCTTCCTAGCTCTGGTGGCCTTCCCTCATCTGATATCGGGAAAGTCGGTAGTTCTCAGATTGGACAACACAACAGCTGTTGCCTACATAAGGAAACAAGGGGGCACCAGAAGTCGTTCCCTAATGGCGGAAGTGGAACCTATCATGCGTTGGGCACAGAGGAATCTAGCCAACTTGACGGCAACCTATGTTCCCGGGGTTCTCAACGTCCAAGCGGACTTTCTCTCAAGGGTGCAGCTGGACAACAACGAGTGGGCTCTTCACGAGGAGGTGTTCAGTTGGGTGGTATCCCTAGGGATCTCTCCAGAAGTGGATCTCTTTGCCTCCCAGTACAACAGGAAGCTGGCGAGATACTACTCGTGGTTCAGGGACCCACAAGCCTACGGGGTGGATGCACTAACAGAGCACTGGTGGTTCCGCACAGCCTATGCCTTCCCTCCAACTCCGATCATCTTTCAATTCCTGAGGAGACTCAGATGGGAGGAAGTGGAGATGGTGGCCATAATCCCACACTGGCCCAACAGACCGTGGTTTCCTCTCCTGTCTCTGCTCAGCTTCCGAGACCCAGTTCCTCTTCCGACCCGTCGGGACCTGCTCTCCCAGGGCACGATCCTCCACCCGTGTCCAGGTCACCTACAGTTGAAGGCCTGGTTCTTGAGAGGGGAAGGTTGGAAGCACTAGGGTGTCCCAAGGAGGCTATTCCCACCCTCCTGAGTGCAAGGAGGCGTAGCACCAATAAGGTATATGAGCGGATCTGGGCAAGATTTTCGTCCCATATGTCTTCCAGAGACAATTCATGTGGTTCTCCGGCAGTCCAGGACATCCTAAGTTTCCTGCAATCAGGTCGGGACCTACCCTTGTCGGTCAGTTCCCTTCGTGTTCAGGTGTCAGCTATTTCCGCCTTCACGGGAGTGTCATGGGCCAAACATGCCCTTATCCAACAATTTTTCAAAGGGGCAGTGAGACTGAGACCCCAAAGGAAGCCCAGATTCCCTAAATGGGATCTGCCTCTTGTTTTGGACTTTTTCTCTCATCTGGACAAGTCGCTTTCTGTCAGAGAGCTTACGTTGAAAACCGCTTTTTTAGTAGCCGTCACCTCGGCGAAGAGGGTGTCTGAAATCCAGGTTCTAGGAGCCAAAGAACCTTTCCTAACCTTCTTTCCTGATAGAGTGGTTCTGGTTCCGATGTTAGGGTCAAACCCTAAAGTCACCTCAGTTTTTCACGAGAATCAAGAAATTTCTCTACCCACCTTCAGGTCCACTGGAGTCTCAGATGTTCACCCTCTGGATGTTGGTGGTTCCCTGAAACAATACTTAGAAGTTACAGCCTCATTCCGCCAGTCGGACTATCTCTTCGTCCTGTTCTATGGAAAACACAAGGGCTCCCGAGCATCAGTCAGATCTATTGCTGCTTGGATAGTTCAAGCGATCCAGTGGGCGTATAAGGAGAAGGGCTTGGCTCCTCCTCAGGCGGTGACAGCACACTCAACCAGAAGTCTCTCAACTTCGTGGGCAGCCTCGCGCCATGTAGCTCCTGATGTGATATGCAGAGCGGCGTCTTGGTCGTCAATCCATACTTTTATGTCTCACTACTGTGTTGAGCCAGCGGCTCTGTCTTCAGTTGATTTTGGTGCTAAAGTTTTGTCAATTGACGGTGTCAAATAAATCTTTGTTTGTTCAGCATTTTGCCCACCCGGGTGTGTATGGCGAGTTATTTCCCACACGTTGGCTGCCATGGAGTCTGTCAGGAAAACGGAAAATTCCTATCAAAATACTTACCGTAATTTTCCTTTCCTGATGGACTCCATGGCAGCCGGAGTTCCCTCCCAAATGGCTGGAGTAGGATAGTTACCGAACACGGCCTCTGGCAGGGAGCAAAGATTTATGGGAGTAACGTCCTATAGGGTAGTGGAGGCGGGACTAAACCCACACGTTGGCTGCCATGGAGTCCATCAGGAAAGGAAAATTACGGTAAGTATTTTGATAGGAATTTTCCGTTTTTTTTCAATGGAAAGTAGACATGTGCAATTCGTTTTGTTTTTTTTTCGTTTTTTTCGTTCGTACGTTTTCGTACGAATGAACGAATCGTTCGAATTGAACGAATCCGAATAACGAATCGTTCGAATAGTACGAATCCGAAAAACAACGAAAATCCGAAAAACCAAATTAGAAACAACGAATGTACGAATGAAGAAAATCCGAAAAACGAAAAAAGGAACAACGAAAATGAACGAAAAAATTCGTACATTCGTAACTTTTTTTTGTTGTTGAATTGGTAATTTTCCGTGTCCCTTACAATAGTGCTGCTTAACGTGCTTCGAATAGATTGAACGAAAAAATTCGTACATTCGTAACTTTTTTTTTGTTGAATTGGTAATTTTCCGTGTCCCTTACAATGGCGCTGCTTAACGTGCTTCGAATAGATTGAACGAAAAAATTCGTACATTCGTAACTTTTTTTTTGTTGAATTGGTAATTTTCCGTGTCCCTTACAATGGCGCTGCTTAACGTGCTTCGAATAGATTGAACGAAAAAATTCGTACATTCGTAACGATTTTTTTTTTTTTCGATTTGTAACTTATTTTTTTCGATTCGTAACTTATTTTTTTTCGATTCGTAAATTATTAAAATGTAATAATAGCACACATTACATAAAATTATGAATTATGCTCCGATTACGAATCTACGAATGTTAGGAATGTACGAATAAATACGAATGCGTCCGAATTTCAAATAAACGAATAAACGAAAATTAAACTAACGAAAAAACTAATCAACGAAAAAATAACTCTTACGAATGTACGAATCGTTACGAATACGAACACCGACGACTTACAAGTGTACGAATCGTTACGAATCAACGGAAACGAAAAAAACGAAACGAAAAAAAACTAATTTTTTTCAGAAACGAAAAAAACGAAACGAAAATAAACAAATTTTTTTGTTGTGCACATGTCTAATGGAAAGGGAATTTCATTGTATACAGCGTCATTTCAAGGAGCCATAAGCAGGATACTCTATATGGTGAATTAAATGCCAGAGATCCTATTTGTTATCCTTTTGGTATAAACACATCTAATCCACAGAATTAACGGCTCTAAAACTGCTTAACCAGTTGCCGACCGGCGCACGGCGATATACGTCGGCACAATGGCAGCGGTGGCCAAATGGGTGTACCTGTACGTGTCCTTTAAGAGCCTGGGAAAGCAGGCGTGTGCGCGCGTGCCGTGTACAGCGTGACCGCGCCTGCGGGACCGGCGATGTCCGCCGGTCTCCTAGCCATTGTGTCACGGAGCCTCAGAACGGGGGAAACAAGGCATTTCCCCATTCTTGGCTTGTGTCGTGACTGAGATCACTGCTCCCTGTCATCGGGAGCAGTGATCGCTGTCATGTGACTAGTAGCCCATCCCCTCCACAGTTATGCCCCGTACACACGGTCGGAAATTCCGACCACAAAATCTGTCCGTTTTCCGAGGGATTTTGTCCGACACTGGTGTTGCATACACACGGTCGGACAAAGTTGCCGGAAAATCCGATCATCCTGAACGTGGTGACGTTCATTGCGTATGGCGGGACTACGTAGAGGCTAGTAGCCAATAGCTTTGGTCTTGTAATGTGATCTGAGCATGCGTGGCACTTTGTCCGTCGGAATTCGCTACACACGATCGGAAAAAGTCCGATAGGACTTTGTTGTCGGAAAATTCGAGAGCAGGAGATAAAACTTTGTCCGTCGGAAAATCCGACGGAAAAAGTCCGATGGAGCCTACACACGGTCGGAATTTCTGACAACATTGTCCGATAGGACATTTTCCGTCGGAAAATCCGACCGTGTGTATGGGGCATTAGAATCACTCCCTAGGACGCACTTAACCCCTTCATCGCCCCCTAGTAGTAACCCCTTCACTGCCAGTGTCATTTACACAGTAATTAATGCATTTTTACAGCACTGATCGCTGTATAAATGACAATGGTCCCAAAATAGGGTCAAAAATGTCCGATGTGTCTGCCATAATGTTGCAGTCCCGATAAAAATCGCAGATCGCCGACATTACTAATAATAAAAAAAAAAGAATAATAAAAATGCCATAAAACTATCCCCTATTTTGTAAAAGCTATAACTTTTGCGCAAACCAATCAATATACTCTTATTGCGTTTTTTTTTTTATACCAAAAATATGGAGAAGAATACATATAAACTGAGGAAAAAAATCATATTTTTTATATATTTTTGGGGGATATTTATTATAGCAAAAAGTAAAAAATAATGCGTTTTTTTTTCAAAATTGTCGCTCTTTTTTTGTTTATAGCGCAAAAATAAAAACCGCAGAGGTGATCAAACACCACCAAAAGAAAGCTCTATTTGTGGGAAAAAAAGGACGACAAAATTTTGTTTGGGTGTAACGTCGCACGACCGCGCAATTGTCAGTTAAATCGACGCAGTGCCGAATGGCAAAAAGTGCTCTGGTCAGGAAGGGGGTAAAATCTTCCGGGGCTGAAGCGGTTAAAGAGCAGCTCCAGTCTCTTCAGTGAAAATTAAAACATCAGCAGCTACAAAAAAACTGTCATGGCATTAACAGAAGTCCCTTGTCTCATTACTCCAGGGTCGGAAAGGACGCCTTTTTTTAACAAAGGCTGCCGGTTTCCCGTAGAATGCAATTCCTGGTTGTGCATTTCCATGAATGGTACCTATCTACAGTCCTACATCACGTGCTGCGATGGGGAGCAGTGCGACCTGGATTATTATAGTAAGTCATGTGATCTGGGACAGAACCAACAAAAAGTCAGGGCCACCTACACTTTGATGTACCCATCACTCCATCTTTCATTTGTTTTGGTTGACGTTTAACCTCACCCTAACCCCCGAACCCTAAACTTTGCCTAAACTCCTATACCTAACACTTAGGCTGCTTTCACACTGGGGCGGTTTGCAGGCGCTATTGCGCTAAAAATAGCGCCTGCAAACCGACCCGAAACAGCTGTTGCTGTGTCTCCAGTGTGAAAGCCCCGAGGGCTTTCACACTGGAGTGGTGCGCTAGCAGGACGGTAAAAAAAGTCCTGCAAGCCGCATCTTTGGAGCGGTGAAGGAGCCGTGTGTTCACCGCTCCTATAACGCTCCTTGCCATTGAAATCAATGGGAGACCCAGTGGCGGCCCGTCCATAGGGGGCGCCCGGGCGCCGCCCCCCCCCCCCCCTCCTTGCAGTTAAAAAAAAAAAAAAAAATAAATAAAAAAAAAAGTTCAAAAAAAAAAAAAAAATGTATTTAAACATGTCCCTTTAAGGGCGCACAGTGCAGTATGCACCGCTCTATCACCAATAGATAGATTCATGCATTGCATGAATCTATCTATTGGTCACCTCTGCCGCCCCCTATTCAGGTGTCCGGCCCCTGATCGGGCGCCGGGCATCTGAATTACAGTGGGGGGGTGTTGCGGGAAGCGCCCCTATTAGAGCTGTAAGCGCTAATAGGGGACCCTATTAGAGCGGTGTGCTCTAATAGGCTTCCCTAAGTGTAAACAGCGGGCGCACGGCCGTGCGTTCGCTGATTACACAGTATTGTGTTAGAGAAGCAAATACATCGCTTCCCTAACACAGACCCGCCTCTCAGCCAATCAGGTTGCCAGGTCTGTTACCTGTCACCTGATTGGCTGAAGTCACAGGCGCTGTGATTGGACGCTAGGCGTCCAATCACCTAGCGTCCAATCACAGCAGAAGAAGACAGGAGGAGCGCGGGAGAAGACATCCGACGGAGACATCCGACGGAGACACCGCTCGTCGCCTGACGCCGTCACCAGCTGCACACCTAGACAAGGTAAGTGCAGAGGGCAGGCAGGGGGCACAGTGGCAGCACTTAAGGGGCACAGTGGCAGAACTTGGGGCACAATGGAAGCACTTAAGGGGCACAATGGCAGCACTTAAGGGGCACAATAGCAGCACTTAAGGGGCACAATGGCAGCACTTAAGGGGCACAGTGGCAGAACTTAAGGGGCACAATGGCAGCACTTAAGGGGCACAATGGCAGCACTTAAGGGGCACAATGGCAGCACTTAAGGGGCACAATGGCAGAACTTGGGGCACAATGGCAGAACTTGTGGCAGAACTTGGGGCACAATGGCAGCACTTAAGGGGCACAATGGCAGCACTTAAGGGGCACAATGGCAGCACTTAAGGGGCACAATGGCAGCACTTAAGGGGCACAATGGCAGCACTTAAGGGGCACAATGGCAGAACTTGGGGCACAATGGCAGCACTTAAGGGGCACAGTGGCAGCACTTAAGGGGCACAATGGCAGCACTTAAGGGGCACAATGGCAGCACTTGGGGCACAATGGCAGCACTTAAGGGGCACAGTGGCAGAACTTGGGGCACAGTGGCAGAACTTGGGGCACAGTGGCAGCGTTTGATGGGCACAGTGGCAGCGTTTGATGGGCACAGTGGCAGCGTTTAATGGGCACAGTGGCAGCGTTTGATGGCACAGTGAGGCTGTTTGTTTGCGCCCCCCCAAAAATTTTGAGCACCAGCCGCCACTGCAGTCTATCATACAGAGGTCAGGATTATGCTATGTACAGTCTATCGTACAGAGGTCAGGGGTATGCTATGTACAGTCTACCATACAGAGGTCAGAGGTCTGGAGTATGCCATGTACAGGCTACCATACTGAGGTCAGGAGTATGATATGTACAGTCTACCATA
>CM053035.1:19355065-19370339 GCA_028564925.1 Lithobates sylvaticus
GGTCAACCATATCAAAGGCGGCAAAAAGGTCCAGGAGTAGGAGTACAGAATAGTATCCATTGGTTTTTGCCGTTAGTAGTAGATTTGTAGATTAGCAGGTTGTTTGATTTGTAGATATTGTAGTTAAAGTGGTGGTACACCCTGAAAACAAAAACTTTAAAAAATGTTAGTAACCATTTAAAATGAAAAAAAAAAAAATTTTTTTTTTTTTTTACTTACCAGAAATGGCTGTTGCTAGGCAGATCTTCCTAATCTGCCTCCTCCAGCGCCACGGTGATCTTCTCTTCTTCTCGTCTTCTGGTGAATGGGGCGCGGTGTGTTATGGGAACTATGTCCCACAACACATCGCGTTCCCCATTCACAAATTAGAGTCGCGCCTGCGCAGTAGGCCGCGCATGCGCAGTCGGCCGTGCGCCGACTCGCGCATGCGCAGTAGGAAACGTGAAGCCGTTTCCCTTACTGAGGATGGCGGCGCTGGAACCGGATCGCCGAGGGACAGCTCGTCCTCCACGACCGACAACGCGGGCGCTCTGGGAGGGTAAGTGTACTTATTAAAAGATAGCAGCTACTTTTTTTTTTTTAGCTGCTGACTTTAAAAAAAAAAAAAAATTGTAAGGTGAAACACCCCTTTAACAGGCTTCCCTCTAAAGCACAAACACAAATGAACCCTTGAAATAACTTTCCGGTCTCAGGGAACCTCCTACTAAAAATGATTATGTTAAACTCATGATATATTAGTATGATAGTCAGTGGGAAGAATGCTTCTTACACTTTTGATCACTGGAAAGAATTACCCCCTTACAGAAAGATCAATGGTGTCAGTGGGAACTTATCTAAGAGGCAGACATTGACCATTTCTCAAGGAACCCCTAGCAACTTCTGGAGGAACCCTGGTTGAGTAAACATGCTCTAAGATCTACGATCTAGTGTATCCTAAAGCCCCATACACACGGTCGGAAAATCCGACCACCAAATCCATCGGATTTGGTCCGACGGATTTAGTCCGACACTGGTGTTGCATACACACGGTCGGACAAAGTTGTCGGAAAATCCGATCATTCTGAACGTGGTGACGTTTGTTGCCTAAGACGGGACTACGTAGAGGCTAGTAGCCAATAGCTTTGGTCTTGTAATGTGATCTGAGCATGCGTAACACTTTGTCCGTCGGACTACGCTACACGCGATCGGATTTGGTGTGATCGGACTTTGTTGTCGGAAAATTTATCCAGCAGGAGATAGAACTTTGTCCGTCGGACAATCCGATGTAAACTGTCCGATGGTGCCTACACACGGTCGGAATTTACGACAACATTGTCCGATAGGACAGAATCCATCGGAAAATCCGACCGTGTGTATGGGGCATTAGTGTATCCTTAAAAAGACATTCCTGGTTTGCAAATTTGGTAAAGTAAAGAGAACGTGAGATGTATGATTGAGAGTCCAGTTCATCTCTGGAGGGATGCAGAGAGAAAGAAAGAAAGAGTTAAGATGCCTGCTATGTACAGAAGGAACAGTTCAGAACTGCATTTCACACCAGCCACTTTAAATAAAAACTGACTCCACCAAATCCTCATCCTACACAGGATTGCCATTCTTCTTCCTGCAAAAGTCCCCCCCCCCCCCCCCAAATCGTCTTCACCTGCCATAAATCCTTTTCTTTCTCCTCCCTCCAAAAATGTCCCAACGCAGACCTTAGATACGGTGCGGGCTCAGGCTCTATGTGCAGATGGGAGATGTTCTTTCTCCTAGGCTCCTCCTCGTGTGGTCTGTCATGAGCCGGGGAGGAGCCTAGGCAAAGCGTCCTTGGCTCTGTTACTCTGGCGTGGGAGATGCTGTGGGCACTAGCAAGTGCAGCGCCTAGATGGATGCCTGAGCAGCCTGACACTTGTGATGTCAGACCCCTCCCCGCTTCCTCTACATTACATCAGCTGCATCCAGGCGGGTTCAGTGCGGCCGCCCGGAGAGCTGTACTGTCACTTCTGCAGAAGCCGGCTTCTGTATTGAAAAGTGACAGCAATGACCGGAATGCACAAGGCAACGCGGGAGGTGGCGGGACGCCACCCTGGTGATTGATCACAGGCAAATTAGGAGGCCACGAGGCCCCGAGTGAGTGCGGGGCCTTAGGCGAGCGCCTAATTTGCCTAATTAAAGAGCCGCCTCTGAAGACAGACAGGGAGAGGGTGGAATGGATCAGGCTGCAGGGCAGGGATCCAGGGATACAGGACAGACAGGAACAGGTACAAATAGGTTCAGGGTCAGGTTCATGATACAGGGATCAGGTTCAGGATCAAAGCTAACAGGTCAGGACACAAGGAGGACACCAAGGCAAGGTGTGTGTGAACTTGCCGGGTATTTACCATTACCTGCTATCAGGCTCAGGTGATGCCTGACTGCAGGAGGTGATATCTGCTTCATACTGCCAGGATCCACCCGCTGGTGGACCCGCTGGTGGACGCCAGTACTGCGGCCTAAAGATCACATAACACCAGCAGGGGAAAGCTCTCCTGATGGTTCCAAACTGCCAGGAGACACCTGCTGGTGGACATCAGTACTGCACGCTAAATATCAGATAGTATTACCAGTGGATGGAACCTTTCCTGACAGGGAGAGATAGAGATAAGGGGGAGAGAGAAAGAGAGAGAGAGAGAGAGAGAGAGAAGGGGCTCTCCCCTTCAATGAGGGAGACAGAGAGACAGAGAGAGACAGAGAGACAAAGTAGGTAGAGAGAGAAGGGGGAGAGAGAGGGGGGAGATAGAGAAGGAGGGAGAGAGAAAGTAGGGAGAGAGAGAAGGGGAGAGAGAGAAGGGGGAGAAAGGGGAGAGAGATAGAGAAGGAAGAGAGAGCCTATCAGTTCCCATCAGTGCCACCTATCAGTGCCCATTAGTGGCACCTATCAGTTCAACCTCATCAGTGCCTCCTGATCAATGCCCACCAGTGCCACCTCATCAGCGTCCATCAGCACCACTTATCAGTGTCCATCAGTTCTCATCAGTGCCACCTATTAGTGCCCATCAGTGCTGCCTCCTCAGCACCCATCAGTAAAGGAGAAAAATTACCTGTTTGCCAAATATGTTTAGCAAAAAATAAATAACCCCAGTGGTTAATAAATACCACAAAAGAGAGCTCCATTTGTGTGAAAAAAAATGCTAAAAATGTCATATGGGTACAGTGTAGCATGACAGCGCAATTGTCATTAAAAGTGTGACAGTGTTAAAAGCTGAAAATTGGCCTGGGCAGGAAGGGGGTATAAGTGCCCAGTACGGTTGTATAGTCACTTAGGAGTCTGTAAGAACTCCCTTCCCCACTTTCCTTACTGAATTAAGGATTGGTTGCCGAACTAGGAGATATCAGGAATCTGAATAGCTGGGGAGGCCGGGTTCCTTAATTGGGGGGTGTCGGTGCAAATTCAACCTTTTATAATATATTGTATGTTAATAGGGGAAATGTGTTTTTTTTTTTTTTGTGCTTGTTTCCTTTGTTTTGTTTTGTTTCTTTTCTCTTCTTTTTCTTTTTTCTTTGAACAGCATATTTTGAGATGTGTTATAGATTTTTTTGAAATTATGTAAATGTAATATATGGACACATGTTTTTGTCCTAATTTGACTGTTAAGTTGAATATTAATAAAATAAACTAACATTTTTAATTATAACATAAGTGCCCAGTAGGCAAGTGGTTAAATATAAATTTCAAATTAGTAGACTGAAAAGAGGAAAACATCTCCCATGGGACTTGGTTGCAGCCAAAGAATAACAATATATATAAAAAGCAAGCTTTTATTTGTATAAACAAGTATAAAAACTGAATGTGAAAAATCTGGTCTCTGTACATGTACAAGATTCTACCCTCACAATATGGCTCCCAATCCCACTCAGTTGTGTGACAATAGTGAATGAATTTTAGCTCTTTTCACACTAAATCTCCTCCCTGCCAACCAGGAAGCGGGTCGCCAGACCCGTTTCCCGATTGGCCAAAACATCAGGCGATCCTATTGGACACATAGGAGGAGGACAGAGGAGATGCACGACGGCGCCGTGCTGGAGATGAGGACAGAGGAGCCACTGCCTGCAGCCCGCCACCCGCCACCTAGATTGGGTCCACCGTGCTGGAGATGAGGAGACCGGAGCCACTGCCCACAGCCTGCCACCTAGATTGGATCCACCGTGCTGGAGATGAGGACACCGGAGCCACTGCCCGCAGCCTGCCACCCGCCACCTAGATCGTGTCCACTGTGCTGGAGATGAGGACACCCGGAGCCACTGCCCGCCACCTAGATTGGGTCCACCATGCTGGAGATGAGGACACCGGAGCCACTGCCCGCAGCCCGCCACCTAGATCGGGTCCACCGTGCTGGGGATGAGGACACCAGAGCCACTGCCCGCCACCTAGATTGGGTCCACCATGCTGGAGATGAGGACACCGGAGCCACTGCCCGCAGCCCGCCACCTAGATCGGGTCCACCATGCTGGGGATGAGGACACCGGAGCCACTGCCCGCCACCCACCACCTAGATTGGGTCCACCGTGCTGGGGATGAGGACACCGGAGCCACTGCCCGCCACCCACCACCTAGATTGGGTCCACCGTGCTGGGGATGAGGACACCGGAGCCACTGCCCGCCACCTAGATTGGGTCCACCGTGCTGGAGATGAGGACACCGGAGCCACTGCCCGCCACCCACCACCTAGATTGGGTCCACCGTGCTGGGGATGAGGACACCGGAGCCACTGCCCGCCACCTAGATTGGGTCCACCGTGCTGGAGATGAGGACACCAGAGCCACTGCCCGCAGCCCGCCACCTAGATTTGGTCCATCGTGCTGGAGATGAGGACACCCGGAGCCGCTGTCTGCAGTCCGCCACCTAGTTGGGATAAGTGCAGGAACGGCAGACAGCAGGCAGGTGGGCGGGGGTCGATAGTGCCGCCCGGGGGGGGGGGTTGTTTGCTGCCCTGCCCCCAAAAAAAAGACCCACCAGCTGCCACTGTTCAGGGTGTAACATGTAACAAATACGCTGGCCCCCAATCTGACAGCCTGCAGGGTTCTTCTCCCTCCCAGCTAGCTGTCACAATTTAAAAAAAATGCGGGGCCGGGCGGGACACCGCCTCCGCGTCACTCATCCACAGTGTCCTGTGCATGGAAAACTTTGGCTTGTAGTTTTCAACAAACGACCATGGCGCTGTGAGCGTTGTGGTAGTTCATTGAGTCTTCCTGTCAGAATGTACCAGCTTCTAAATACGAGGTACGAACAAGCCATCTGCAGGAGACCTGCATGGCACCAGCTATCTGCTGAATGCTGGCGCAATGCTTTACAGGCTCCTAAAACAAAAAATAATGAATGCACATTTTTTTATTTGCAAAAAAATGTGCATTTATTATTATTATTATTATTTTTTTTTTTTTAAAGTGAATTTATCCTTTAATAGCAGCAACAGAAGAGGTCATGTAAGGTAAAGTCTTGCCATTTTGCCAGCACTGGCTTCTACACATTAATTAAAAAGTTTCTTTACTGAAGGATCATAAATCTGTCACGTCAAATCTTTCCAAGAGGAACAAAATGTAAGAAGAGTCAACACAGCTGTGAATCCGCAGATCGAAGGAGCGAGACACCTGAGGGTATTGGTCAACTATGCAACTTCAAATATTCTTCTTCGTCTGGTTTATTGTATGTGGCGGTGCTAAGAACAGTTTTCAAGATTTGCTTTAGGCTCCGTGCACACTAGCATAGCTCCCAACTGTCCCTGATCTGGAGCAATGTCCCTCTGTCCCTCATTCCTCCTCATGTGTCCCTCATTTTGGTCTGATCTATATAGTTGTATATAAAATTCACTTTTTATCTTTCAAAAAGTGTTTCCCAGCGCAAAACCTTTCATCCAAATTCTAAATCGCTGCATTTGTACATTTTAAAAGCCTATATAAAGGAATAGTAGTGGTAAAAAAAAGCACTTGTGGATTTAACCGCTTCCCGACCGCCCACTGCATATATACGTCAGCAGAATGGCCAGCGGCGCGCTCGCGACCCGGTCGGGAGCTCCGTGACCCCGGCCGCGGGACCAGCGGACCCGATCGCCGCTGGTGTCCCGCGATCGGGTTACGGAGCTGAAGAACGGGGAGAGGTATGTGTAAACAAACCTCTCCCCGCGCCCCGCCCCCTAATGTAAAAAAACACACACACGTCACAGCCCATAACCCCTCCCCTCCCCCTAGTGGTTAACTCTTTCACTACAACTGTCATTTATACAGGAATCAATGCATTTAAATAGCATTGATTGCTGTATAAATGACAATGGTCCCAAAAATGTGTCAAAAATGTCCGATGTGTCCGCCATAATGTCGCAGTCACAATAAAAATCGCTGATCGCCGCCATTACTAGTAAAAAAAAAATATTAATAAAAATGCTATAAAACTATCCCCTATTTTGTAAACGCTATAACTTTTGCGCAAACCAATCAATAATCGCTAATTACGATTTTTTTTACCAAAAATATGTAGAAGAATACGTATCGGCCTAAACTGAGGAAAAAAAATGTTTTTTTATATATTTTTTGGGGATATTTATTATAGCAAAAAGCAAAAAATATTGCATTTTTTTCAAAATTGTCGCTCTATTTTTGTTTATAGCGCAAAAAATAAAAACCGCAGGGGCGATCAAATACCACCAAAAGAAAGCTCTATTTGTGGGAAAAAAGGACGCCAATTTTGTTTTGGAGCCACGTCGCACGACCATGCAATTGTCAGTTAAAGCGACGCAGTGCCGAATCGCAAAAAGGGGCCTGGTCCTTTGGCTGCCAATTGGTCCGGGGCTGAAGTGGTTAATTAACCTTTTTGTTGGGGGGGTTAATTCTCTTTAGCGGCCATAACCCTTGATGGGGCGGCCTTGACTTTTGGGCTTACCGGTTACCAGGGCCGTTTTTAAGGCATGGCAAAAGGGGCAGCTTCCCTGGGCCCTGTCATTGTTGTGGGGCCCAAAACAGCTGCCTCATACTTGCCAACTATCCTGGTTTAAATTCCCTTACCCCTTGAGGTTTTTGTCCTGTGCTGTGTCCCAATATCTCAGTGTGAAGTGCTGCTACTAATGCTGCCCAGCTCTGCCTTATTGTTGTGTACAGATGACTCACCTGTTTACATGTAAATTACCGGCATTCATATGTAAATAGTGACGGCATCCATATGTAAATAGCTGCTGCCAGCGGCATTGATATGTATATCATGCCCCCCTAAGGTCATATCCACAGCAATCTCTAGCAACCAATCAACAAGCAGAAATCATGTGCTGTGACCTCTAGAAACTAACCAGTGAGTTGTAATGTGTTCTGTAACCTCTAGCAACCAGTCAGTGAGCGGTAATGATACCTCTGGCAACCAATCCCAATAGCTGCCTGATCTGATTCAGTAAACTGATTTTGAGTCTAGCTGCTATTTATTGTATGTCTCAGAGTAGGTGGAGAGCAAAACTGCATGGGGGGGGGGGGGGCCCAGATAAGTTTTTCCCAGGGTCCAATCAATATTAAAGATGGCCCTGCCGGTTACCTCCGCTTGGCTTCGTTCTCCAGGTCTAGGTGTTCCCAGGGTTAGTACCCAACGACTTTGCACGCTGACACCATAAAAGTCCTTTTGAAAGGTTTTTATTTGCAGGGGTAACATCCAACAGACACAGTCTCATGTGGGAACAGAGGGTAAGGATGAAGAAAACTCAAGCACCTTGAACTGCTAAGTATACGAAAGTCTGGGGGAATCCCAATCTCCCCCACATCAGGACAGTGCCGGACCCGGTGATTTGGGCCAGATTCGGGATTAAGATCCTTGGTGATGTTATGATGTCTGGAGGGTTGGTTTCATTCCCGACCCTTCAGGCTAAATTTCAATTGCCTGGATGGATGTACTTCAGATACCTCCAATTGCGTCACGCCATCAGAGCTCAGTTCCCCGTACCTATTAGACTGGTGATGGATCCCATTGAAAAGGTGCTAGTTGAGGATGACCTTAAAAAAACCCTCTCGGCCCTCTATATGGACCTCCTGAGGACAGACTCCTCTAAAGTGGACAGACTTTATGACCAGTGGAGAAACGATATCCCAGGCCTGGACCTGGAGGACTGGAATGACTGCTTAGCTGACAGTACCGCTCTATTGATATCCTCCAGAGAGCGCCTAATACAGGTTAAATTTCTGCATAGGGTGTACTACACCCCTCAAAGGCTTCACAGGGTATATCCTCAGCGGTCGCCTGATTGCCCTCGCTGTCTGAGCAATGTAGGGACATACTACCACATGTTTTGGAGTTGCCCCAAATTAGCTACATACTGGCAGGAGGTGTTGGGGTCTGTCAACGGCCGTCTCCAGCTGAACCTCCCATTGAACCCAGAGTTGGTACTACTGGGTATTCAGGACGACGACCAAAGGCCTAGATACACAAAATTGCTCCTGACATACCTCTTTTTCTACGCTAAAAGGGAGATTGTGCTGCATTGGAAATCATCCTCACCCCCAACAATCAGTGCCTGGGAAAAGTCAATAAATGCTGTACTTCCATTATACAAACTGACATATGTGAACAGGAACTGCCCCAAAAAGTATGACAGGGTGTGGAAACCTTGGACGGGGTAGGGAGATGTACCCAAGGAATATATGCAAAGGAAAGAGAGCCCTGGGGAGGGGAGGGGATGGGGGGATTTTGGTCACCAGCCTGGGACCCTGACGTATAACACTGATACTGATACTATGCCTCTGCCCTTTCTTTTTATGTTTGACCATTGGTTTATTATGATGCTTGTAATGTGTATTTGAATTTGTCCATGTTGGACACATGTTGTGACCTGTATGACTAATTATTTCAATAAAGGAACAGTTTTGACTCTTAAAAAAAAAAAAAAGTATACGAAAGTCTCTATTTGCCAACCCAGAGAGTAGCCACTCGCAGCTGGGCGCTTCCAAGCTGAACAAATCTCTAGCCAGAGATTATGGCAGTCAGCACTTGAATAACGAAATTTGCACAGTCTTTAACCTTGACTCAAAGCGGTACTTAGAAACAAACAGGAACCTTTCCTCAGTACCTGGAACGTTATCCGTCTCCTTGGCAGTATTGGGGAAGCGTGGATTCCTTAGTGTCCTTGACAACCCAGCAACCGGGCACTTCTCAGGATGCCAGCTTGTTGGCCCTCCTCCGAAGAGTCCTCCCCCGGTCGCTTACACGAGCTGCGGTGCCCCTCCAAGTTGAGAGCGCACCCGGACGCCTTGAATCCTCCCTCAGTCACTGCGCCTCGGACCAGCCGGTTCCGAGACTCGGGAACAGGTGGATCCTTGCCCCAGACCAAGCGGGTCTGTGGGGCCTGTCAAACCAAACATGTTGCAGGGCGGCACACACTCCCCTGACTGGGACCCCTCGCGGGGCTACCCCGGTGCAGATCCAGGAAACAGGCAGCTCTGGCCTAACGAACCCCAAACACGCACCCACTGATTGGCTCCGGGGAATGCCGGTACCTAAACCGTCCAACCAGGCCTGGTTCAGAGCCTGTCATGTGCACCTCACCGCACACATGATCAGGCAGAACCCCAACACAGCCCAGCCAAACTGATGCCAAAGCTTCCCTATCCAATCAACTCTCAGAACCCTTTTACTGTTCTGAGAAACAAAAATAACTAAATTTACAATAGCGGACACCTAGCAAAGGTGTCACCGCTACATCTCCTTTAACCACTTACGCCCCGGACCATTTTGCTGGCCAAAGACCAGAGCACATTTTGCGATTTGGCACTGCGCCGCTTTAACTAACAATTGAACGGTCGTGCGACGTGGCTCCCAAACAAAATTGACGTCCTTTTTTCCCCACAAATAGAGCTTTCTTTTGGTGGTATTTGATCACCTCTGCGGTTTTTATTTTTTTTGCGCTATAAACAAAAATAGAGCGCCAATTTTGAAAAAAACGCATTATTTTTAACTTTTTGCTATAATAAATATCCCCCAAAAATATATTAAAAAAAAATAGTTTTCCTCAGTTTAGGCCGATACGTATTCTTCTACATATTGTTGGTAAAAAAAAAACACAATAAGCGTTTATTGATTGGTTTGCGCAAAAGTTATAGCGTCTACAAAATAGGGGTTGGTTTTATGGCATTTTTAATAATAATTTTTTTTCCTACTAATAATAGGCTAGGCGGTGATCTGCGATTTTTATCGCGACTGCGACATTATGGCGGACACATAGGGACAATTTTGACACCTTTTTGGGACCATTGTCATTTTTACAGCGATCAGTGCTATAAAATTGCACTGATTACTGTAAAAATGACACTGGCAGTGAAGGGGTTAACCGCTAGCTGGCTAGAAAGGGGTTAAGTGTGTCCTAGGGAGTGATTCTAACTGTTAGGGGGCGTGGCTACGTGTGACAATTACTTTATCTACAACTCATGATATATTAGTGTGATGGTCAGTGGGAAGAATGCTCCTTACACTTGGGGTCACTGGGAAGGATCACCCCCTTACAGATAGTTAAAAAGACCAATGGTGTCGGCGGGAACCTATCCGAGAGGCAGAAATTTCTCATTTCTCAAGGAACCCCTAGCAACCTCTGGAGGAACCCTGGTTGAGAAACCCTGCTCTAGATAGATTAATTGCCTAAATACTGTATATACTCGAGTATAAGCCGACCCGAATATAAGCCGAGGCACCTTATTTTACCACAAAAAACTGGGAAAACGTATTCACTCGAGTATAAGCCTAGGGTGAGAAATGCGCAGCTACTGTAAGTGGAAAAGAGGATCAACAAAGCCCATTTGCAGCCTCACTGTGCCCATTTGCAGCCTCACTGTGCCCATTTGCAGCCATAGGTCCCCCAAACTTCAAACTCGGTTTAATAAGGAAACAGAGTTTGCATGTCAGGTGACTGCAAGGCTACAGAGCAATTATTTTTAGAGGAGAAACCTGCTCTGGCAGCTTTCTCCGGAGTTTACTATCTTCAGATGGGGCTCTGTAGTTTGTAGTCTTGGGTGGGACGGAGACTCCAACCCTGTGTCCAGGTCTTATGGATAGCCAGCAGGTTGGGTGTCCAGGTGCACACAGCCAGGGGCGGACTGACCATTCGACCACTCGGGCACTGCCCGAGGGCCCCCGGGCCACTAGGGGGCCCCATCAGGGTTGCCAACAGTGGCGGCTGGTGCTCAAAATTTTTGGGGGGGCGCAAACAAACAGCCTCACTGTGCCATCAAACGCTGCCACTGTGCCCATTAAATGCTGCCACTGTGCCCATCAAACGCTGCCACTGTGCCCATTAAATGCTGCCACTATGCCCATCAAACGCTGCCACTGTGCCCATCAAACGCTGCCACTGTGCCCCTCAAGTGCTGCCACTGTGCCCCTCAAGTGCTGCCACTGTGCCCCTTCAAGTGCTGCCAGAGTGCCCCTTCAAGTGCTGCCAGAGTGCCCCTTCAAGTGCTGCCAGAGTGCCCCTTCAAGTGCTGCCAGAGTGCCCCTCCAAGTGCTGCCACTGTGCCCCTCCAAGTGCTGCCACTGTGCCCCTTGCCTGCCCTCTGCACTTACCTTGTCTCGATGTGCAGCTGGTGACGGCGTCAGGCGGCAAACGGTGTCTCATCGTCCGAGGTCTTCTTCTCCCGCGCTCTTCCTGTCTTCTGCTATGATTGGACGCCTAGCGTCCAATCACAGCGCCTGTGACTTCAGCCAATCAGGTTACAGGTAACAGACCTGGCAACCTGATTGGCTGAGAGGCGGGTCTGTGTTAGGGAAGCGATGTATTCGCTTCCCTAACACAATACTGTGTAAGCAGCGAACGCAAAGCATTGCGCCCGCTGTTTACACTTAGGGAAGCCTATTAGAGCACACCGCTCTAATAAGGTCCCCTATTAGAGCTTTACAGCTCTAATAGGGCGCTTCCAGCAACACCCCCCCACTGTAATTCAGATGCCCGGCGCCCGATCAGGGGCCGGACACCTGAATAGGGGGCGGCAGCGGTGACAATAGATAGATTCATGCAATGCATGAATCTATCTATTGGTGATAGAGCGGTGCAGGAGAGGGGGGGCGCGCTCCTGCGCCCTCTATGCACGCACCGCCACTGGTTGCCAACCTAAGTAAAACCAGGGACAGTATGTAAAAATCTGTGTTTTTTTTTACATCTGTTTCTGAAATGTCCCTTACCGACATCCTTTTGGTCTAAAAATCCAGAGATTATAGCTGCCCCACCTCTCCAGTACTTTCTCAGCCAATAGAAACATGTCTGTGTATAATGTGTGATTGTATACTGTGTGTGTGTATACTGTGTGGCCCCATAATCTCTGATTGCCTGGGGGCCCCATAATCTCCTTTTGCCCAGGGGGCCCCATGAGTTGTCAGTCCGCCCCTGCACACAGCCCATATAACGAGGGGCTGGTGAGAGCAGAGAGTGGAGGAAGGTGGAGTGTGTGCAGCTTGTTACTGCTGCTGTATCAAGACAGACCTGTGTCTGAAAAGCTGTCCGCCCTGCGTGAGACCACATCCCTGGTAAGGGGGGACTTTGTGTCTGAAGGACTGGGAAGGCTGGGACGGCTACAAGGGCCTGTGGGACCAGAGAAGGGTCTGGGAGGCTGGGAGAGCCAAGGTGACTAGCAAGTCCAAGGGGGACTGAACGGAAGTCTTGAAGTCTGGGGGACAGTAAGCAAACCCAGGGGTCTGGAGAACCCTGTTGAGGCCAGGAGTAGGCCGGTTCCGCAGGGAACTGCAAGGCAGAGTAAGCCTAGGAGCCAGGAGGCTTGGCATTTTCTGTTGTATGAATTTACTAGAGAAGAACCCCTGTGTGGGAAATCCTCTGTATAAACTTTTATTTTGTACCTGTTAATAAAAATGGGCTGCCATGCCCTCAAACCTGATAACTGACTGCTGTGGACTCGCCATGTGAAGATACATCTACCACTGAGTTAACTACTTCCCACCCGGCCACTGTACATATACGGCCGGGTGGGAGACGTCCTTCAGAAGTAGAGGGATCGCGCGCGCACGTGCCCGCGCAGCGGCGCGTTCCCGATGCGGCCGTGTCACCCGGACACGGCGCATCTCGGATCGGCAGGAGGGCTCGGTGATTGGCCCTCCTGATCACATGACGGCCGTGTCGAATCACAGCCGTCATGTGATGTAAGCAAACAGCCGGTTGCTAGGCAATCGGCTCTCCTCTCCTCACACGGAAGTCGTCGGTGAGGAGAGGAGAGCGGATCGCTGCAGCCGGCTGGTGATCAGTGAGTATGAGCTGTTTTTTTTACAGCTTTTTACTCACTGATCACCAGTGTAGTGTCCCCACAGTGTAAACACACATGTCCCCACAGTAAAACACACATGTCCCCAAAACACACATGTCCCCAAAACACACATGTCCCCAAAAAAAAACACATGTCCCCAAATAATAACACATGTCCCCAAATAATAAAAACACATGTTCCCCACATATGTCCCAGTAAAATCACATGTGCCAATGATTATCTGCACACATATGTCCGTGATCACCTGCGCACATCTGTACATGATCATTTGCGTACATATGTCCGTGATCACGCGAACCAATTATTATACACTTAACGGAATTTTTTTTTTACTAAAAACATGTAGCAGAATACATTTTGGCTTAAATTTATGACAAAATTTGATTTAATTGGATTTCTTTTAAAAAAGAAAGGAGAAAATATTGTTTTTTTTCAAAATTTCCACTATGTTTTCGCTTATATCGCAAAAAATAAAAAACGGAGTCGTGAATAAATACCACCAAACTAAAGCTCTATTTGTGCGAACAAAATGATAGTCATTGAATTGTCATTGAAAGTGCGAGAGCGCTGAAAGCTGAAAATTGGTCTGGGAAGGAAGGGGGCGAAAGAGCCCAGTATTGTAGTGGTTAAACACCCCAATATCACAATATATATATATATATTTACCAATAATGTATAGAACAAAATACACAAAAAACTGAATACCAATCAATAAAGTGCTCAAGTGATGAGTGTTGTTTCTTGGCAGATGGCTTTACCCCAGTGGTGGTAGTTTCTCAGGATCAGTGACTGAAACTAATGTAGGGTTTGGCCACAGTAGGAGAACGTGCTGCTGGGCAGCTTAAAGAGGCTGCTGGCTGCTACATGGCTATGGGTAGTTCTTGTACTGTCTGGAAATAGATCTAAATAGTGCTGTTTCCAGGCAGATGGCTTTGCCCCAGTGATGGTAGTTTCTCAGGATCAATGACTGAAGTTGATGTTTAGTTTTGGTCGTAGAGCAGCTTACAGAAACCACTGGCTGCTACATAGCTATAGGTCAGTGGTCTCCAAACTGCAACCCTGGGTCTGGATGCGGCTCTTTGCTTGCTTTTATATGGCCTTTGAGGCATTATTCCTAATGCTGACACCAAGAATGGGGAATAACTCCTGCCACTTACACCAAGAATGGGGCATAATTCCTGTGACTGACACCAAGAATGGGGCATAATTCCTGCCACTTACACCAAGAATGGGGCATAACTCCTGTCACTGACACCAAGAATGGTGCATACTTCCTGCCACTTACACCAAGAATGGGGCATAATTCCTGTGACTGACACCAAGAATGGGGCATAATTCCTGCCACTGACACCAAGAATAGGGGAAAATTCCTGTCACTGGCACCAAGAATGGGACATAATTCCTGTCACTGAAACCAAGAATGGGGCATAATTTCTGCTACTGAAACCAAGAATGGGGGCATAATTTCTGCTACTGAAACCAAGAATGGGGCATAATTCCTGCTACTGACACCAAGAATGGGGCATAATTCCTGCCACTGACACCAAGAATGGGGCATAATTCCTGCCACTGAATCCAAGAATGGGGCATAATTCCTGCCACTGACACCAAGAATGGGGCATAATTCCTGTCACTGACACCAAAAATGGGGCATAATTCCTGCCACTGAAACCAAGAATGGGGAATAACTCCTGTCATTGACACCAAGAATGGGGCATAATTCCTGTGACTGACACCAAGAATGGGGCATAATTCCTGTGACTGACACCAAGAATGGTGCATAATTCCTGCCACTTACACCAAGAATGGGGCATAATTCCTGTGACTGACACCAAGAATGGGACATAATTCCTGTCACTGACACCAAGAATGGGGCATAATTCCTGCCACTGACACCAAGAATGGGGCATAATTCCTGCCACTGACACCAAGAATGGGGCATAATTCCTGCCACTGACACCAAGAATGGGGCATAATTCCTTCCACTGACACCAAGAATGGGGCATAATTCCTGCCACTGAAACCAAGAATGGGGCAT
>CM053035.1:19370838-19427045 GCA_028564925.1 Lithobates sylvaticus
CTTTTTATAAGTTTTTTTTTTAAGTAAAGCTTTTGCGTTTTCTGTATTGAATTTTGATTTCCATTTGAATCTAGACTGGGTTTGTGTATAGTGAAACTAGCTTTGCAAGTGTATGGGAGTGTCTCAAATGGTTATACATTGTTCTTTTTAGGCTTGTATTGTTTAAGCCTGCACTTGAAAATCTAGCCTCCCTCCCTCTTTCCTCTTCATTGATATTTAAATTAACCAGTTTGATGAGTTTTTGATGTATCCACAGGAGGGGAGGGGCTTTTGATTGTTTGTGGCCTACAGTGGAAGGGAAAGGCTTTGATTGCACTGTTGTGTGGTATTCTGGTCTCAAAACTTGTGGTTTGATTTCCCAGGGGATATGTGAGTCAAGGGGGATTTTAACATGGGGGTTAATTCCACCCACTCCAGGAAAAAAGGTTTTTTTATTTGCTGATGCTAGCCATAGATTTTTCTAATGTCTTGATAGACAAAATATGACGCTATTCAAGACTCCCCCTCCCCCTCCCTCTTCCTGTTCAGGTGTGCAACAGGAAGTTGATGGGAGGGGCCTGGGGTCTTTTGAATTAGGACAAAATCTTTTTGATTTTTAAAGTAAATTAAAGTTATTGTAATATCAAGGTACAGAGAGAAGCCATAATATTTGTTTTGAATAGTGGAGGATTTCAGGGTGTTTTGTAGTTTGTCTGACAACACATTTATGGGGCTGCCGATAACCGGTAGTAGAGCATGTAAATGTGAGGATTAGTACGCTAGCACACCAGGAGGCCGTGTATAATAATCGGAAAACGCTGGGTGCCAGTACTGTAAAAATGAGGCGCTAAGCAGTACTGATCCGAAAATTAGTGCAAGGTGCCCTGGACGCAGGGACACTTCATAAGCGATTCGAATCGTCATGGGTAATGTTGGCCATCCATGCGTTGGAGATAAAAAAATAAGGCTCCACACCAGTCAGACAGCTGCCTTACACATGAGATCTGGGTTTGGGGCTCCGGACATGAGACCCCTTAAAGTGTGACACATATGGTCAGAGGGTACAGTAAGGTGTATTCCTTTGGAAGGTATTTTTGATGTCTGGTGGTACGACACCCCAGAATAAAAAATATTTTGGAAGTAGTTCAGTTTTGGCTTCAGAAATCTGTAATGATGAGTGGGATGATGGATGTGTAGTACATGATTTTGTGATTCTCAGAGGAGGAACTGTGCTTAAAATCCAGATGCCCATTCCAGAACTTTGTGTGGCTGGTCCATACAATATTCTGAGATGTTCTCATGTCTGTCCCATTGTATGTAGTTTTTTTTCCTAAGAGTGAAGGCAGAATTCCATCTGGTTGGTTTTAATTTTAATTTTTGATTTAGGAACTATGAAATATCTCCCCCACATTTTGTATCAAAATGTTTGTCTAAAGTTTTAGTTGTGTCATGTTCTATGTGGTAACAAGAATAAGTCTGAACCTACCACGACAGTCGTGTTGTGGGTGTTGTATTTTAGTAAAAACATGAAAGTAAGGATTACAGCGGGTTTGGGTATTATCGGTTATGAGGAATGTCATTGACAATTTACGAATGTTGTATTGTTTATGAATGACACATTAATAACTTGTGTGTATAAGTATCTTTTCAGGTCCAAGGAGTTTTTGAGGCTCTGCACCATTCTAAATCCTGTATGTTTTCCTCCACTTTGTAAAGATGAGGAAAAGGGGGGAAGAGGATGGGCTGAGTGACAATTTTTCAAACCAATGATACTAACCACTCTAATTCTAGCCAAGTTTGTGACAGGTGACAGGTGACAAGTGACAGGTGACAGGTGACTCGGTCGTTGCAGAGAAGATTGATGAACAAGACAACAAGGATGAGAAGTATCTTTATTTATATTTTTTTAAAGTGTATTTCCTAACTAGCTAAGAAAGTGAACAGAACACATGGTTGGGTCTACTCTGAGTCTCCACGGAGCTCTAGTGCCCCAGTGATGACAGCGATGTATGATATATAGATATATTGGTGTGAGGAGTTGTGACAAACTAGTAAAGACTCCAAACAGACATTTGTAAATGGAATTTATCGATACATTTCTAGAGGGTAAAATTAATTATAATTTTGACAATAGCTCTGGTTCTCACCAGCTTTGGTATCGGGATAACTAGATAGCCCACAGTTTATAAAGTAAAGCTTCGGATCTACAGTTTATAAAGTAATTCTCCTAATGGAAGAGATCCCTGTGTGCTGGTGAATCTCGTCCCAGCATCTTATGTCGCGGCCGATCGCGAGGATCTGATGGCGCGAGGGAAGGTAAGAATGACAGGGACACCTAGAAGGGAATTGCTTGTACACGGTGGGGACTTGAGCTTATGAAACGATTAAAAAGTGTATCATCCATTGAGGATGGGATGTTTTCATGTAACTGTTGAAGCTACAAGGAAGTTCCCACAATCCAAAGGGGGGTCCTGGGAATTCATAAGTAAAGATTGTTATACCTGAATCGGGGATACTAGTGACAAAGTTCAGGCCCATATGGATGGGGCTTGGATCCCTGAGAGGCAAAGCCAGAGCTGTAGCTAGTGAAGAATGGAATTCTCTAAAGTCTGGGAATCTTTGGTGATTTAATTTTTATTTTTGCAGCGGATCATAGTTGAAGGAAGTAGGGGTATATTTACTCATGCTGTGTTTGTTTCTATTCCTTATATATATCGTGATGAGGTGCTCCTGCTGCCTGATTTGGACGCGTGACCAGAGCCCGAGCAGATGACCACATTTTTCTCAACAAGATGCCCGACCTGCAAACAAGACACAGAGGATCTCAGACCGACCAGCGACTACAACAGTTCACCATGTCATCTCTACTGAAGAACAGAGTCTACATGTCAAGCCGTGTTTTCCTTTTTATGGACTGTAAGGCCAGGTGTAAGAAGATTGAATTTCATCAAGAGACACATGGGAGGATATGACAAAAACGAGGGACTGTCATGGAAAATTTTATTAATGTATGTTGTCAGATGCCCCCCAGTGTTGGTTTTGCTGTAATGCGCTCATCTGTGCGCATTCGCACATAAAGACGTTGGCGGAAGACCATTGGCTGCGTAAACCTTCCTATGGACACTACAGATGTGTTTGCTGGTTTAAGGAAGTTCATTCGTGCCTCACCGGGAGACTGGCCACTTCCCGATGACGGCATTGATAGCTTCAAGCAAACATCCCTGTGTACACTGGAACTTTAGCATAACGGTATAAATATTGTGGCCCACGGAGCCATAGTTTTATATTGTTCGTTGTCATTGAAAGCAGTTTAGACGGTTTGTACATCACTGCTTAGTCTGTTTGAATGTATACATCTGTGATTGGTTCTTTTGAAGGAAAACAATTGTCCCTGTATTGTAGTCCCTGTATTGTATTTCCTTATATGGTCATTCACATCCTGGGTGAATGAGATGAGGCCACATCCTTTGTGGGAGGGGTTTAGCTGTTGGAGGCAAACCCCTGAGGGTGTGGCTTGGAATGTTTTCTAAATAAAAGAGTTCACTGAGCTGGGACAGGGGCAATGATGCTGACCGAGGCTGAGATGAACATGTAAGAATACTTGCTGTTGATGGCTGTTTACTGGGCAATGGGAAGCCAGGGGCTTAGATGGAAAGCAGCCAGACTGAGGTGGTGATGGATGGAATGCTTGGCTGGTGAGGTTTGGATGCTGATGATGAGAGGATGACGTGAAGCTGCTGGTAATGTCTGTTTTTGGGAGCTGGGGATCCAGGGAGGCATACGATCAGAGGGTGCATTATATCATAAGATTGAAAGGCGCTTATTAGCGCAAGAGTGTGGCGAAATATCCACGTCAGGACTAACACACTTCAAGTCCTATAGGTGCTTCTGGGAACAAAATATATGATCTCTGTGTGATGGGGACTAACACACTTCAAGTCCTATAGGTGCCTCTGGGAAGAAAATATAGGTCTGTGTGATGGGACTAACACACTTCAAGTCCTATAGGTGCTTCTGGGAACAAAATATATGATCTCTGTGTGATTGGACTAACACACTTCAAGTCCTATAGGTGCTTCTGGGAACAAAATATATGATCTCTGTGTGATGGGACTAACACACTTCAAGTCCTATAGGTGCTTCTGGGAAGAAAATATAGGTCTGTGTGATGGGACTAACACACTTCAAGTCCTATAGGTGCTTCTGGGAACAAAATATATGATCTCTGTGTGATTGGACTAACACACTTCAAGTCCTATAGGTGCTTCTGGGAAGAAAATATATGATCTCTGTGTGATGGGACTAACACACTTCAAGTCCTATAGGTGCTTCTGGGAAGAAAATATATGATCTCTGTGTGATGGGACTAACACACTTCAAGTCCTATAGGTGCTTCTGGGAAGAAAATATATGATCTCTGTGTGATGGGACTAACACACTTCAAGTCCTATAGGTGCTTCTGGGAACAAAATATATGATCTCTGTGTGATGGGACTAACACACTTCAAGTCCTATAGGTGCTTCTGGGAACAAAATATATGATCTCTGTGTGATTGGACTAACACACTTCAAGTCCTATAGGTGCTTCTGGGAACAAATATATGATCTCTGTGTGATTGGACTAACACACTTCAAGTCCTATAGGTGCTTCTGGGATCAAAATATATGATCTCTGTGTGATGGGACTAACACACTTCAAGTCCTATAGGTGCCTCTGGAAGAAAATATAGGTCTGTGTGATGGGACTAACACACTTCAAGTCCTATAGGTGCTTCTGGGAACAAAATATATGATCTCTGTGTGATTGGACTAACACACTTCAAGTCCTATAGGTGCTTCTGGGAACAAAATATAAGATCTCTGTGTGATTGGACTAACACACTTCAAGTCCTATAGGTGCTTCTGGGAAGAAAATATAGGTCTGTGTGATGGGACTAACACACTTCAAGTCCTATAGGTGCTTCTGGGAACAAAATATATGATCTCTGTGTGATTGGACTAACACACTTCAAGTCCTATAGGTGCTTCTGGGAAGAAAATATATGATCTCTGTGTGATGGGACTAACACACTTCAAGTCCTATAGGTGCTTCTGGGAAGAAAATATATGATCTCTGTGTGATGGGACTAACACACTTCAAGTCCTATAGGTGCTTCTGGGAAGAAAATATATGATCTCTGTGTGATGGGACTAACACACTTCAAGTCCTATAGGTGCTTCTGGGAACAAAAATATATGATCTCTGTGTGATTGGACTAACACACTTCAAGTCCTATAGGTGCTTCTGGGAAGAAAATATAGGAGCTCTGCCTGCCTGCCACGAACACACTACAAGTCCTATAGGTGCTTCTGGGAACAAAATATAGGAGCTCTGCCTGCCTGCCACGAACACACTTCAAGTCCTATAGGTGCTTCTGGGAACAAAATATAAGATCTCTGTGTGATGGGACTAACACACTTCAAGTCCTATAGGTGCTTCTGGGAACAAAATATAAGATCTCTGTGTGATTGGACTAACACACTTCAAGTCCTATAGGTGCTTCTGGGAAGAAAATATAGGTCTGTGTGATGGGACTAACACACTTCAAGTCCTATAGGTGCTTCTGGGAACAAAATATATGATCTCTGTGTGATGGGACTAACACACTTCAAGTCCTATAGGTGCTTCTGGGAACAAAATATAGGAGCTCTGCCTGCCTGCCAGGAACACACTACAAGACCTATAGGTGCTTCTGGGAAGAAAATATAGGAGCTCTGCCTGCCTGCCACAAACACACTACAAGTCCTATAGGTGCTTCTGGGAAGAAAATATAGGAGCTCTGCCTGCCTGCCAGGAACACACTACAAGTCCTATAGGTGCTTCTGGGAAGAAAATATAGGAGCTCTGCCTGCCTGCCACGAACACACTACAAGTCCTATAGGTGCTTCTGGGAACAAAATATAGGAGCTCTGCCTGCCTGCCAGGAACACACTACAAGTCCTATAGGTGCTTCTGGGAACAAAATATAGGAGCTCTGCCTGCCTGCCACGAACACACTACAAGTCCTATAGGTGCTTCTGGGAACAAAATATAGGAGCTCTGCCTGCCTGCCAGGAACACACTACAAGTCCTATAGGTGCTTCTGGGAACAAAATATAGGAGCTCTGCCTGCCTGCCACGAACACACTACAAGTCCTATAGGTGCTTCTGGGAACAAAATATAGGAGCGCTGCCTGCCTGCCACGAACACACTACAAGCCCCTCTTTCTAACTCAATCCTTCTAAATGAATCTATCCAACCTAACTCTCTCTCAGTAAATCTATCTAACTAAATCCAGCAGAGTGTCACAGATCTAGCCTGCTCTATCTGCTCTATCTGCGCCGGAACAGCATGTGACCGGCGCAGACAATAGGGATGAGCCGAACACCCCTCGGGTTCGGTTCGCACCAGAACCTTCGAACCGACCGAAAGTTCGCGCGAATTTTCGAACCCTATACGTTATAATGGACGCGAACGTTCGAAATCAAAAGTGCTAATTACAACGGCCAATATGCATGTTAATGTCATAAAACAGGTTTGGGGACCCGGGTCCTGCCCCAGGGGACATATATCAATGCAAAAAGAACTTTTAAAAACTAACGTTTTTTCGGGAGCAGTCATTTTAATGATGCATAAAGTGAAAAAAAAAAGTGAAATTTTCCTTTAAATATGGTACCTGGGGGGTGTCTAAAGTATGCCTGTGAAGTGGCATGTGTTTCCTGTGTTTAGAACTGTCCTTGCACAAAATGACATTTTTAAAGGAAAAAAAGAAGCCATTTAAAACCACTTGCGGCTTTAGGTTTGTTCTTAAGTAGAATCTGAACAGGTACATTATGAAGTGTAGCTCCATCCCAAAAAAATCTATTTTTAAGCTTTTTGGAGAACATAGGGAGGGGTTATCACCCCTGTAACATTTGCTGTCTTTGCACATCTGTTCAGAACATGTCACCTCACTTTCCGTCCCAATGACAAATGTTTTTGGAAAAAGTGGGGTTTTAATTGAAACAAGGATTGGTGATAAAGTATCAGTAGAGAGGAGATACCCTTTTCCCAAATTAAATCTAACAGGATAGAATTTCCCTTCCTAGGGGTAGATTTCCTCTCACTTCCTGTTTTCTCTTTCCATTTGCAAGTAGGAGTCGTTTGTAAGTTGGATGTTTGAAAGTAGGGGCCTGGCGTATATACTCTGCAGAAATTTGCCCTATTAGATGTTGGTGTAGCCACAAGACTGGTGGGCACAGGAATGGGCCCTGCTGTGAGTTAATAGATCAAGATTTGTAATTGCATGCACCTGTTGAACAGGGCAGAAAAATTGGGGGTGGTGGTGGTGGGTGGACGGTGTTGCCACAAGACTGTAAGCTCTCACAGTTACTCTTGGTGGGCGCAGGAATGGGCCCTACTGTGAGTTATTAGATCAAGATTTGTAATTGCAAGCACCTGATGAACAGGGCAGAAAAATTGGGCCTTTGGCGGTGGTGGTGGACGGTGTTGCCACAAGACTGTAAGCTCTCACAGTTACTCTTGGTGGGCGCAAGAATGGGCCCTGCTGTGAGTTATTAGATCAAGATTTGTAATTGCAAGCACCTGATGAACAGGGCAGAAAAATTGGGCCTTTGGCGGTGGTGGTGGACGGTGTTGCCACAAGACTGTAAGCTCTCACAGTTACTCTTGGTGGGCGCAAGAATGGGCCCTGCTGTGAGTTATTAGATCAAGATTTGTAATTGCAAGCACCTGATGAACAGGGCAGAAAAATTGGGCCTTTGGCGGTGGTGGTGGACGGTGTTGCCACAAGACTGTAAGCTCTCACAGTTACTCTTGGTGGGCGCAGGAATGGGCCCTGCTGTGTGTTATTAGATCAAGATTTGTAATTGCAAGCACCTGATGAACTGGGCAGAAAAATTGGGCCTTTGGCGGTGGTGGTGGACGGTGTTGCCACAAGACTGTAGGCCCTCATAGTTACTCTTGGTGGGCGCAGGAATGGGCCCTGCTGTGAACTATTAGATCAAGATTTGTAATTACCCGCCCCTGTTAAACAGGGGCTGAAAAATTGTGCCTTAGGCACTGGTGCTGGTGCCACAACACTGCAACCCCTCACAGATACTGTACTTGGAGCACAGCAGTCACACGTGTTGCAAAGCATTTTTTTTAAAAATTGTAATTACCCGCCCCTGTTAAACAGGGGCTGAAAAATTGTGCCTTAGGCACTGGTGCTGGTGCCACAACACTGCAACCCCTCACAGATACTGTACTTGGAGCACAGCAGTCACACGTGTTGCGAAGCATTTTTTTAAAAAATTGTAATTACCCGCCCCTGTTAAACAGGGCTGAAAAATTGTGCCTTAGGCACTGGTGCTGGTGCCACAACACTGCAACCCCTCACAGATACTGTACTTGGAGCACAGCAGTCACACGTGTTGCGAAGCATTTTTTTAAAAAATTGTAATTACCCGCCCCTGTTAAACAGGGGCTGAAAAATTGTGCCTTAGGCACTGGTGCTGGTGCCACAACACTGCAACCCCTCACAGATACTGTACTTGGAGCACAGCAGTCACACGTGTTGCGAAGCATTTTTTTAAAAAAAAATGTAAGTACACGCCCCTGTTAAACAGGGGCTGAAAAATTGTGCCTTAGGCACTGGTGCTGGTGCCACAACACTGCAACCCCTCACAGATACTGTACTTGGAGCACAGCAGTCACACGTGTTGCGAAGCATTTTTTTATAAAAATTGTATGTACACGCCCCTGTTAAACAGGGGCTGAAAAATTGTGCCTTAGGCACTGGTGTGGTGGCATGGATCATTGAGGAGGAGGAAGAGGATAGTCAGTGAACATAAGAGGACAGTCACTCAGCATCAGCATAGGCAGTCTTGAAGGGATGTGATATTAAAAATTATTCGGTTATATCCGCCTCAGGTGCCTGGTAGCTGGTGGTGATCCAAGACTGATTCATTTTGATGAAGGTCAGTCGATCAACCGAGGCGGTGGACAGGCGCACCCTATGATCGGTGACAAATCCTCCAGCAGCACTGAATGTGCGTTCGGAAAGAACGCTGGAGGCAGGACAGGCCAGTAGCTCAATTGCATACTGTGCAAGCTCTGGCCAGTGATCCATCCTCAGGACCCAGTAAGCCAGAGGATTTTCAGTGGGAAAGGTGTCCAAGTCTGACCTTGCCCCAAGGTATTCCTGCACCATGTATATCAGACGCTGGCGATGGTTGCTGGAACCGATCATACCTTGGGGCTGCGGACTAAAAAATTGTCTGAACGCATCGGTCAGACGTCCACCTTCCCCACCGCTCCTTCTGCTACTGACCGAAGCCTCAGCAACTCGTCGCCCAGGACCAGGAGTTTGTAGCCTCCCAGTTTCTGGGAACGCATTGCACAGACCTTTCTGCAAGGCCTCCCTGAGATGTCTCATCCTCTGCTCCCTCTGCGACGGCAAGATAAGGTCCGCAACCTTACCCTTGTACCGCGGATCAAGGAGAGTGGCCAGCCAGTAATGGTCCCTCTCCTTGATCCGAAGAACACGAGGATCCTTCCGCAGGCTTTGCAGGATCAGGGAGGCCATGCAGCGTAGGTTAGCTGAGGCATTCGGTCCGGAGTCTTCTGGGTCACTGAGGATGACATGATCGCCAGCCACCTCCTCCCAGCCACGTACAAGTCCACTGGTTTGTTGGGACTGTACATCATCCCTAAAAGACTGCTGCTGCTGATGCTGAGTGCCAGGCTCCACCTCCATGCTCACACAATCCTCCTCCTCCTCCTCCTCCTCCTCCTCCTCATCCTCTTCCTGTGTGATGGGTGGGACAGAAGGAACACTGTCCGGATAAAGGGGGCCTTGAGAGGCAAGGAAGTCCTCCTCTTCCTGCCTCTGTTCTGCCTCAAGTGCCCTGTCCATTATCCCACGCAGCGTATGCTCCAACAGGTGGACAAGAGGGACAGTGTCACTGATGCATGCACTGTCACTGCTCACCATCCTCGTGGCCTCCTCAAATGGTGAGAGGACAGTGCATGCATCCCTGATCATGCTCCACTGACGTGGGGAAAAAAAACCAAGCTCCCCTGACCCTGTCCTGGTGCCATAGTCGCAAAGGTACTCATTGATGGCCCTCTGCTGCGTGTGCAGTCGCTGCAGCATGGCCAACGTTGAGTTCCACCTGGTGGGCATGTCACATATTAGGCGGTTCTTGGGCAGGTTCAGCTCCTTTTGCAGCTCAGTCAGCCGAGCACTGGCATTATAAGATCGGCGGAAATGCACACAGACTTTCCTGGCCTGCCTCAGGACATCCTGTAAGCCTGGGAACCTGCCCAAGAACCGCTGCACCACCAGGTTGAGGACGTGAGCCATGCAGGGCACATGGGTGAGCTGCCCCTGTCGCAGGGCGGAGAGGAGGTTGGTGCCATTGTCAGAAACGACCATTCCTGGCTTAAGCTGACGTGGCGTCAACCACCTCTCGGCCTGCCCTTGCAGAGCTGCCAGAACCTCTGGCCCAGTGTGGCTCCTGTCCCCCAAACACACCAGCGCAAGCACGGCATGGCATCTTTTTGCCTGCGTACTTGCGTAGCCCCTTGTACGCCTACGGAGCACCGCTGGTTCCAAGGACAGAGCACTGGAGGAAGAAGAAGAGGAGGGGGTGGAGGAGAGAGGTGTGTCACAACCAGTAGCAGTAGTAGCGTTTTGGAGGCGTGGTGGCGGAACAACCTCCAACACTACTGCACCTTGTCCTGCATCCCTCCCAGCTGCCAATAGAGTGACCCAATGGGCCGTGAAAGAAAGGTACCGTCCCTGTCCATGCCTGCTGGACCATGAGTCAGCGGTAATATGCACCTTACCGCTGACCGCCCTGTCCAGCGAGGCATGGACATTGCCCTCCACATGCCGGTAGAGAGACGGAATCGCCTTCCGTGAGAAAAAGTGGCGTTTGGGAACCTGCCACTGAGGAACCGCACATTGAATAAACTCACGGAAGGGGGCCGAGTCTACCAACTGAAAAGGCAGCAGTTGAAGTGCTAGCAATTTAGCCAGGCTAGCATTCAACCGCTGGGCATGTGGATGGCTGGGAGTGTACTTCTTTCTACGGTCCAGCAGCTGGGGCAGGGAAATTTGCCTGCTGCAATCGGACGTCGGTGTACTGCAAGTACTTGGTTGTGACACACCTAATTCTACACCTTCAGTCCTCTCAGAGCAGCTTTCAGAGAGGACTGAAGGTGTAGTGGGGATGGAGATCCCAGCTGAGGAGGAGCAAGGAGAGGTCCGCTTAGTTCTTTGGTGTGGGTCTTTTATGTGTGCCTGCCAACGAGCTGCATGGCAGGTCGCCATCTGTCTGGTCATGCTTGTGGTGCCCAAGCGGCTGATGTTTTGGCCACGCGAGATACGCTTGAGACAAATATTGCAAATAGCAGTGGTGCGATCTGATGCACTCGTCTCAAAAAAGGCCCACACCAAAGAACTTTTCTGATAACGTGCAGAGGCAGCGCCCTGCACAGGCGGAGCTCTGCGGTGTTGTACAGTTGCTGTGCTGGCCTCTACCTGGCCTCCAGGGGGCATCCTGCCTCGTTGGACATGTGACGCCGCATCCTCCTCCTCCTCGTCCTCCTCCTCATCCTCTCTCCCTTCAGGCACCCACGTGGAGTCAGTGACCTCATCATCCCCTCCCTCTTCACCACTAGAGCAAACCTGGCAGTAAGCTGCAGCTGGTGGAACAGTACTGCCAGATTCCTCAAGCTGGGTATCATCATCCGAGCCTTCGAATCGTTGGGCATCCTCCTGGAGCATGTACCCAACACTGTGCTCAAAGAGTTCGGGGGACTCCTCAGGAGGACATGGTGGGTCTAGGGAAGGGGTGGCTGATGATGCTCTGCCAGTACCCTGAGCCTGGGTGAGAGAGGATGAGGAGGATGAGGAGGGCTTGGTCATCCATTCTACCAAGCCTTCAGCATGATGCGGCTCCACATGTCCAGCTGCCGAAAACAAAGACGCGCGTGTCCCATGGCCACGTGCTGATGACGATGCACGACCACGTCCACGGCCACGGCCACGTCCACTAGAAACAGAGCCTGCCTGCCCTGTGTTCTTGGCTCTGCACGCTCTGCCTCCCCTTGGCGGTCTTCCAGCCATTGTAGTCGGTAGTCCTGTGGGTGCTGCTGAGAAGAATATATAGGAGCTCTGTGTGATGCCACTAACACACTAGAAGTCCTATGGGTGCTTCTGCAAAGAAAATAGAGGAGCTCTGTGTGATGCCACTAACACACTAGAAGTCCTATGGGTGCTGCTGAGAAGAAAATATAGGAGCTCTGTGTGATGCCACTAACACACTAGAAGTCCTATGGGTGCTTCTGCAAAGAAAATAGAGGAGCTCTGTGTGATGCCACTAACACACTAGAAGTCCTGTGGGTGCTGCTGAGAAGAAAATATAGGAGCTCTGTGTGATGCCACTAACACACTAGAAGTCCTATGGGTGCTTCTGCAAAGAAAATAGAGGAGCTCTGTGTGATGCCACTAACACACTAGAAGTCCTATGGGTGCTTCTGCAAAGAAAATAGAGGAGCTCTGTGTGATGCCACTAACACACTAGAAGTCCTGTGGGTGCTGCTGAGAAGAAAATATAGGAGCTCTGTGTGATGCCACTAACACACTAGAAGTCCTATGGGTGCTTCTGCAAAGAAAATAGAGGAGCTCTGTGTGATGCCACTAACACACTAGAAGTCCTGTGGGTGCTTCTGCAAAGAAAATAGAGGAGCTCTGTGTGATGCCACTAACACACTAGAAGTCCTGTGGGTGCTGCTGAGAAGAAAATATAGGAGCTCTGTGTGATGCCACTAACACACTAGAAGTCCTATGGGTGCTTCTGCAAAGAAAATAGAGGAGCTCTGTGTGATGCCACTAACACACTAGAAGTCCTGTGGGTGCTTCTGCAAAGAAAATAGAGGAGCTCTGTGTGATGCCACTAACACACTAGAAGTCCTGTGGGTGCTGCTGAGAAGAAAATATAGGAGCTCTGTGTGATGCCACTAACACACTAGAAGTCCTATGGGTGCTTCTGCAAAGAAAATAGAGGAGCTCTGTGTGATGCCACTAACACACTAGAAGTCCTGTGGGTGCTGCTGAGAAGAAAATATAGGAGCTCTGTGTGATGCCACTAACACACTAGAAGTCCTATGGGTGCTTCTGCAAAGAAAATAGAGGAGCTCTGTGTGATGCCACTAACACACTAGAAGTCCTATGGGTGCTTCTGCAAAGAAAATAGAGGAGCTCTGTGTGATGCCACTAACACACTAGAAGTCCTGTGGGTGCTTCTGAGAAGAAAATATAGGAGCTCTGTGTGATGCCACTAACACACTAGAAGTCCTATGGGTGCTTCTCTGCAAAGAAAATAGAGGAGCTCTGTGTGATGCCACTAACACACTAGAAGTCCTGTGGGTGCTTCTGCAAAGAAAATAGAGGAGCTCTGTGTGATGCCACTAACACACTAGAAGTCCTGTGGGTGCTGCTGGAAGAAAATATAGGAGCTCTGTGTGATGCCACTAACACACTAGAAGTCCTATAGGTGCTTCTGGGAAGAAAATATAGGATCTCTGTGTGATGGGACTAACACACTTCAAGTCCTATAGGTGCTTCTGGGAACAAAATATAGGATCTCTGTGTGATGGGACTAACACACTTCAAGTCCTATGGGTGCTTCTGGGAAGAAAATATATGAGCTCTGTGTGATGGGACTAACACACTTCAAGTCCTATAGGTGCTTCTGGGAACAAAATATAGGATCTCTGTGTGATGGGACTAACACACTTCAAGTCCTATAGGTGCTTCTGGGAACAAAACATATGATCTCTGTGTGATGGGACTAACACACTTCAAGTCCTATAGGTGCTTCTGGGAACAAAATATATGGATCTCTGTGTGATGGGACTAACACACTTCAAGTCCTATGGGTGCTTCTGGGAACAAAACATATGATCTCTGTGTGATGGGACTAACACACTTCAAGTCCTATAGGTGCTTCTGGGAACAAAATATATGTCTGTGTGATGGGACTAACACACTTCAAGTCCTATAGGTGCTTCTGGGAACAAAATATATGATCTCTGTGTGATGGGACTAACACACTTCAAGTCCTATAGGTGCTTCTGGGAACAAAATATAGGATCTCTGTGTGATGGGACTAACACACTTCAAGTCCTATAGGTGCTTCTGGGAACAAAATATATGATCTCTGTGTGATGGGACTAACACACGTCAAGTCCTATAGGTGCTTCTGCGAACAAAATATATGATCTCTGTGTGATGGGACTAACACACTTCAAGTCCTATAGGTGCTTCTGGGAACAAAATATAGGATCTCTGTGTGATGGGACTAACACACTTCAAGTCCTATAGGTGCTTCTGGGAAGAAAATATAGGTCTGTGTGATGGGACTAACACACTTCAAGTCCTATAGGTGCTTCTGGGAACAAAATATATGATCTCTGTGTGATGGGACTAACACACTTCAAGTCCTATAGGTGCTTCTGGGAAGAAAATATATGATCTCTGTGTGATGGGACTAACACACTTCAAGTCCTATAGGTGCTTCTGGGAACAAAATATATGATCTCTGTGTGATGGGACTAACACACTTCAAGTCCTATAGGTGCTTCTGGAACAAAATATATGTCTGTGTGATGGGACTAACACACTTCAAGTCCTATAGGTGCTTCTGGGAACAAAATATAGGATCTCTGTGTGATGGGACTAACACACTTCAAGTCCTATAGGTGCTTCTGGGAAGAAAATATATGTCTGTGTGATGGGACTAACACACTTCAAGTCCTATAGGTGCTTCTGGGAACAAAATATATGATCTCTGTGTGATGGGACTAACACACGTCAAGTCCTATAGGTGCTTCTGGGAACAAAATATATGATCTCTGTGTGATGGGACTAACACACTTCAAGTCATATAGGTGCTTCTGGGAAGAAAATATATGTCTGTGTGATGGGACTAACACACTTCAAGTCCTATAGGTGCTTCTGGGAAGAAAATATATGTCTGTGTGATGGGACTAACACACTTCAAGTCCTATAGGTGCTTCTGGGAACAAAATATATGATCTCTGTGTGATGGGACTAACACACTTCAAGTCCTATAGGTGCTTCTGGGAAGAAAATATATGATCTCTGTGTGATGGGACTAACACACTTCAAGTCCTATAGGTGCTTCTGGGAACAAAATATATGATCTCTGTGTGATGGGACTAACACACTTCAAGTCCTATAGGTGCTTCTGGGAACAAAATATATGATCTCTGTGTGATGGGACTAACACACTTCAAGTCCTATAGGTGCTTCTGGGAAGAAAATATAGGTCTGTGTGATGGGACTAACACACTTCAAGTCCTATAGGTGCTTCTGGGAACAAAATATAGGATCTCTGTGTGATGGGACTAACACACTTCAAGTCCTATAGGTGCTTCTGGGAACAAAATGTATGTCTGTGTGATGGGACTAACACACTTCAAGTCCTATAGGTGCTTCTGGGAACAAAATATATGATCTCTGTGTGATGGGACTAACACACTTCAAGTCCTATAGGTGCTTCTGGGAAGAAAATATATGATCTCTGTGTGATGGGACTAACACACTTCAAGTCCTATAGGTGCTTCTGGGAACAAAATATATGATCTCTGTGTGATGGGACTAACACACTTCAAGTCCTATAGGTGCTTCTGGGAAGAAAATATAGGATCTCTGTGTGATGGGACTAACACACTTCAAGTCCTATAGGTGCTTCTGGGAACAAAATATAGGATCTCTGTGTGATGGGACTAACACACTTCAAGTCCTATAGGTGCTTCTGGGAAGAAAATATATGTCTGTGTGATGGGACTAACACACTTCAAGTCATATAGGTGCTTCTGGGAACAAAATATATGATCTCTGTGTGATGGGACTAACACACTTCAAGTCCTATAGGTGCTTCTGGGAACAAAATATATGATCTCTGTGTGATGGGACTAACACACTTCAAGTCATATAGGTGCTTCTGGGAACAAAATATATGTCTGTGTGATGGGACTAACACACTTCAAGTCCTATAGGTGCTTCTGGGAACAAAATATACGATCTCTGTGTGATGGGACTAACACACTTCAAGTCCTATAGGTGCTTCTGGGAACAAAATATATGTCTGTGTGATGGGACTAACACACTTCAAGTCCTATAGGTGCTTCTGGGAACAAAATATATGATCTCTGTGTGATGGGACTAACACACTTCAAGTCCTATAGGTGCTTCTGGGAAGAAAATATAGGTCTCTGTGTGATGGGACTAACACACTTCAAGTCCTATAGGTGCTTCTGGGAACAAAATATATGATCTCTGTGTGATGGGACTAACACACTTCAAGTCCTATAGGTGCTTCTGGGAACAAAATATATAGATCTGTGTGATGGGACTAACACACTTCAAGTCCTATAGGTGCTTCTGGGAACAAAATATACGATCTCTGTGTGATGGGACTAACACACTTCAAGTCCTATAGGTGCTTCTGGGAAGAAAATATAGGTCTGTGTGATGGGACTAACACACTTCAAGTCCTATAGGTGCTTCTGGGAACAAAATATATGATCTCTGTGTGATGGGACTAACACACTTCAAGTCCTATAGGTGCTTCTGGGAAGAAAATATAGATCTCTGTGTGATGGGACTAACACACTTCAAGTCCTATAGGTGCTTCTGGGAACAAAATATATGATCTCTGTGTGATGGGACTAACACACTTCAAGTCCTATAGGTGCTTCTGGGAAGAAAATATATGTCTGTGTGATGGGACTAACACACTTCAAGTCCTATAGGTGCTTCTGGGAACAAAATATATGATCTCTGTGTGATGGGACTAACACACTTCAAGTCCTATAGGTGCTTCTGGGAACAAAATATATGAAGTCTGTGTGATGGGACTAACACACTTCAAGTCCTATAGGTGCTTCTGGGAACAAATATATGATCTCTGTGTGATGGGACTAACACACTTCAAGTCCTATGGGTGCGTCTGGGAACAAAATATATGATCTTGTGTGATGGGACTAACACACTTCAAGTCCTATAGGTGCTTCTGGGAACAAAATATATGATCTCTGTGTGATGGGACTAACACACTTCAAGTCCTATAGGTGCTTCTGGGAAGAAAATATAGGTAACTGTGTGATGGGACTAACACACTTCAAGTCCTATAGGTGCTTCTGGGAACAAAATATATGATCTCTGTGTGATGGGACTAACACACTTCAAGTCCTATAGGTGCTTCTGGGAACAAAATATATGATCTCTGTGTGATGGGACTAACACACTTCAAGTCCTATAGGTGCTTCTGGGAAGAAAATATAGGTCTGTGTGATGGGACTAACACACTTCAAGTCCTATAGGTGCTTCTGGGAACAAAATATATGATCTCTGTGTGATGGGACTAACACACTTCAAGTCCTATAGGTGCTTCTGGGAAGAAAATATAGGAGCTCTGCCTGCCTGCCACGAACACACTACAAGTCCTATAGGTGCTTCTGGGAACAAAATATAGGAGCTCTGCCTGCCTGCCAGGAACACACTACAAGTCCTATAGGTGCTTCTGGGAACAAAATATAGGAGCTCTGCCTGCCTGCCACGAACACACTACAAGTCCTATAGGTGCTTCTGGGAACAAAATATAGGAGCTCTGCCTGCCTGCCACGAACACACTACAAGTCCTATAGGTGCTTCTGGGAACAAAATATAGGAGCTCTGCCTGCCTGCCACGAACACACTACAAGTCCTATAGGTGCTTCTGGGAACAAAATATAGGAGCTCTGCCTGCCTGCCACGAACACACTACAAGCCCCTCTTTCTAAATCAATCTTTGTAAATGAATCTATCTAACTCAATCTCTCTAAGTAAATCTCTCTAACTAACTAAATCCAGCAGAGTGTCACAGATCTATCCTGCTCTATCTACGCCGGAACAGCATGTGACCGGCGCAGACGGCGTGGCGGCCTTTTATAGGGGGGGGCGTGTACTAAAGCCCCTGAGCTGTAATTGGCTACAGGCGTCCTGCCTGTAGCCAATTATGGCTCTTCGAGTTTCCGGGGCTGTGATTGGCCAAGCATGCGGGGTCACAGTGCATGCTTGGCCAATCATCAGCCAGCAATGCACTGCGCCGGCCGCGCCGGCCGCAATGCATTGCGGGGCCGCTCGCATCACACGAACGTGATGCGAGCGGCCAAAATAGTTCTGGGCTCGCCGAGCGAGCGAACGCCCGGTGCTCGATGCGAACGTGGGTTCGCATCGAGCACCGGGCTAATTTTAAAGGCTTATATGCAAGTTATTGTAATAAAAAGTCTTTGGGGACCTGGGTCCTGCCCCAGGGGACATGTATCAATGGGAGCAGTGATTTTAATAATGCTTAAAGTGAAACAATAAAAGTGTAATATTATCCGAGCACGCAACCTGGCAGGCCACTGGAAAAGAGGGGGGTGAGAGAATGCCCCCCCTTCCTGAACCGTACCAGGCCACATGCCATCAACATTGGGAGGGTGCTTTGGGGGTAGCCCCCCAAAGCACCTTGTCCCCATGTTGATGGGGACAAGGGCCTCATCCCCACAACCCTTGCCCGGTGGTTGTGGGGGGCTGCGGGCGGGGGGCTTATCGGAATCTGAAAGCCCTCTTTAACAAGGGGATGCCCAGATCCAGCCCCCCCCTGTTTGAATTGGTAACGGGTACATTGTACCCCTACCATTTCACAAAGAAAGTGTAAAAAAATGTAAAAAAAAAAACACACAGACACCGTTGGGATAAGTCCTTTATTAAAAATAAAAAAAACAATTAAAAGATTCCTGCGATGGGTGATCTCTCCTCTCCAGGTCCAGGGTCCAACGATGATGTCCAGCGCAGCGCATCCTGTCTCCCCTGGAGACACAACGGGAATCCCGGCAGCCTGACAGGTTCCTTAGCTGAGGAGGACGGGGCCACTTGTCAAGTGACCCCGCCCCCCTCTGACGCAAGGGGAAACCTGGGCTTCCCCAGTGACGTGCAGGTGACCCCGTCCCCCTCTGATGTAATGTAAACCTGCGTTACATCAGAGGGGGCAGGGTCATCGCTGGACACCGGAGAAGAGATCACCCATCGCAGGATACCAAGAGTGGATTACCACCGCTGGAATCTTTTTTTTATTTTTAATAATGGATTTATCCCAATGGTGTGTGTGTGTTTTTTTTTTAATTTTTACACTTTCTTTGTGAAATTGTACCCCTACCATGTACCTGTTACCATTCCAAACAGGGGGGGCCGGGATCTGGGGGTCCCCTTGTTAAAGAGGGCATCCAGATTCCGATAAGCCCCCTGCCCGCAGACTCCCACAACCACCGGGCAAGGGTTGTGGGGATGAGACCCTTGTCCCCATCAACATGGGGACAAGGTGCTTTTGGGGGGCTACCCCAAAACACCCTCCCAATGTTGAGGGCATGTGGCCTGGTACGGTTCAGGAGGGGGGGCGCTCTCTCGTCCCCCCTCTTTTCCTGCGGCCTGCCAGGTTGCGTGCTCGAATAAAGGGTCTGGTATGGATTTTTGGGAGGAATTCCACTGCATTTTTTTTTTTAATTTGGCATGGAGTTCCCCTTAAAATCCATATCAGACCTGAAGGGTCTGGTGTGGATATTTGGGGGGAACCCCACATAATTTTTTTTTTACATTTGACGCGGGGTTCCCCTTAATATCCATACCAGACCTGAAGGGCCTGGTAATTGAATTTGGGGGGACCCCCACGCATTTTTTTTTTTTTTTTTTATCAATGACTTTCAATGACTGTTCTCTGTATTACCGGGAGCCGACAATTCATTATAGCCGCGAGTGCTTTTAAATTACTTTTTTTCCTGCAGAAATTACACTTTGTGCAGGGACCGTTCTAAGCACGGGAAACATGCGCCCCCTTTACAGGCATACTATACACACACCCTAGGTACGAAATTTAAAGGAATATTACACTTTTATTGTTTCAATTTAAGCATTATTAAAATCACTGCTCCTGAAAAAATGGCTGTTTTTAAACGTTTTCTTTGCATTGATACATGTCCCCTTGGGCAGGACCCGGGTCCCCAAACCCCTTTTAGGACAATAACTTGAATATTAGCCTTTAAAATTAGCACTTTTGATTTAGAACGTTCGAGTCCCATAGACTTTAATAGGGTTCTAAAGTTTGCGCAAATTTTCAGTCCGTTCACGGGTTCTGGTGCGATCCGAACCGGGGGGTGTCCGGCTCATCCGTAGTCTGGAGACATGCTTGGCCAGTCCATCACCTGTACTCTTTGTACTCTTCACCTGGTTGCCGCCACACATGCTTGACACCATCTGAACCAAATACGTTTATCTTGGTCTCATCAGACCACAAGACATGGTTCCAGTAATCCATGTCCTTAGTTTGCTTGTCTTCAGCAAACTTTTTGCGGGCTTTCCTGTGCATCATCTTTAGAAGAGGGTTCCTTCTGGGACGACAGCCATGCAGACCAATTCGATGCAGTGTGTGGCGTATGGTCTGAGCTCTGACAGGCTGACCCCCCACCCCTTCAACCTCTGCAGCAATGCTGGCAGCACTCATACGTCTATATCCCAAAGACAACCTCTGGATATGACGCTGAGCACATGCACTCAACTTCTTTAGTCGACCATGGTGAGGCCTGTTCTGAATGGAACCTGTAGTGTTAAACCCCTGTATGGTCTTGGCCACCCGTGCTGCAGCTCAGTTTCAGGGTCTTGGCAATCTTTTTATAGCCTAGGCCATCTTTATGTAGAGCAACAATTATTTTTTTTCAGATCCTCAGTGTTCTTTGCCATGAGGTGCCATGTTGAACATCCAGTGACCAGTATGAGAGAGAGTGAGAGCGATAACACCAAATTTAACACACCTGCTCCCCATTCACACCTGAGACCTTGTAACACTAATGAGTCACATGACACCGAGGAAGGAAAATGGCTAATTGGGCCCAATTTGGACATTTTCACTTAGGGATGTACTCACTTTTGTTGCCAGCGGTTTAGACATTAATAGTAGTGTGTTGAGTTATTTTGAGGGGACAGCAAATTTACACTGTTATACAAGCTATACACTCAATACTTTACATTGTAACAGAGTGTAATTTCTTCAGTGTTGTCACATGAAAAGATAAAATAAAATATTTACAAAAATGTGAGGGGTGTACTCACTTTTGTGAGATACTGTATGTACAACCCCGTGGTGTAAAAGGGGGCGGGGTCACTCAGTTATGTCACCGAGGGGACCCTGCCCTCAGCTATATAACAGCTGTCATGACGGGAGGCGGAACTGTTTTTTGTTTTGTTTTTTTCGGTCTGGCGGTGCAAAATGGATTTACATCGCTGGAATTTTTTATTTTTTAATAAAGAGAGGTCCATAGCAATGCCGAAGGGATTCGGCGGAGGGCATGACAGGGGTTAACGGGGGCAGAGCCATGCAGGAGAGATGTAGCTGGGCTGACAGCTGATAGGATGGGGCGGCAGCGTGGAAGATAGTTAGGCAGGAAACGGAAGGGGAGGGGTCTGTCTGCACGAGGAGCCGTGAGGGTAAGAGCTTCCCACCCACCCGCCCTACAATTGGAGGAGCTTGGTGCTGGTAGGGAGAGGGTTGGAAAAATACTGGTTGGTGGTTATTTGGCGGGGTGCAAGGCACTTGTTAAGATCATATGGGCAACTAAAAGGGCATGGTTTAGGGACCCGTCTGAGGGCGGCTCCCAGTTGGTATATGGGTACCTGCTAGTTGTCTCTGAGTCGGAGGCTTAAGCGACTTGAGGCCTGAGAAGTGACTAGCAGGTACAGTTATGGGTTTTGCCTATTGGACCTTGTGCCCCATGCTGTGATAAAACCGGAAAAAAATAAAAATAAAAATAAATATAAATATATATAAATATATATATATATAGATAAAAGGGTTAAAAAATACGTTATTTTATGTTAATTATGGAAATTTATATATTGCTTAATAAAATGGCTGCTGTGGCCAATTCACTCCACCCATGTGTTGTGTGGTCATTAGAGGGAGGGATGGGTTTATTGGTAACAGGTAAAGCCATAGTTAATACCATAGTCAAGGACTTGTCTCAAGCTGTACCTGAAATTAATAATAAAATAAATATACACTATAGTTTGTAGACGCTATAGTTTTTGCTCAAACCAATTAATATACGCAGAATACATATTAGCATTAATTGATGAAGAAATTAGATTCTTTTTTTCTTTTTTTTTTAAACTTTTTTCATTTTGTTTAAAATTTTCCATAATAGCACAGTCAACTATAATAAAAATAACATAACATTAATCTCCTGACCAAAGAGTTATAACCAATTTGCTCACAACTTATCATCTTGTTAGTCAAAATAATTTCCTCACCCCGATTCATGTACTTGGAAAACCCTGACCCCAAATTCGGGGTCCCTCAGATGCATAGGTACATATGGAAATTCCTATGGAATAAATATTAACCCTCACCCCCCACCCATGGGGGAAGAAAAAAAAACACCTCCACACCACATAATAATACAGCGTCACACCATCGCACAATTGTCAGTTAAAGTAACGCAGTGTAGTATCGCCAAAAAATGTTGTTAACTCCGGTGTACCACATGATGACAGACATTTAGCAGCATACTCGAGTATAAGCCGACCCGAATATAAGCCAAGGCACCTAATTTTACCACAAAAAAATGGGAAAACGTATTGACTCGAGTATAAGTCTAGAGTTAGAAATGCGCAACTACTGTAAGTGGAAAAGAGGGTCAACAATGCCCATTTGCAGCCTCACTGTGCCCATTTGCATGCCTCACTGTGCCCATTTGCATGCCTCACTGTGCCCATTTGCAGCCATAGGTCCCCCGAACTTCAAACTTGGTGCTATGAACCCCATCTTTGGATATGTTGTAGTGCTAGTTCCACAGGGTTCCTAGCACCAAATGGCCCAATATAGGGGGGCCCAAAGTCGGTCAGAAAATGTAATTCTCTGCTGCAGAAAAGTGATTGACTCAAGTATAAGCTGAGGGGGGGGGCACTTTCAGCCCAAAAAAATGTGCTGAAAAACTCGGCTTATACTCGAGTATATACGGTAAATGTATTTTACTGCCTGATACTGACTGTGGATATTGAGATGCCATAAAGTGGATGGGAAAAGCTTTCTGATAGCTCTGATACTCTATGCCATGGCCTGTATTGTCCTTGCAGTAATCCAGCAATGGTAATAACAGAGGGCAATGCCACATGAAATAAATATTTTATTCTATATGAAGTTTTATAGGTTTGTCCCAGTAAACATGCTAATATCTTTCAAAATAACATCATCATTTTATGGTGGTGATGACTAGTTTGCATTATATAGTAACCAGCCGCACCTTACACAAGAAGCAATACAGAATTCAAATATTTAAAGCTGCTTTAAAATTAACATAGGTAACATTTCCTCAGAAAAGAAAATGCCTGTCCAGTATTTACTATGCTTTTAGGTAACTCTATTTTTTTAAGGTAATATAAACCCTTCTATCCCTGGGTCTCTGTAACGTACCTGGTGATGAAGTCTGAAGTATATAGGTAGGTCTCTCTTATAGTTCTGGCTCAGAATCCCTGGTAATGTAGCAGGGAATGCCGGAGCACGAGAGGCATGAGTGCCTTTACAGTCTTCTGCCAGCAGGTGCTTATGTGCGTTCCGGTGCCCCGAGATGACTGGCTGGATGCACACTGGCAGAAGAACCAGAGCTGGAGACAGGCATGGGTCAGCTGTTGCATGTACCGGTACGAGAGCCAGGGCAAGGTCAGATAGTCTAGGTGAGCAATTTTTGGGCATGCTCAGGAGGGTAATAGACCAAACGGCACTGACACAGAGGACTTAGTGCTGTTTAAACAGCCAGCCTGGCACCAATGCGCACTTGTGTATGCGCATGCAAATACAATCATGCTCCCATGACACAGCCATAGGCAGGGCTTCTTAGGCTTATGCACCTGCGTGTATGCAAACGTCTTTCCTGACAGTCTCTCAGTCTAGCACTGGTGCGGGTGATAACTAAACAGTAATTAGATCTGACATAGACACAAGCAAAAAAATATATACTTCTGGTTCCGGCGCCATATGAGGAAGTGAGAGAGCATTTAGGTCCTGCCGCCCGACAAATCTGCCGTGTTAAGCCGCACCACAGCTCCGGTCCCAGGGCAGACTACATTCCCCTGCTCTCAGGAGCCAAATGGATCATTTTCTGGAGCGCACTGCTCCTCGCTCTTCACAAGCTCCCCGGTGGGAGGACGAACCAGAGACTGAATTAAAAGCCAAAACTTACATTCTGCTATACATTCTGAGGGCGCTGCTGCCCCATCCTAACCTCCTCCAGAGCAGCCAGTGGAGGACACAGACCCCGCTCACACTCGGATCACCCAGGCTGTGGCTCATCTGCTCTCCCCCATGATAGCTGCAGCAGTATACAAAGCTGTCCAGTAGGGCATGGAGCAGCTGAGACAGGATCTACACAGCCAGACTCACAGAGCCAGGGGGCTCTCTGTGAATAACAACAAGTTATTACTGTTCGCTAGGGATGGGCCGAACACCCCCCCCCGGTTCGTTTCGCACCAGAACCTGCGAACGGACCGAAAATTTGCACAAACTTTAGAACCCCATTAAAGTCTATGGGACTTGAACGAAAAGTGCTAATTTTAGAGGCTAATATGCAAGATATTGTCCTAAAAAGGGTTTGGGGACCTGGCTCCTGCCCCAGAGGACTTGGATTAATGCAAGTTTTTTTTTTTTAATTTCTTTAAATTTCTTTAATTTCTCCTTTTTCGGGAACACTGATTTTAATGACGCTTAAAGTGAAAAAAAAAGTGAAATATTCATTTAAATATCGTACCTGGGGGTGTCTATAGTATGCCTGTGAAGTGGCGTGTGTTTCCCTTGTTTAGAACAGTCCCTGCACAAAATGACATTTCTAACGGAAAAAAAGTAATTTAAAACTGCTTGCGGTTTTAATGTAATGTCTGGTTCTGGCAATATGGATGAAAATCATTAAGAAAAATGGCCCATTACCAGCCCCTTTGGGTCTTGTACGGATATTAAGGAGAACCCCGTAACCAAATAAAAAAAAAGAAAGGCGTGGGGCCCCCATGCCCTATATACTCAGAACAGCAGTATACAGTATACAGGCGGTGAAAACAAGACAGTTGTGTTAAGTAGAATCTGTCTGTAATTTTGCACTGGTACATTTTTAAAGTGTAGCTCCAGTCAAAAAATCTATTTTTAAGCTTTTTGGAAAACATAGGGAAGGGTTATCACCCCTGTATAATTTTTTTGTCCATCCGTCTTTTTTCATCTCACTTCCTGTTGTCTCCTTCCGTTTGCAAGTAGGAGACGTTTGAAAGTTGGATGTTTGAAAGTAGGGTCCTGCCGTATATGCTCTGCAGAAATTTGGCCCTAAGGTGTTGGTGTTGCCACAAGTTAACACTGTAAGCCCTCAAAGTGACTCTTGGTGGGCGCTGGAGCGCCCTGCTGTGAACTATTATATCAAGAATTGTAATTACATGCCATTGTTGAACAGTGGTAGAAAAAGTGGGCCTTTGGTGGTAGTGGTGGTGGTGGTGGTGCTGGTGCCACAACACTGTAAGTCCTCACAGTTACTCTCGGTGTGCGCTGGAACGGGCCCTGCTGTGAAATATTATATCAAGAATTGTAATTGCATGCCCCTGTTAAACGGGGGATGAAAAATTGGGCCTTAGGCACTGGTGCTGGTGCCACGACACTGCAACCTCTCCCAGATACTCTAGTTGGAGTGCAGGAATGATCCCTGCTGCAAAGCATTGCATCAAAAATTGTAATTACATGCCCCTGTTAAACAGGGGCTGAAAAATTGGGCCTTAGGCACTGGTGCTGGTGCCACGAGACTGCAACCTCTCCCAGATACTCTAGTTGGAGTGCAGGAATGAGCCCTGCTGCAAAGCATTTCAGCAAAAATGTTAATTACATGCCCCTGTTAAACAGGGCTGAAAAATTGAGCCTTAGGCACTGGTGCTGGTGCCACGACACTGCAACCTCACCCAGATACTGTAGTTGGAGTGCAGGAATGAGCCCTGCTGCCAAGTATTGCACTGGTGCCACAACACTAACACACCTCACATAAACTCTAGTTGGAGTGCAGGAACGAGCCCTGCTGCAAAGCATTGCATCAAAAATTGTAATTACATGCCCCTGTTAAACAGGGCTGAAAAATTGGGCCTTAGGCACTGGTGCTGGTGCCACGACACTGCAACCTCTCCCAGATACTCTAGTTGGAGTGCAGGAATGAGCCCTGCTGCAAAGCATTGCATACAAATTGTAATTACACACCCCTGTTAAACAGGGGGAGAAAAATTGGGCCTTAGCCACTGGTGGCGGGGCCCAGAACCAAAAATGTTCTTCCAAGCTATCAGCAGGATCATTGAGGAGGAAGAGGATAGTCAGTCAACATAACAGGATAGTCACTCAGAATCAGCATAGGCAGTCTTGAAGGGATGTGACGTTTCTAAAAAAAATATTTGGTTACATCAGCTTCAGGTGCTTGGTAGCTGGTGGTGATCCAAGACTGATTCATCTTTATGAAAGTCAGTCGATCAACCAAGTCGGTGGACAGGCGCACCCTGTGATCGGTTAGAAAGCCTCCAGCAGCACTGAATGTGCATTCCGAAAGAACGCTGGATGCAGGACAGGCCAGTAGCTCAATTGGCAATTAGCTCAAGTAGCTCAAAGCTCTGGCCAGTGATCCATCCTCAGTAAACCAGAAGATTTTCGGTGGGAAAGGTGTCCAAGTCTGACCTTGCCCCTAGGTATTCCTGCTTCATGTAAATCAGACGCTGGCGATGGTTGCTGGAACCGATCATACCTTGGGGCTGCGGACTAAAAAATTGTCTGAACGCATCGTCAGACGGCCACCTTCTCCACCGCTTCTTCTGTGAGTGACGAAGCCTCAGCAACACATTGTCCAGGACCAGGAGTTTGTAACCTCCCAGTCTCTGGGAACGCGTTGCACATACCTTTCTGCAAGGCATCCTGGAGATGTCTCATCCTCTGCTCCCTCTGTGATGGCAAGATAAGGTCCGCAACCTTACCCTTGTACCGTGGATTAAGGAGAGTTGTCAGCAAGTAATGATCCCTCTGCTTGATCCGAAGAATACGAGGATCCTTCCGCAGGCTTTGCAGGTTCAGGGAGGTCATGCAGCGTAAGTTAGCTGAGGCATTCGGTCCGGAGTCCTCTGGGTCATTAAGGAAGACATGATCCGCAGCCACCTCCTCCCAGCCACGTACAAGTCCACGGGTTTCTTGGGACTGTAAATCATCCCTAAAAGACTGCTGCTGCTGAGTGCCAGGCTCCACCTCCACGCTGACACATCCTCCTCTTCCTCCTCCTCCTCTTCCTATGTGATCAGCGGGACAGCAGGAACACTGTCTGGATAAAGGGGGCCTTGAGAGGCAAGGAAGTCCTCCTCTTCCTGCCTCTGTTCTGCCTCAAGTGACCTGTCCATTATTCCACGCAGCGTATGCTCCAACAGGTGGACAAAAGGTACAGTGTCACTGATGCATGCACTGTCACTGCTCACCATCCTCGTGGCCTCCTCAACTGGTGACAGGACAGTGCATGCATCCCTGATCATGGCCCACTGACGTGGGGGAAAAAAACTAGCTCCCCTGACCCTGTCCTGGTGCTTTAGTCACACAGGTACTCATTAATGGCCCTCTGCTGCATGTGCAGCCGCTGAAGCATGGCCAACGTTGAGTTCCACCTGGTGGGCATGTCACAGATAAGGCAATTCTTGGGCAGGTTCAACTCCTTTTGGAGCTCAGCCAGCCAAGCACTGGCATTATATGATCGGCGGAAATGCACACAGACTTTCCTGGCCTGCCTCAGGACATTCTGTAAGCCCGGGTACCTGCCCAAGAACCGCTGCACCACTGTAGAATAATTATTAATTTGGCTTTTTAACCAAGGTTTGTAATCATGCTGTTAGAGTTCCATTTTAGCTTTTAAAAGAAGCTTGCTTGTTCAGCATGAGACAGACCTTGAGATAGATAGGTTGTGTGAATGTCATTCTTGTACCAGTTGTTCTCCATGTCCAGGGTTTATGACTAAAGGTCAGTAGGTCAATGGTTTCACAGATAAGAATACGCCTAAAAGAATTTACTTTAAGAACATTTAAAGTTAACCTCTATGCTCATGCTCATATATTCTATGTATTCATAATATAGTTAGTTATTTGATATAGTTATTTAATTAGTTAACTAGTTTGAGTTTGTGTGAAATATGTATATGTTTATATATATTCAATTATAGTTTGCTGTGCATTTGTGAGTTTTAGTACAGAACCGGTTAAGCTAAAAGAGTGGTCATTACAAAGGTCATTCACCTTGAGTTTTTTTATAGTAAACTGTTGTGTGTTACTGTCAATCAAAGACGTTAGCGAGATGGACCTTTAGAAACATCATGAAATGACCATAAACATTTTTAGACCAAGCTATACATGGTCAAGCTGCTTTTAGCTTCTGAAGGTTCTGAACAACATAAAAGAAGCAGAATTTGGCCAAGAGGAAACACACATTTAGTCTTCCTTTACTGGCAGGAAGGCTTCCACATACACACACACACATTGTGAGGAAACACTTTGTTTTCTTAGGCTAACACTTAGCTTACTTCACATACAGCTGTCTTAACAGACACCTTTCAGACTCTGAAGAAACACAAAGCTGAAATACTCTTGTACTTTCTCTTAAGCTAACCATCTTTTGTTTTATTCCATCTAAGCTGTATGAAGTTTATAACTTTGTATGTATTACAAGTTTATGCCAAGTGTGTCTGAATAAATTCACACTTTGATTTAAGATAGCCTGGCTATTTATCCATTGAACTAATCGCATACAAAGACATTTGTTGACACAACACGTGTCTGAGGAAAGAAGCATTTTTTCCACACTTTTACAACCACCAAGTTAAGGATGTGAGCCACACAGGGCACATGGGTCAGCTGTCCCTGTCAGAGGGCGGAGAGGAGGTTGGTGCCATTGTCACAAACAACTATTCCTGGCTTAAGCTGGCATGGCGTCAACCACCACTCAGACTGCCCCTGAAGAGCTGACAGAACCTCTGCCCCAGTGTGGCTCCTGTCCCCCAAGCACACCAGCGCAAGCACAGCATGGCATCTTTTTGCCTGCGTACTTGCGTAGCCCCTTGAACGCCTATGGAGCACCGCTGGTTCCAAGGACAACGCACAGGAAGAGGCCATGGAGGAAGAAGAAGAGGAGGGGGTGGAGGAGAGAGGTGTGTCTCAACCAGTAGTAGCATTTTGGAGGCATGGTGGCGGAACAACCTCCAACACTATTGCACCTTGTCCTGCATCCTTTCCAGCTGCCAGAAGAGTCACGCAATGCGCCGTGAAAGATAGGTAATGTCCCAGCGGTCATATGCCCCTTACCACTGACCACCCAGCGAGGCATGGACATTGCCTTCCACATGCCAGTAGAGATCCGGAATCGCCTTCCGTGAGAAAAAGTTGCGTTTGGGAACCTGCCACCGAGGAACCGCACATTCCACAAACTCACGGAATGGGGCCGAGTCTACCAACTGAAAAGGCAGCAGTTGAAGTGCTAGCAATTAAGCCAAGCTAGCATTCAAACATTGGGCATGTGGATGGCTGGGAGTGAACTTCTTTTGACGGTCCAGCAGCTGGGGCAGGGAAATTTGCCTGGCACAATTGGATGTCGGTGTATAGCTAGCAGAGTGCCCGCAAGTACTTGGCTGTGACACACCTAATTCTACACCTTCATTCCTCTCAGTGCAGCTTTCAGAGAGGACTGAAGGTATAGTGGGGTTGGAGATCCCAGCTGATGAGGAGCAAGGAGAGGTCCTCTTTGTTCTTTGGTGTGGGTCTTTAAGGTACGCTTGCCAACGAGCTGCATGGCAGGTCAACATATTTCTGATATTTCAAGCATGTGGTGCCCAACCGGCTGATGTTTTGGCCATACGAGATACGCTTGACACATATGTTGCAAATAGCAGCGGTGCGATCTGATGCACTTGTCTCAAAAAAGGCCCACACCAAAGAACTTTTGGAATAACGCGCAGAGGCAGCGCCCTGCACAGGCGGAGGTCTGTGGTGTGATTCAGTCTCCTCTCTCCTATCAGGCACCCACGTGGAGTCAGTAACCTCATCATCCCCTCCCTCTTCATCACTGGAGCAAACCTGGCAGTATTCTGCAGCTGGTGGAACATGACTGCCAGATTGCTGTCCTTCTTGAGCATCCCCTCTTTCTGGGCTCATGCTACTGCCTTCCTCTAGCTGGGTATAATCATCAGAGCTTTCAAAACGCTGGGCATCCTCCTGGAGCATGTACCCAACACTGTGATCAAACAGGAGGACATGGTGTGTCTAGGGAAGGAGTGACTGATGTCATTGAGACAAGGGAAGAGGATGCGTTGGCAGCTGATTTGCCAGTACCCTGAGCCTGGATGAGAGAGATAATGAGGAGGGCTTGGTCATCCACTCTACCAAGCCTTCGGCATGTTGTGGCTCAACGCTTCCAGCTGCCAAAAGTAAGGACAAGCGTGTCCCATGGCCACGTGCTGATGAAGATGCACCGCGTCCACGACCAGCACTGTTGCCTCTAGACACAGGGCCTGCTTGCCAACTTTTATTGCCTTGTGACTGCCTGCCTCTCCTTGTTGGCCTTCCAGACATACTAATGGCCTGCAGGGGGCACAATACACCCACAGTAACTGCCTGTGGCATAGCGACAGAACAACTACAGCAATTGGGGGTAGCTTCAGGTGTATACTGTGCAGGGGGCACAGTACTCCCACTGTAAGTGCTTGTGGTATAGCAACAGAACAACTCCAGCAATTGGGGGTAGCTTCAGGTGTATACTGTATTGGGGGCACAATACACCCACTGTAACTGCCTGTGGTATAGCAACAGAACAACTACAGCAATTAGAGGTAGCTTCAGGTGTATACTGTATTGGGGGCACAATACACCCACTTTAACTGCCTGTGGTATGAATTTCTTGGATGATACACCATCTCCTACCTCCCATGCAGTCCCTAATGCAGAAAAGCACCAGATCAGCCCAACAAAATATTCATCCAAGCGCGGGCGATACGCATGTAGCGCTACCCATTCAGGAATCAGCTGACTGTTCTAGGACTGACACTTCTGGCCTCCCGTGGAGTATGCTAGCCATTAATTTGGCATTCTGATACGCAACATTCTACAGGTTTTCTTCTCGTCAGTCGTCACAGGCCTCCAGGCGGGAGAGTCCTGTTTTATATAATACATGACTTGTCCTTTTTGCCAGCAGTGGTTAGCTTCCCTATCAAGACTCAGAGGGGGTTTCTGCTTTTATGCCAGTGCATCATGGTACGCAATAGTGCCACACTAATTTGACAGGGGCTCGGAAGATAGACTCTCCTGTGTATGTTTATTTCTCATACGGAAAAAAGTGAAGTCATTAGTTACTCGGTTGTTATTTTACTGTGTTTTTTTTTTTTTCTTGTCTTTACTATCTCTATCTGTCAAACTTAACTTGACCGTTGCAGTGTGAGTGGCATAGCCCACTATCTGAGTGTATTCATACTAACGGTATGAGGGTGTTTCCTTTTTTAAATTATCTCCCTTTCCTAGTACGGGGGAGTTACTGATTGCTAGGGTAAGGTGATAGTTCTCACTACTCTCCCTCTCTCCCCTCTTGTCTGGGGGTGCTACCCCTTAACAAGCCTGCATCAATCCAATCCCCAAGAAGAGGATCATCTCATGGAACGTCAAGGGGCTGCGGTCACCGCACAAACGGATGAAAATCCTCAGGCATTTAAACGTTTAAGGGCAGATGTAGCCCTTCTCCAAGAGACCTATTTGACTGAAAGTGATTTTCATCGCCTTAAGAAACTTTGGGTGGGTGAGATCTTTGGTTCCTCAGCAGTAGGACATAAATCAGGAGTGATTATCCTTTTTCACAAGAGATTGTCATACTCTATCCATTCGGTAGACAGAGACCAGGAGGGCTGCAAATTAACAATCCATTTAACCATTGCGTCCAAACAAATAGCTCTTACCAACATATATGCGGTCAACACGCTGGTCACTTCCTTTTTTCGGGACCTCTCATCGTGGGTGCTGCGCTCATTCAAACTTTTGCATATACTCGGCGGTGACTTCAATACTGTAATGAATGTAGAGGAAGATAAATCTCTTGACGTTCCACCCAACTCACAGATCAACTCTCCCCCTACACAGAAGATCACTACACTGCTAGCCAACACCATATCACTTTTACACATGGCTGATGTGTTGCGCTTATCCCATCCCACTGATAGGGATTTCACTTTTTACTCACCTCCACATGACACCCTCTCCAGGATTGATTACTTCTTCTGTTCACCCACACTGCTACCAGCAATATAGGATTCAGAGATTTCTGCAATAGCCATCTCAGACTATAGTCCCATTGTAATCACCTTGATTTTCAGCCTCGCGGCACGCACGCCTTCCGTCATATCTAGCAGATAATGAGGATTTTCGGCATGTAATCTTTGTTGCCTGGAACGATTACGTTCTTACTAATGCTGAGCACACCTCCAATCCTAACTTGTTTTGGGAGATGGGCAAGGCAAAATCACCTCCTACACAACACGATTCAAAAATAATTCATTGGAACAATATTGTCAGGCGAGCGATGCCCTTCGAAAAGCCCAAGCAGCCTTAAGCTTACATCGCTCCTCTGAGACTAGACAGGCTTGGCTAGCTGCTAAACGCTGCTTTGACTTATGGGTAGAGCAACGGGAAAGGGTTAAAGCTGCCTATTGCTCTTTGCAGTTTCACAAATTTGTCAGCAAGGCTGGTAAGCTGCTTTCCAATCTCTGTAAAGGGCCCCACACACCCACACATATCATGGCACTGAAAGACACTAATGGCACCCTAACCACTTCTAAACCAGAAATAGCCTCTCTCCTGACCGAATTTTACCAACAACTGTAATTTGAGGATCCCATAGATCTAGAGTAGGCTGAATCGCTTATCACCTCCCTAGAACTACCTGCATTATCTGATTCCCAGCTGGACATGCTAAATTCTCCTATCTCAATAGATTAAATACTTTCTACCATTAAACATCTATTGAATAACAAAGCACCCGGGCCTGATGGATACTAAGCAGAATTCTATAAAATTACCCAAAACTTTGTACCACACACTCCGATGTGTGTTTTTAATGGGATTTGGGATTGGGGTCCCTATCTTCCTACAGGCTCAATGGCATTTATGAAACTCCTAGCAAAGAATGGAAAGGACCCAACTCTTCTGGGTTCCTATCGCCCAATATCTCTCATAAATATGGACGCCAAAATCTTATCTAAAATTGTCACTTCCCGACTGGCTAGTATAATTCCCCACCTCTTACATTCAGCGCAAGTTGGGTTTGTTACAGGCAGATCGGCTTTTCTTCATATTCGCAAGGTCATTCTCACCCTAGAACATTCCAGACTACACCTGGATAACGACACAGCCATTCTATCGCTTAACACGGAAAAAGCATTTGATAGTATAAATTTCCAATTGTTATTTCTGGTGTTGAGAAAATTTGGGTACATGGGCCCAGTGGTGAATTTTATACAATCAATGTACTCTGCACCCACTGCATGTCTAGTTACGTCAGGATCTATCTCAGCTCCCATACGTCTGACAAAGGGAACACGTGAAGGGTGTCCTCTCTCCCCATTGCTTTTTAACCTGGTCATAGAGCCCCTCAATACTCAATAACCATCCACTTCTTACAGGTATACAGATAGGTGACACTAAATTACGCGCAGCTCTATTTGCCGATGACATTCTCATTTTTTCATCGGCGGTATCTTCTGATCTCCCCGTCATCCAGGATCTTTTTTCCACTTTTAGGCAATGCTCTGGCTTACGTATTAACTTTACCAAAAGTGAGGTACTTCCACTGAATCCCAAGCGCTCTCAAATTTAGGCCCCCTCCTCACCACTATAGGTAGCTACACATTACATCACCAGGTATTAAAATAGGAAGTGACCCATCATCTCTCTCATCTGTAATTTTGTTACCTTTCTTTTGTGCACTGGTCCAAATCATTTGGTGGGGGGGGGGGGGTTATGATGTGAAATTGTTTTTCAGGTGTTGGGCTTGGCCCCTTAGTTACAGTGAAGGGAACTCTTAAGGCGTCAGCATACCAAGACATTTTGGACACTTTCATGCTCCCAACTTTGTGGGAACAGTTTGGGGATGGCCCCTTCCTGTTCCAACATGACTGCGCACCAGTGCACAAAGCAAGGTCCATAAAGACATGGATGAGTGAGTTTGGGGTGGAGGAACTTGACTGGCCTGCACAGAGTCCTGACCTCAACCAGATAGAACACCTTTGGGATGAATTAGAGCCGAGACTGCAAGCCAGGCTTTCTCTTCCAACATCAGCGCCTCACCTCACAAATGCACTTCTGGAAGAAAACAAACATTCCCATAGACACACTCCTAAACCTTGTGGACAGCCTTCCCAGAAGAGTTTGAAGCTGTTATAGCTGCAAAGGATGGGCCAACTCAACATTGAACCCATACGGACTAAAACCAGGGTTCCATTAAAGTTCATGTGTAAAGGCAAGCGTCCCAGTACTTTTGGTGATATATATTTTTAGAGGCCTTAGAGCAGTGTTTCTCAACCTTTTTTCAGTCAAGGCCCCCTTTAATATTATGCAGAATCTCAAGGCACCCCATTCAAAAATGTAAAAAAACAAAACAAATAGTTTTACGTAATGCAGCAACATCGACACATGTAGGACACCCTACATTGGAGGTTAGTTTTTTTTTCAAAGCAAATACACTTTTTGCACGCTGTACTAACTAGTATTCCAATGTTTCTCTTCTCCCTTATTCAGCTAAATTGGAAACTAGGGCACCCTTAAAGTCCTGCAGTTCTACTCTTTATAACACTTTAATTTAGGCCTTGGCCAATATGGACCGTTCAGGATTGGACACACCTTGTACATGTGTCATCCAGGGTGGCGGGGTGCAGGTAGTGGCAGCGGCTCCAGGCTAGTGGGTGCGGGGTGTGGGCAGAGGCTCCAGGCTAGCGGGTGCGGGGTCAGGACAGCGGCTCCAGGCTAGCAGGTGTGGGGTCAGGGCAGCGGCTCCAGGCTAGTGGGTGCGGGGTGTGGGCAGAGGCTCCAGGCTAGCGGGTGCAGGGTCTAGGCAGCAGCTCCAGGGTGGCGGGCTTCCTCTCTGGCTCCAGCGGCTTCCTTCTTTGCTCCAATCAGGAAACAGGTCTCACACCTGCTTCCTGATTGGCGGGGAAGAGAATTAGTGTGAAAATAATGAAAATGTATTTGCTATCGTCACACTGAGTGGGATCAGCTCACCATTTTTTGAAGCCTATTAGAGCATCTGGCTCTAATCATGTGCTTCAAACCCCCCCCCCCCCCCATCCCCGCCTTAAGAATTCATGCACCCAGCGCACTGAACGGAGCCTTATGCATGGATAGGGAGGGCGGCGGTGGTGTTAGGAGGCGAGGCGCCCGTGTGCCCACAATGCAGGCATTCTTTAATGCAGGGCAAAAGGGCAGCTGCCCTGGGCCCTGTCATTGTTGTGGGGCCCAAAGCAGCTGCCTCATACTTGCCAACTATCCCAGTTTAAATTCCCTCGTCCATTGAAGTTTTGGTCCGTGCTGTGTCCTGATATTTCAGCGTGAAGTTCTTTTACTAATGCTGCCCAGCTCTGCCCTATTGTTGTGTACAGATGACTCACCTGTAGACCCTGTGTTTACATGTAACTATCAGCATTAATATGTTAATTTGCGCGGACCAGCAGCATTCATATGTAAATAGAGGCGGTATTCATATGTATGTCATTTCCCCTGAGGTCATATCCACCATCACCTATACTGAATGCTGCACACTGGGAAGATCAAGGGGAAAACTTTAAAGTCCTGCCTACAAATGTGGTACAAATGTGGTCATTAAGCCTACCATCGGCCTGTTCTGCAAAGGTAAGCAAATTAGTGGGGGAGGATAGTGTGGGGTGTGCAGAGGTAGGCAGAGAAGGAATTACAGTTTGGGGTGCACAGGTGAGCGAGGAGGCTATGTATGGAGGTAAGGAAGGTGGGTGCAAAGATGAGCAGAAGAGACAGGTAGAGTTAAAGGGGAGGGGGATTGGAGTGGAGAGGATGGGGAGGTTTGGGGTGGAGGGGTTAGCATGGGTTTTAGGATGCAAAGGTGTACTGACAGGGTGGGGATAAAGATGTAGGTCACCTGTAGGGAAGCCAATTCATTTCAATGGGCTGCTCTATGCGCTACAAATGTGGAAGAAAATCACAAACCCTTCTTCAAAATCACACTAAAACAATTAATGGCACTGCTGTGTATCTGCTAAAGGACAGCACGTTTCTGTGGTGTCAGAAAGCAATTTTGCATGCCGCCAGGCTCCGCCCCCGTGCGTTGCGAGGCTCGCAGGAAACAGGACGTGGCACACAGAGGCATCGGGGGGAGGACAGAGCCCACAGACATAGCGGGGGGACATCGCAGGATCCTGGGGACAAGGTAAGTACACTGCACCAGGATCCTGCAATGCAATCCCGAGTGTGGCTCGGGGTTACCAATAATGGTACTAAAATTTAACCCCAAGCCACACTCTGGAAAACTGCCAGGGGAAGTTAATGGGTCCCCTCACCTCCCCAGTCCATGATGTGCAGGCAGTGAGGAAATGATGTGCTGTAACCTCTAGCAACCAATCAGTTAGCAGGAATGATATGCAGTAACCTCTAGTAACCAATCAGTAAGCAGTTATGATGTGCAGTAACCTCTAGCAACCAATAAGTGAGCAGTAATGATGTGCAGTAACCTCTAGCAACCAATCAGTGAGCAGTATTGCTGTACAGTAATCTCTAGCAACCAAACAAGTAGAAATCATGTGCTATAACCTTTAGCAATCAGTCAGTGAGTGGTAATGATACACTGTAACCTCTGGCAACCAATTGCAATCGCTGCCTGATCAAATTCAGTAAACTTATTTTGAGTCTAGCTGCTATTTATTGCATGTCTCAGAGCAGGTGTAGAGCGAAACTGCATGGTGGAGGGTCCAAGAACATTTTTGCCCAGCGTCCAATCAATATTAAAGACGGTCCTGAATGCACGGGCTGCCACTGCCTTGTACACGTTTAAAAAGAAGCCCTATGCAACGTGGAAATATTTACTGCTATAAAAATTGAGGCTCATAAACAAACATTGTTCAACTTCTAATACAACCAACCTCATGACATGCTCCTCGCACGCTAAACTCTGATTACAATTCCATAGAATTTACCCATGGTCTAGAGCCCTACGGACGACATGAGTAACGATGACACATAGGGACAACACAAAACTCACCAACATGAAATAGACCTGAAAGTGTGCCTTGGTCTACCGTATGGTACGCCAAAATAAGGGGGCATACCCTAGATAAAGAATGATAAGAAGTAGTTATGGAATGTGGAATGAGTATTCAGTCTGGGGTAAGAATACTTAGAAGAGGTTTTAAAAGGGGAGGGTGGGCGGGTATCACGCACAGGAAACCGACAAAGACCGGCGGCCTTTGGGCTGCTTAAATACCCTCCGGGCTCCTCCCATAACTTCAGGCCGGTACCCGGCCTTCCAATTTATGGTCTAGAGCCCTACGGACGACATGAGTAACGATGACACATAGGGACAACACAAAACTCACCAACATGAAATAGACCTGAAAGTGTGCCTTGGTCTACCGTATGGTACGCCAAAATAAGGGGGCAAAAACCTTCAGGTAGGGGATAATTATTTATTAGAGGTAATGTCACTGAGTGAGTCGAGCAAAGGCCTGAGCCATTTCTAACTGTGGGTTAGGAATGTAGCGAGAGAAGCAGGCCGACTTCCACCGACCCAGTTTCTTGATTACGTGGTCCGGAACCCCCTGTCTTGAGGCCGTCGTGGCCGCCCCGATCCGGAACGAATGCCCGGAGTACTGGCTGGGGTCCAACTGAAGATGGCCGAGAAGGACCCGGACATGTTCCACGAACTGCGAAGAGTTAAGGGCTTTCACCGGAAAAGGTAGCAGTGGACTGGCCCCGGGGCAGTCGGACAGCAGTGCCGTCAGGCGGTCCAACACGGCAACTGGGCACCAGTTGTTGTGAGTCCTGTATAGGTGAATATCTACTCCGGAACCTCGCTGTTGGGTTTTGGAGGTCGTCAAGTGAAGGACGTAGTGATCCTGGTGGCGATAGAGATTATTTCTACGCAAGACTGGACCGGCTGGGTGGCTGCGAGTGAACTCGCTGGGCCGCAGAAACCCGTAAAACGCCATGTGTATCGCAGCCTGCAGGACGGTACTGAGGAGGAGACCGAAAGGGGACCTATCCAGGATGTCAGACATCCCCTTGAAGATCTCCCCCGTGATAGGCAGCCGCTTTGAGCTGACTGGCGGCTGGTGTTTCTGAACTCCACGTAGTAGAGCCCTCACGGCGTGGCAGGAGAACACCGAAGGCCTTGCGGGGTCTTGAAGTGACAAATAGTGCTGCACCCCGGCCACGTACTGGCGTATCGTGCTGTGTGACAGTGCTAGGTGTGAATGGCAGTAGGCGATGAACGCCAAGACCTGCTTGAGGCTGGAAGACTCGCGAGGCCGCTGGGGCAGGAACTTGTTAAACGCCCTCCAGGCCGTCTGGTAGGCCCGACGGGTGTTGCGGGCGAGTGAGGCGTTGATGATATCGGTAGCTGAGTGTAGATGTGGGGCTAGTCCAAGGTCAGTTGTGACCAATCCGGGATAGTGGCTGAATGACGGCAGGCTCCTGGCACCTGTTCAAAGAAAGAAATAAAGTTAAAACGGGAGAGTGCGTCCGCTGCTGCGTTGAACTTCCCTGGAATGAAGGAGCAGTACACATTGAACTGATGCTGTAGGGATAGCTGGACCAGTCTGCGGAGGAAGGACATGACGGGCCTGGACTTAGACCTGCCCTTGCTGATGATCTCGGCTGTGGCTTGATTGTCTGTCGAGAAAGCCACCGTCTGTCCAGACCAATGGTGACCCCATAGGTGGGCGGCTGCTACAATAGGGAAGAGCTCAAAGAGGGCTGACGTGGTAGTAAAGCCCGGTGTGGCTAGTGCTTGAGGAGGCCACGGGGCGGCGAACCACAAATGGCCAAAAATGGCGGCGCATCCTGTGGATGCCGCCGCGTCGGTCACCACCTGTGGTGACTGCGTGGACACGACTGGGATAAACAGGGACACACCGTTCCAATCACTAAGAAAGTGCTCCCACATGGCCAGATCTGCCCTGGCTGCAGAATCCAGCCTAATGACCTGGTCTGGGTCCTGCGTGTAGGACAGGAAGACCAGCAACCGGGACACAAAGGAGCGGCCCTGGGGGATGATCCTCACGTCAATGTTCAGCATCCCGAGGAGAGACTGAAGTTGCTTCTGAGTACATCCCCCCCCCCGGGTGAACTCTTGCAGAACCGTCCTGATACGGTCCAACTTATCTGCCGGAAGGCTGGCCTGCATGGCCAACGTGTCAAGGTCGACGCCCAGGAACGTGATCTTGTGTGCCGGGCCGTCAACCTTGTGCTCCGCTATGGGGACGTTCAGATTGTCGAAAACCGTCCTCAACTTTCCAAGGTCCCCTGGGGGAGCCCCGGGCGGCTCTATCAAAAGGAAGTCATCCAAATAATGGATGACCTCGTGGCACTGTGCCTCATGGAGAAGGATCCACGCCAGGGTCTCGGCGAACTTGTCAAATAGCCAAGGACTACTTTTAGACCCGAAGGTCAATTTGGTCGCGAAATAATATCGCTCCCTCCACTTGATGCCGTGCCAGCACCACAAGGAAGGATGGATGGGCAGCAGCTTGAAGGCGTCGGATATGTCCGCCTTCGAGAGCCACGCACCCACCCCTGCCCTGAGAATGGCCTGGATAGCCATGTCTACCGAAGCGTACTTCAGCGAGAACTCCTCGGAGGGGATGAGCGAGTTGAGACTGGGAACGACGGAAGAATGAGGCGCTGACAGATCATACACCAGACGTTTTTTATTTGAAAACTTTCCCTGCACAAGCCCGATAGGGCTAACCCTCCAGATGCTGAAGGGGGATTGACAGAACGGGCCTATCATGAAGTCCCGATCCAACTCCGTCTGCAAAAGGACATCAATCGCTGGCTCGTCTGTTGCTGCTGAGCGTAAATTCGGACATTCGTGGGTGGAGTGGGGCAGGGTGATGAGCCCGGTATGGAACCCCTCAGTGAAGCCTCGGATGAGGTAGCTGGCGAGTGACGGAGTGGGGTGTGAGGTCAGGTAGACGCCGAGCCAAAGGACATTGACCCGGCTTAGTCATGGTCTCTTCTGTTTGACCTCACACAGGATCCTGGGGTGCGCCCTCTGGCACAGGGTGCAAATGTGCAAGAGCCGGCACTGGCTGAAATTGCAGGAGCCGTAATTAAAATTGTTGCAAATGGCGGCTCCCCCAACCATCCGCACCGGACGTCCCAATTTGTCCATCTTTCGCCCTTGCACCGGGGCCTGCTGAGCCTGGCTCGTGCTGGCAGAGGCCGTGCTAGCTATCGGATGGACAGAGGCTACGTTGGCACACCAGACCGTGGTGTGAGACGCTGACTGACAGACAGCACATAGCGGGGAGCGAAGGCCTGCAAAGTGGCGGCAGAACAATTCCGTGTCCACTACGCTCCAGTCCGTTGGTAAATGGAACTGTGTGAATCTGGCTGCGGCTTTGGCCGAGAAGGACCGATGGTAGTCGTAGAACGCTGAGCCACCGTATTTGTGGCCCAGGTCTACGACCAAATGGAGGTAGAGGTCCAGCTCTTCCCGTCTGCCGGGGGAGGCTGAGCACAGCACGTCTCTAAACATGCCGAAAGCGAGCGTGAATTCGGGCACCGTGAGCTTCCTGTTGAGCCTCGGATCCTTCGCTTTCAACACCACCGAGACATCTCCCCAGGTGTAGGCCTTGTTCTCGGCCAAGTCATGGACCGAGATCAAGAGTGAGGCCAGATTGACGTCTTTGCCCTCTAGAATGTCCTTCCTTACGCTGGGTGGCACCAGGTGGGAAGGGTGAACGGTAGGCGTGGCAAGCTCACTACCTGCGGCCGGTGCACTGATGGCTGGGACCACCGCGTGGTCCGGAACCGTGGCAGCCGGGCTGGCCTCTAGCCGAGACACCCTGTCCTGGACCTCCACGATTGAGGAAGACAGGGAGGACACGAGGGTGTGTAGCTGGGCAACGGCGGCTGAAATCGATTCCAGAGACGCCTGCTGGCTGCTGGGGCTTGCTGCGGCCGGTGGTGGGAAGAGACGCCTGAACAGCTCCGCCTTCCTGGCCGTGGACGAGAAGGGTATCCCTCTGCGTCTCAGCTCGGCGGACAGCCTAGGAATTGTCCATGCCCTAAGAGACTGGACACTGCCAGCCTCGGAGGCTGACGCCGGAGATAGTGGGGTGGTGAGGTCATCGCTGCCAACTGACGACATGGCGGCTGCCAAGACCTGTAACTTGGTAGACTGGTCACGTGTCTGCAGGCTGGGCCTAAAAGGTGACAAGAAATGAGTTTGGACGTGTCACCTATGATATACGTACCTGCCACAAGAAAGCAGGAGCCCCCCGTGCCCTTGTGTTTTTTTTTTTTTTTTTTTTTTTTTTTTTTTTTAACTGCTGGAACCCTGTTCAAGTTGGCGCAGGTGGACCTACTGAATCCGACTGACCTGAGAGAGTGTGAGAAAAAATACCTATTTAAGAGCCTAACACTGCTGCCGTCCAGAGCGACGGAACCCAACGCAGATGATAACAACAGGCGATAGTGACTTGAGTCGACTGCCGAGATCGCTGTGGGATCAACTGACAGATGACAACACGAACGACTGACTTGACACGTTGCTTTACTGAATGAACTTCCCGTGACAGGGCCCGGCCCGTTCGTACCGTATGGGGGTGACTGTGGGCCGGACTCCGGAGCACGTACAAAATGAGGCCACCATGAAACTAGGCCGACTGCCTAGGTATGCTGAGGCCGAACTGTGACATCCAGCTGCCACCGAGTCCGACTTCAAGCTCCCCCCCTTTTTATTTTTTTTTTTTTATTTTTTTTTTTTTTTTTTTTTTTTTTTTTTTTTTTTTTGAAATGCGGCCGGCCTAGGGCACGCCGGCGCGAATTCGTACAAGCGGGTGACCAATTAACACCGGGCGTGGTAAGGTGACACAGAAATGATATAACATGACAAGGGCAAGAATCAAAGTTTTTTTTTTTTTTTTTTTTTCTTTGCGACTCCGCCCCTGGCGCATGTATTGAAATGAGGCCGAGCCTAGGGCACGCCGACACGAATTTAGTGCGAAGAAGTGACTCCATTCGTGCCGGGCGTGGTAGGGTGACAGAAATGAGATACCATGACAGGGGCAAGAATCAGGAATGTACGTAAACCAGTGATGCGATTCTGCCCTTGGCGCATGTATTGAAATGAGGCCGTGCCTGGGGCACGCCGCCATGAATTCAGTGCGAGAAAGTGACTCCATTCATGCCGGGCGTGGTAGGGTGACCGAAATGAGATACCATGACAGGGGCAAGAATCTGGAATGTACGTAAACCAGTGATGCGATTCCGCCCTTGGCGCATGTATTGAAATGAGGCCGTGCCTAGGGCACGCCGACACGAATTTAGTGCGAAGAGGTGACTATATTCACGCCGGGCGTGGTAAGGTGACCGAAATGAAATACCATGACAGGGGCAAGAATCAGGAATGTACGCAACCAGTGATGCGATTCCGCCCTTGGCGCATGTATTGAAATGAGGCCATGCCTAGGGCACGCCGACATGAATTTAGTGCGAAGAAGTGACTACATTCACACCGGGCGTGGTAAGGTGACAGAAATGAGATACCATGACAGGGGCAAGAATCTGGAATGTACGCAACCAGTGATGCGATTCTGCCCTTGGCGCATGTATAGAAATGAGGCCGTGCCTAGGGCACGCCGACATGAATTTAGTGCGAAGAAGTGACTACATTCACACCGGGCGTGGTAAGGTGACAGAAATGAGATACCATGACAGGGGCAAGAATCTGGAATGTACGCAACCAGTGATGCGATTCTGCCCTTGGCGCATGTATAGAAATGAGGCCGTGCCTAGGGCACGCCGACACGAATTAGTGCGGGGAAGTGACTGCATTCATGCCGGGCGTGGTAAAGTGACAGAAATGATATGCCATGACAGGGGCAAGAATCAGGAATGCCCGCAGCCAGTAAAGTGATTCCGCCCTTGGCGCATGTATCGAAATGAGGCCGGGTAGTAGTGCATCTGGATCGCCCCGATCGGAGCATGCGTGGATGCGACCGGACCAGGATCGAAGCGATGGCATGAACGCCCTGTTTAACTGATGCGAAATGATTTAGCATGACCGAATGGCCTGGTACGTTAGCCACGTTTGAAATGATGAAATGATTGTCATGCTAATTCGTGAAATGTTTCGACACGGTCGAAGTGATTCGTACAACTAAATGCCAACAGTGCTTCGGAATATGATAGCGATTCGGCACGCTCGCTAGCGCCACTAATTCGGATAATGGCAGAACATGAACGATACGTGTGAGTGCGAACGGCACCCGTGCGTGAGTTATGTTGAACGATTCGGAGACTGTGTAGCCCGCTCGTGTAAGGGAACCCTAAGTGCCGGATGCGACATCGGTCGGAGTGTATGTGGCGGGCGGCCCTGAACGTGCGTGCCGTTAGATGGCTCCCGATCGGGTACAACATAACGTGCGAGTAAGTGTTTAGGTTTTCGAGACAAGCAGCGCGTGGCTCGTGAGCTACGCAGATCACAGTTTAGTGACATGATAAGCAGTGCATGAGAACGTAAAACATGGGAGCCGAAGCCCTACCTGCGACAGCCGAACCAGACTCTTTGTACGAAACTGCGACTCGACGACACGAGTGCGACACGAAGGGGCGACACAACTTACGAACACGGAACACGGGACTGCAACAAGAGAAGACGGATAGACGAAAAAACGGAGCTCACGAGCCGGCACCAAGAGCGCTTGTCACGAACGAGTCGGTCCTAGATGTCTGACGTATCAGATATCACGCACAGGAAACCGACAAAGACCGGCGGCCTTTGGGCTGCTTAAATACCCTCCGGGCTCCTCCCATAACTTCAGGCCGGTACCCGGCCTTCCAATGTATATTCTATGTACTCCTGCATGTAAATATGAAAGAAAAAAATCAACTACACATATCTTTAGTAATATGACCAGCATTTCATTTCCATATGTTTCCCCACCCTGTGACTTATTTTATATAAAGCTCATTGGAAATCAAGGTTAGCAGAGCTTAAAAAAAAAGCTGTATCTAATCATACAGGCGGTGGAGTATCTTTACAATGATGTCTGTAGTACAGCTATATATTCTACTAGCAGTTTTTGCAGGATCCAGTAAGTAAATGATTTTCTTCTGTCTATCTATTTTTTTTCTCCTCTCTTTTTAATGTCTTTTTTTTTTATTTCATTATTTTCTATTCTTTATTTTACATTTCTTGAATCCGTTTTACTGTAGTTCAATATTTTTATTACAGTAATAGACAGTGGCGGCCCATCCATTAGGGACACACAGGCGCAAATTCCAATTGGTGGGGGGGGGGGGGTTGAAGCACGTGATTAGAATCAGATGCTCTAATAGGCTTCAAAAAAGGGTGGGCTCTGAGCCCAGCCAGTTGTGTGAGAATAGCAAATAAATATTCGCTATTCTCACGCTGATCCTAGTCCCGGTCAAACAGGAAGTGGGTCCAGAGACCCGTCACCTGATTGGCTGAAAGGACAGGCGATCCTATTGGTCAATAGGGAGGAGACACCGGGATGCAGAGGAGGAGGAGACGCCCGTCCCCTGCCCATTGCACGTAGGAGCTCTGCCCGTCCGGAAACCTAGATGGGGTAAGAGCGGGGCTCGATGACCAACCGCGAGACCCCTGTGGCTGACCAGGGGGGGTGTTTGTTTGCACCCCCCAAAAAAAAAAAACAGCAGCCACCACTGGTAATAAGACAATGCCATAGAAGGCACAATCTTTGAATAATAGTGCAAACAGATGTTAAACCAAACTGAAATTCAGGAATGCTTTTCCCTCAAAATATTCATAGACATAAACCCTCCTAATGTTAAACAGGGAGATCTCAACATTCTACCGGTAAAGATAATGAAACATTATAGTAAAATTCAAGTTATTACCAATAGGGTCAAGGACTGCATGGCCAATCCACTAGGGACTGATTGTGCAATATCCCATCAAGCCATTTATTTTGTGATACTGGTAATGGCTATGTCACGGGGGAAAAGATATAGGGGGTAGCGAACAGAGGATAAAGAGAAAAAAAATGGGGGGGAGTAGGATGGGGAGGAGAAAGGGGAAAAAAAGAGACCAGTAAAAGGGAAACCCCTGTGTACATTCCTATGAGTATCATCAGCATAAAACTCTATGTTCTGTCAAAACGTCTTCCAGCTATTAAATCAGGCAAACAAAAAATAAACAATAAGAGAGAAGGAGGAAAAATGGGAGTAGATCAAAGCAAGGAAAAGAAAAAGAAAGAGGAAAGAGAGGGCCAGACAAAAATTCAGATAAGTATCATATCCATTCAAATCACGTCAAATTTCTTAGTAGAATTTACGAAGAATACAGGTAAGTATATGTAAATACAGCTATTATTAATCGTGATCCAATTAAGTTCATCACGTATTCAAGGGGTATCATCGACTATATTTAGCAATAGTTATTCTAGCTGCTAAAAATATATATACCGTATATAATTGAGTATAAGCCAAGTTTTTCAGCACATTTTTTGTGTGCTGAAAGTGCCCCCCTCGGCTTATATGGTATATGGTAGGTTAAGGGTTCCGAGATGCCCCCTAGCTGCAGCCAAAATGTGGGGTCTCTGGACCCAAGGGGTCCCGAAATGATATTGCTGCAGATGGACACAGTTGACCGAATTTGGGGCCCCGTATCTCGGGGCCACTTGGTGCTAGGAACCCCAAATTCGGTGTGTAAACCCAGTGGAACTAGCACTACGACAGATGGGGTTCCTAGCACCAAGTGGCCCCAAGATACAGGGCCCCAAAGTCAGTTCAGGAAATCTCAAGCACTTTTCTGCAGCAGAGAATGACATTTTCAGAACCGAATTTGGGGCCCCATATCTCGGGGCCACTTGGTGCTAGGAACCAGTGGAACTAGCACTACAACATATCCAAAGATGGGGTTCATAGAACCAAGTGGCCCGAGATACGGGGCCCCAAATTCGGTCAACTGTGTCCATGTGCCGCAATATTATATCGGGACCCCTTGGGTCCAGAGACCCCAAATTTTGGCTGCAGCTAGGGGCATCTAGGAACCCTTAACTACCAAGTGTGAAGTTCAGGGGACCTATATCTGCAAATGGGCACAGTGAGGCTGCAAATGGGCATTGTTGACCCTCTTTTCCACTTACAGTAGCTGCGCATTTCTCACCCTAGGCTTATATTCAAGTCAATACACTTTCCCAGTTTTTTGTGGTAAAATTAGGTGCCTCGGCTTATATTCGGGTTGACTTATACTCCAGTATATATATGTTATGAGTTTTATCAATTTTTTTTGGGACCTCATCAGGAAACTTTTGAAAATGCGCCGGTTTCGGGGATCTATGGATATTAACCTCTGTCACTGAATATACCAAATTAAATATTCAAATCCAAAATCTGGTGACTACAGGGCATTGCCACCAAACATGATACATTGTACCCATATTGGATCCTTTTAAAAATGTTCTCTTTCTTTTCTCCACTTTTCATTTGTTTTTGTTTTTTCTTCCATAGTTCTTATCTCTCTCTCTTTCTTTTCTTTTTTTCTTCTATACTTTTCCCTCTTTTTATTTAATTTTCTGCTTCTTTCTATTTTTTTCTTTGTCTTTCTTTTTTATTTCTATTACTGTTTTCTTCTTTTGCTCATATTTCCTTGTTTATTTTTTTTCCTCCATATTTTTTCATTTCAATCTTTTTATTGTAACGCTCAAAATACAGGACATGAAAGAGTAGTTAAGCCAGAACCCTGGTTATATTACCAGAACAGAAGCATAACATAAAAATGAGGGCAATGAAAAATAAAATGCGCTTCGTAGAGCCTCGAAGCTTACATGTGTAACAAACATGACAGTGAAAAAAGGCTCATAATCAAAAATAACCAATTACACAGGAAAGCGTTACTAATGACCAAAAGGTCAGTGGAAACTACTATCAGGGTTCTCGGACAAGGACAAAAACGGGGCCTGACCCCCGACATAGAAAAAAGCAATAAATAAGAAGAACACATTTATGGAAAAAAAAAAACATCCAGCTAGGGGAGAAAACAAAGAAGAGAAAGAAAAGAGGGAGTAAAGAAAAGATAGCTGGCCAGATAGAGTAAACCCAGAGAGTGACCCAAAGGGGCGGCTATATAGAAGGAATCATGATACAGGCAATCTACATGGCTAAAGTGCTATATAGTCATAGCTGGCCCATGGCTCCCAAACCTTCTCACACCGTTTAGTGGTATCATTAATCAAACATGCAAGGTGTTCATTGAGCTTCTTACATATTTTTTATGTTCTCACTTTCTTCTTTCCTTTTTTTTTTCCTCCAATTTTGCCTTTGTTTTTTTTTGTTTTTTATTATCTTTCCATTTTTTTCCCCATTTTTCTTTCTTTGTCTTTCTTTTTCACTTTCTTTTTTTTTTTTTTTTCTTCTCTTTATTTCTTTACTTTCAATTCTTTAATTTAATTTTCATGTATCCTTTTTTAAAATGTTCCTTCTCTTTTTTTCCACTTTTAATTTTTTATTTTCTTCCATAGTTTCTATCTTCTCTCTCTGATTTTATTTTTCATTTCTTCTTTTCCTTGTATTTCCTTGTTCATTTTTTCTTCCATATGTTTTATCCTCTTTCTTCTTTTCTTTTTGCCTCTATACTTTCCCATTTTTTATTTATTTTTCTTATTTTTCTTTTCTTTCTATTTTTCTTTGTCTTTATTTTTCTTTCTTCTTTTCTTTGATCCTCTATAATTTTGCCTTTTTAAATTATCTTTCCATTTCTTCCCCATTTTATTTTATTTAGTCTTTCTTTTTTTCTTTTTCTCCTTCTTTTCATTCTTTTCTTTTTCTTTTTTTTTTATTTAAATTTTCAATTTCTTCTTTTGCTTGTTTTCCCGTGTTTATTTTTCCTTCCATATGTTTTATCGTCTCTTTTCTTATTTTCTTCCATAGTTTCTATCTTCTCTCTCTGATTTTATTTTTCATTTCTTCTTTTCCTTGTATTTCCTTGTTTATTTATTCTTCCATATGTTTTATCCTCTTTCTTCTTTTCTTTTTGCCTCTATACTTTCCCTCTTTTTATTTATTTTTTCTTATTTTTGTTTTCCTTCTATTTTTTCTTTGTCTTTCTTTTTTATTTCTTCTTTTGCTCGTATTTCCTAGTTTTTTTCTTCTTCAATATTTATCTTCTCTCTTTCTTCTTTTCTTTGATCCTCTCTAATTTTGCCTTTTTTAATTATCTTTCCATTTCTTCCCCATTTTATTTTACTTTGTCTTTCTTTTTTTCTCCTTCTTTTCATTCTTTTATATTTCTTTGCTTTTTTTAAATTACATTTTCAATTTATTCTTTTGCTTGTGTTTCCTTGTATCTTTTTCCTTCCATATGTTTCATTGTCTCTCTTTTCATATTTTCTTCCATAGTTCTCTTTCTTCTTTTCTTTTTTCTTCTATACTTTTTTCTCTTTTCTGTGACTTTCTTGTCTCTTTTCATTTTTTGTTCTTCTTTCTTTTCTTTGTATTTCCCTGCTATTATTTTTTTTTTCTTACATAATTGTTATCTTCTCTCTTTCTTCTTTTATTTTTTTCCCCTCTAATTTTCCTTATTTTTTATTCTATTATCCTGTTTTTCCCAATGTTGTTCTTTGTCTTTCATTTTCCCTTCTCTTTTATTTATTTTTTTTGCCTCTTTTTAAATTGCTACGCTATTCCTATGTTACAGGTTACTCTAAGATGTGTAATTTCTGTGTAGCATATAATTATGAGAACCGCACCTGCACTGATAAAGTACATTGCTCAAATTATGAAACATGTGGAGCCAGGATCTATGAATACTACTACGGTATGTTTCTAATTTCCCAGAAAATACAAATAGATTGCATGTGGTCTTTTTTTCATAAATACATGATTTGTTTTGTTAACTATTTCCTAGGTTATTAGCAATATTTTACAATATTATCTGCCTCATTCATTAAAAGGTTCGAATTCTAAGTGATTGTAAATGTAAAAAAAAAAAAATTATATATATATATATTTATGTGTGTGTGTTTTGCACAGAGCATCTCTGATCCTCCTCCTCCTCTCTGGCCCCCCACCTTCACTCCTGGCTCCTCCCCCCTGCTGAGTGCCCCCCACATCCAGCCGCTTTGCCATGGTGGCACTCATGCTTGTTCGCTCCCGGGCCACACTGTGTGTGTCTATTGATACACACAGCATGGCTCGGCCCTTCCCCCTGCTTCTTGCTTAAGATTGCTTTGTATTCTGTGAACGGTTTACAGGAGGAGTCAGATTGTATCTGTCCTGTAGGTTGGGTCAGTGGCATATCCTCAGTGTGCACTGGTTGAGGAATAAGGGGGGACACTGGTGGGGATCCTGATGTTAGATGGAACGCTCTGATTGGGATTCTGATGTAAAGGGGACTCTAATGAGGACTTTGATAGGGATTCTGATGTAAGGGGCACTCTGATGGGACCTTGATGTGAGGAGACTTTTATAGGGATCCCGATGTAGGGGAGACTTTGATGGGGAGCCTGATGTAAGGGACTTCTTTGATAAGGACCCTGATGTAAGGAGGGCTCTGATAGGGATCCTGATGTAAGGAGGGACTTTAATAGATATAAGGATGACTCTGATAGGGATCCTGATGTAAGGGGCACTCTGATGGAGACCCTGATGTGAGAGAAAATCTGATTGGACCCTGGTGTCAGGGAACTATAATAGGGACCATGATGTAAGGAGGGGCTTTCATAGGAAACCTGATGTAAGGAGGGCTCTGATAGGTATCCTGATGTAAGGGGGTACTCTGATGAGGACTCTGATGTAAGAGAGGACTCTGATGTAAGGAGGTACTTTAATAGAGATCCTGATGTAAGGAAGGATCTGCTAGGGATCCTGATGTAAAGAGGTCTCTGGTAGGAATCCTGATGTAAGGGGGGGCTCTGATAGGATCCTGATGTAAGGAGGGCTCTGATAGGATCCTGGTGTAAGGAGGGCTCTGATAGGGATCCTGATGTAAGGAGGGCTCTGATAGGGATCCTGATGTAAGAGGGAACTCTGATGTAAAAAGGGACTCAAATGTAAGGAGGGCTCTGATAGGGATCCTGATGTAAGGGGGTACTCTGATGAGGACTCTGATGTAAGAGGGAACTCTGATGAGGACTCTGATGTAAGAGGGGACTCTGATGTAAGGAGGTACTTTAATAGGGATCCTGATGTAAGGAAGGATCTGCTAGGGATCCTGATGTAAAGAGGGCTCTGATAGGAATCCTAAAGTAAGGGGGGGGGGGGGGGGCTCTGATAGGATCCTGATGTAAGGAGGGCTCTGATAGGATCCTGGTGTAAGAGGGAACTCTGGTGTAAAAAGGGACTCTAATGTAAGGAGGGCTCTGATAGGGATCCTGATGTAAAGGGGGTACTCTGATGAGGACTCTGATGTAAGAGGGGGACTCTGATGTAAGTGGGAACTCTGATGAGGACTTTAATAGAGATACTGATGTAAGGAAGGATCTAGATAAAAAAACAACAAAATCCTGCGAGCCTTAACCGCTTAAGGACCGCCTCCTGCACATATACGTCGGCAGAATGGCACAATCACGTACCTGTACGTGGCTCTTTAAGTGCCCAGCCGTGGGTCGCGAGCGCGGTGACTGCGGCCGCGGGACCAGCGGACCTGATCGCCGCTGGTGTCCTGCGATCGGGTCACAGAGCTGAAGAACGAGGAGAGGTCTGTGTAAACAAACCTCTCCCTGTGTTTCCATCTGAGATTGTCACTGATCGTCTGTTCCCTGTTATAGAGAAAGACAATCAGTGATGTCAGACGCCAAGCCACGCCCCCTACAGTTAAAAAACACACACAACACACACACACACACTTAACCCCTCCCCTTCCCCTAGTGGTTAACTCTTTCACTACAACTGTCATTTATACAGGAATCAATGCATTTAAATAGCATTGATTGCTGTACAAATGACATTGGTCCCAAAAATGTGTCAAAAATGTCCGATGTGTAAGCCATAATGTCGCAGTCACAATAAAAAATCGCTGATCGCCACCATTACTAGTAAAAAAAAATATTAATAAAAATGCTTTAAAACTATCCCCTATTTTGTAAACGCTATAACTTTTGCGCAAACCAATCAATAATCGCTAATTGCATTTTTTTTTTACCAAAAATATGTAGAAGAATACGTATCGGCCTAAACTGAGGAAAAAAAATGTTATTTTATATATTTTTTGGGGATATTTCTTATAGCAAAAAGCAAAAAAATGTTGCATTTTTTTCAAAATTGTCGCTCTATTTTTGTTTATAGCGCAAAAAATAAAAACCGCAGGGGCGATCAAATACCACCAAAAGTATTTCTTATATATATATATATATATATATATATAATATATATATATATAAATATATATATATATATATTTCTTATATATATATTTTTTCTTATAATTATATATATATATATAATATATATATATATATATATATATATATTCTTATATATATATATATATATATTTCTTATATATATTTATATATTTATATTATATTATTTCTTAAATATATATATATAGAACTTGTGACGTACGTTTCCGGGGGCGTGTGTTCTGAGTATGCTGGAGTGAGGCGCGAGGTCTAGCAGCGGCTGTGCGTAAAGACAGGAGCTCCGTGTCTGATTGAAGCCTGCAGCGGTACGCGAGGGGGTGTGAGAGGAACTATGAGCGGTTGCTGGTGCTAGGGCGGACGCAGCTGAGGTAGCAGAGAAAGCTGGTAACTAGACCGGGAGGATCCCGGCCGGCCCGCCCGCCGCTCAGCCTGTCCGTCTGTCCGTCGGTTCCATAAGTGACGGCCACGGAAGGAACAGGCAGCATCCTGCAAAGTAAACAGCTGCATTGGAGCATTGGAGCCAGGTTCAGGAGCGGGATGAGTGGAACCTTCATGTAGTGCTGTAAGTCCTGAGAAGTCCTGAGAAGCGGCGGAGGACGGTAAGACGCAAAAAAAAAAAAAAAACCCTCCAGCTATCTGTGCGGTGCTACTGCGGTGTGGGCTGTCTCCTCTCCCAGGGAATTAGCTGGCTCCCAACGGTAAAGTGTTTGATCTACATATATCACTACATAGTGGACATTCTGGATGTAAGCCCTATGTGAGCTTTATAGTACCAAATGACTCAAATGATTGCTGGGAATTCAAAAGACTGTTGGGAACATTACAAACTATAACCTGTGCATTATAACTGTACTATAACTGTATAAACTGTGCTATTGAAGAGGCATTTACCCAGGCGGTCCATATAGCCTACATAATCTACCCCATTGGGGTGAGTTTGTTGTGAAGACCAGGAAGCTGAGGCGCTTCAAAAATCATTTAGTGCCGGTTTATGAACACTGAGCTGACATATATTTTATTCTACCTCTTGTTTTTCTTCCACATATTATATACTACTAGCCAGTAGAAGAGATAAAATAAGGACTCGGTCTCAGTGTGGAATAAGGGGCTAAGGGTGGTGTGGGTGGCCTTCATGCCGAGAAGAAGGGGACCAGGTAGAGTGGATAGTTCACCGACCCACCCATATATCACCAGATTCCTTACGAGGAAAGACACGGGACTACCAGTGGAGGCCGGCGCTATAGTACACCCACAACGACCTACCCAAGCTAATTTAAAACAACCGCCAGGTGAGGAGGAGCCGGCTAGCAGCATGGCCACTAGCCTGGACGGGAGTATACGAGTTGAGCTTATGGAAGAGGTGGATATAAGTCTACCAATTACACCTCAGACCGCAATTCCACTGGAAGGAGAGATGGGCCTTTTAACGATGAGGGGACAAGACCGTGAAAGAGAGCCCGACATTAGGCAGCTTATACAGGCACTCCCCTCTAAAGAGGATATCCTAGTATGGATGGGCGACCTAAAAGCTACAGTAAAGGAAGAAATGAGTGAGATATGTGCCAAATTTGAAGCCGTAGACAGTAGACTCTCCAGATGTGAGGCCATACAGGATACAGCTGACAAGCGTCTAGACATACTCGAAACCAAGCTCAATGCACAGCACCAAAAGTTGATAGACTTGCAACTACAGGCTGAGGATTTTGAGAATAGAAATAGAAGAAATAATTTACGTATCAAAGGTATCCCAGAGCTGATTAAAACACCCGACCTGAGGAAGGTGGTAACCTCAATTCTTAATTTATATCTAGAAAAGCCCCCAGAGTCCTACATAGAATTGGACCGAGTCCACAGGAGTCCAACAATACAGAATATGGAGCGGGGAAGCCCCAGGGACGTGCTATGTCGTGTTCACTTCTTTAAAATAAAAGAGGACATAATGAGGGCAGCATGGGCGAAGGGGGTACTGCCACACATAGATTATGAAGTACAAGTGTTCCCGGATATCTGCTGGCAAACAAAGCGAAGGAGGCGAATACTGAGGCCCCTGCTAGATTTACTGCGAGCTACAGAAGCAACATATAGGTGGGGGTACCCACTATCTTTGATTATTAAAAAAGGAGAACGGGGTTTCACTTTACGTTACCCGGACCAACTGCCAGACCTTTTTGAATTCTTGGGTACAGAAAGAGTGGAAATACCTGATTGGTTAAACGTTTCGATGGACCCTGGGGGATGGGCTAATCTTGGGAACAGAACGGTGATGATAAAGAAGAGTTAATCTAGTATACAACCTAGAGACCGACATGGTGCCACTAGTTTGGTCTATAGCTACTGAGGGCAACTATAGTAATGGAGTTCACCACCACTACTAATTCCCCCCTTTTCTTTTTTCTTTTTCCTCGTTTCCTCTCTTTTTTTTTCTCCCCCCCCCCCCGCCCCCCCCCCCCGCTGCCCTCCTAACCGGCTCACTCTAGAGCTGTAGAACGAACTTTACAGGAGGGACAAGGAAATGAAGAAGAATACCTGACTACTTTGGGGAAAAGGAAATTTTTGATTGACTCCTTGAGGGTAGAGGACTAGTGCAAACTCTGACCCAGACACTCCCCTCTCTTCCGGACACGATTAGTTTTTTTTTTTTTTTTTTATTGTGTTTTTTTTATTGTGTTTGGTGTTCTTTTTTCTAGGAGGGATTTAGGGGAATCTCCTAATAGTAGGGACATATAATTATATGACACACATAGTACACATAATACACACAGCACATATTTGACACAGGCTATAGTCTATAGCCCATATCATTTTGAATGTAATATAGAAAACACACACAGGTTTTTTTTTTTTTTTTTTTTTCTTGGGGAGGGGGGGGGGGGGTGACGGAATGAATCCAATAGGCACCTAAGACACCAAAGACACGCGACACAGGGACACAAGGCACACTTTCACAAGAAGGGAGGGCAAATAGGGGGGGGGGAGGAGGGGGGGGGAGGAAGGGGAGGAGAGACTCTGATGAGGAAGAGGGAGGTAAAGGTCGGAAAACAGATGGGTTGCATTGGGCGGAGCGGGTGGGGAGGGGGGAGAAATACAGGGGCCACACGGGAGAGGACAACGAGGGGGGGGAAGAGATGGGTGGATGTAAATTTTCTTTTTATTCTATTCTTTTTTTTTTTTTAATATTTATTTGTTTTATCTTGGTGTGATGGTGTAAAGAGGAGGTTATATGTAGATATTGATTAAGATTGCCCAATAGGAAAATAGTAAGGAACATAGGAATGTATGATATGAACACGGAATATCAGACTGACTACCAAATGTGGGGCCTATCTATGTTAAATAGTTGAGGTTGGCTCAAGAGGTGAAAACAATAATGTAATCAACTAGAGGGATCCGTAAATGTACTCAAACTTAAGAAACGTGCAGCCGCTGGGGCCTGCTTCGAGCTCCTTGCGTACTTGGGGACAAACCCCCACATTGATCGTTCCTCCTCTGAGTAGAGGATAAGTCGGGGACGATCGAGAAACAGGGGAATCCTGTTTTTCTTTTTGTGTATTTTTTCCGTTTTTTTTTTTTTTTTTTTTTTTGTTTCCTTCCTCTATGAAGGGGTACACGCTGGTATAGGAAGGCCGCATCAGAGTTGTTCTACCCCCGAGAGTAAGGGATATTGTGTGTTTTTTTTTTTTTTTTTTTCCCTTTTTTGTTTAATTTTTTTTTTTTTTTTTTTTTTTTCTTCCTCTTTTTGAATTTTTTCCTTTTTTTTTTTTCCCCTTTTTTTTTTTTTTTTTTTATATATATTTCTTCTCTCTCCCCACCGGCGCCCCCCTTCCCCGCTCCCTCCCTTTGGGACCCCACATCCTCAACCGGAAAAAAAAAATAAAAAATTAAAAATGACTAAAATAAAGTTTACCTCTTACAATGTGAAGGGATTAAATATCCCGGAAAAACGGATCAGACTACTTGCCGAACTGAGAAGATTAAAAACACATATAGCTTTCCTACAGGAAACACATTTCAGTGGGAAAAAAATACCGAATCTGGGAGACTACGGATTCACCAGTATATACCATGGGACATCTCAGAATTCTAAATCAAATGGAGTTGCCATTTTGATACATAAGCAGACTCCATGGAAGGAATTAAAAGTAATAAAGGACGAGGTGGGCCGTCTCCTGATTGTGAAAGGCCTAATAGGACAACAAAAGGTTACACTGGTGAACCTGTATCTCCCAAACACTGACCAGATTAACTATCTGGAGACTAGTATTCAGGAAATACATAGACATAAGGAAGGCCTGCTAATTATGGGTGGAGATCTAAACATGGTATTAGACCCCCTAATGGACACATCAAGAGGAGCCTCTCACATGACATACACAAAAATAAGAAAGATTAAAAAATTATTATTTGATGAGATGCAACTGGTGGATGCTTGGAGGATACTGAACACCCAAGAAAGGGACTATACGTTTT